>WBNM01018102.1:4481-69943 GCA_013399055.1 Ramphastos sulfuratus | reverse complement strand
AGGGAAGGGAAGGGAAGGGAAGGGAAGGGAAGGGAAGGGAAGGTGCTTAGATCAGTGGATGCTCAACAGGAACTACAGCAACAATTCACATAGACATGGTCAGATCTACACTTGACTTTCTGAGCAGTAAAAGTTTTGCTTATATTTGCATTGTATTGTAGTATTGTATTGTAGTATTGTATTGTATTGTAGTATTGTATTGTATTGTAGTAATAACTGAGCTGTATTTTCTGTATCCCAGGTCATCGTGGGACTGTGGTAGGGTTTGTTGAGCTGAAAGTATAGTTTCTGGTGTCTGCTGACCCTGTTTTTGTGAGATGGTGGGCATCACCTGGGGTATCTGATGTTTGCAGAGTGCAAATATGTTCTTTCAGATAATACATTTTTTCTTTCTCAGAAGAACAAAACAGAAGTGTGACCAGGATTGGGTTTATTATTGAGATACCTGTGGTGTTGTAGGTCAGTATTGATAGAGCTATATTTTATATGCAGAAGGAGTTTCTATGCAGTACTGAAGCAGCATTTGGTACTTGGAAGGTCAAAGTTAGTCATGCAACCACAGGCTAGAGGGCATATTTGGGATAAGTGCCATTTTTCTCCCATATCAAAAGCCCCACATTTTTCAAAATGCATTTTTTTCCATGACACCCAAAGAAGGTTGCAAGTTCAGCACCTGCTTTTTACTTTTTCCAGTAACAGGAGGAAAAACAGCTGTCCACATTGCACCCTCTCCTACTCTGTCCACTGTGTATGCTGGCTGGGGCTAGCAAACTGAAATATATCTGGGAACATGTTTAGGGTAGGAAGGGTGGGTCAGATACCTTCTAATAGTCCTGAGCATATGAGGTGCTGGAACTGAACTTAAATCCTTCTGCATCCAGACATTCTGTAATCTCCAATGTGTGTTTGGGCTTGTCAGGTAGAGTAGTAATAATGTCTGATGTTAATTTACAAAACTGAGTTACCAAGATTGATCAGGAAATCTATAGCTGCTCAAGGAGTTAAATTCAGGTCTTCTAAGTCCTTAATTACAGGACTGTGTTTGTTTAAAGGGAATCCCACTGCCTCATCCAGGATGCTATAAAGGTCTTCAGAGAATACAAAACCAACAGCATCTTGCTTTACATTTTATTTTTTTTAAAAAATCCTTTTTATTAGGTATGAGGGTCTTGAAAATGTCAGGATAAATCAATAACACCTAGAAAAAGTAAGAGGAGGATCCTGTGTAGGAAAAAATGTAGAAACCAAGTCTCTTGATTTCCCAAATAATTCTATCTGCTCTCTCCAGTGGACATCACATGACATAGGAAAAGTGTGAGTGGGAAGGAGCAGTGTAGAGCAACTACTCAGCACTGACAATACGCGGATAACTGATCTACAATTTGTTGTGGGGTGGTTGATTTCAAAGCTCTGAATCTTAAAGTTACTGAATCATGAGAAGGAGGCTAGAATCTTCAGAAAACAAATGCTTGATTAACATTTTATGTTCATGTTGTAAATCAGGGTGCTGGAAAGTAGAAATATGCATATTTTTGAGGAATAATTATGTAGATTCCTACTTCCTTAAGCTTCTAAAAACTGGCTAAGTGCTTTGTCTACATAAATTTCACTTCATTCCATAATTCTCTAATCGGCAGAGTTGATGTCTGAATCCATGGAGCTAATTGGTTGAGCTAAACAGATTAAATGATCCAGGCTGTATTTTCTAGGTGGAATTAATCAATGGGAATTAATCTGGCTACAAAAGGATACTGATAATTCTGAAGGTAAAAAAAGGGAGGGTGCATGATCTCTCACCTTTGGCTTCATTTTGCACTGCTTACATCTGTTTTATAAGTTGCTCAGTGAGTCTGTGGAGTTTCCATCCCTGGAGCTACTCAAACTCATCTGAACATAATCCTAGGCAATGGGCTCACAATGTCCCTGCTTGAGCAGGAGGGTGGACAACATGGCCTTCAGAGGTCCCTTCCAACCTCAGACACTCTATAATTCTATGAATATCTAGATTCATCACTGGTTTCTCAGGTATCATGGATTTTTTTTTTTTCCTAATTTCAGTCCAATATCCACTCAAATATATGATGGCTGACTGTCTTGTATGTGAAGCACATGTGCAAGGTTAGGCCAGAGGAATGCATAGATAGCTTTTAAGTGCATCTTTGAGACAAAGTTGACAAAATTATGTTTTAGATGTCTATTTTTACAATAATCTCACAGCAACACAATTTTGGGAGGCAAAATACTAAAACCAAAGCAGTTTAGAGTTTATATGACTTTATTATTACTGTATTTTTCTACAGTGTAGCAAGATAAGTTGCATATTTCCCATCTCCTGTAATAGTGGCAGGGGGTGCTATTATTTCTGAAGAGGAATTTGAATCACGTTCTCTAATTCTCTTAATTTCCACATAAATTTTGCTAGTTTTTTTTAATTATAAAGACTGGGACATCAGATTACCTTTGTGGTCTGGCAGAGAGGAAACAAGAATGATGAATTAGTATATCCACTTAATTTCATGAGATGAGATTAGTGAAAAACCTGGGAGATTGTTTTGAGATGTGGTGTTGAAGCAGTGTGGAAAGCTGACACAGACACTGACAACAGCTCATGAACAGTAACTGTGGATGTATAAAGAAGCTGATTTCTGAGGTTTTACAACAAAGCCATTTAGCCTGCAATAAACTACCTTGCTCTTTGCTCTGGAAAAAATGAAGATCCAGACTCAAAGCAATCTTTCTCAAAAGCAATTGTGGTAGAGTGGGGAGTTCAGGCAGTGCACAGTAGCCCCAACCAGTTGTTTGAGGATTCAGGATCTCTGAGTAGACTTGAAAAGCTTTACTCATAAGAAGCAGCTCCAAGGAAAGGTGAGTATCAGAAAGCAGAGTTCCCTCTGGATGAGTCTTATCCAGGACACAGAGGGCTCTTCAGAATTAGCACAGGTTACACATTCCCCAGCATGTTCTTACAGCTATATCGAGGAAGCATTTTGGCTTTAGCTTCCTTTTATCCTGTCTAATAACCCTTCCAGCTCTATACTGCTGGGCTCAGGTTTTAGCTTGTCACTGCCGTTGGCTCCTGCAGCGCTGCCCCTCATCCTGCTAGCTTTCATTGATCGTTGCTGCTGTTGACACTCACATGCCCTTTGATAAAGTAGCTGCCAAAGCTCCTGTCCCTCTACAAGCAGCATTACAGACCCGCTCCTATCTGAGACGTTCATTAGTGTCGTTTGCCAAAAGGTTTATGTAACAGATGCGGACACACAGAAACACACACTCACACATCACTACTGCAAGGGCTGTGGGGGTGACAAAGAAGGCAGGATGGTCTGCAGGGCTGGAGTAGCTCGAAGGCATAGCTTCATCTGTTAAAAAAAAAAATAGCAACTAACGTCTCTATGTGACCATGCTGTATTTTCAGCTTGTCATCATGGCTGGGACTGTTCTGCTCGCCTACTACTTCGAGTGCACCGATACTTTTCAGGTGCATATCCAAGGTTTCTTCTGTCAGGATGGCAATTTGATGAAACCATACCCTGGAACAGAGGACGAGAGCTTCATTTCACCTCTTGTGCTCTACTGCGTGCTGGCTTCAACTCCGACAGCTATAGTAAGTATAAGAAATTATTTTAATTGTCTACAACTGCTCCGCAAATAATAACAACAGTCTTGTAATACCTTTGTCCCCTCTCCTCTTCTTTTAGCTGTAATTGATTTACACTTAGCAGAGTCTCTATTTTGCCTTAGCCTAGTAAGATCTTTATCAGTTATCTCCAGAAGTAATTATTCTGAGGTAATCACAATGCAAGACTGAGGGGTAGGGCTTGTTAAGTCTTTTACAATAGCCTGCTCACTTTGGTGATTAGTTGTGAATTGCTTGAGCTCTAGAGAGGCTCTAATGCAAAGGTGATGTATTACTGGAAACAAGAAAACAGGATAAAGATGTAATAAAAGCTGAGTTGGACATGCAGTATATCCAGGATTATTTGCTGCTGTATTAAAAGGACTGCTGAGGGGCTTTAAAAGGCTTACATGAGCAGAAAGGTGCTCAATACAAAGAAAAAATATTTCCTTTTTTATTTGTAAACTATTTTTTGGCAGTTGTATCCACTTAACTTTTTGTTTGTTTGTTTGTTTGTTTTTGTTTTTTTTGTTTTAAACCTGATTCTCTTTACTACCCAACCAGTAAACTAAAATGTAGCTGTTCTGAGCAGATGGAAAAATTCAATTAGCTGAGTACATACAATTCCAAACAGATTATTTCAGTCATTGATTAGCAAAACTTTGTCCTTTATCCATTCTCTGTGCAAAAAAGTTGCAACTTTCCCAAATAGACAGGTTCTCTGCATTTCTTATTACATTGGTAAATTCCTACCACACTGTGTCTATGTACTTTATTCCTTTTTCTCTTTTTTTAAGCATTTCTTTCTTACATTAGCTTTGCATCTGTTTCAAAAGTTGATTAAAGCTGCTTGTGATGTAGGCACTTGTGAAAGGTGAATGCTGCACCACAGCCCTTTTAAGTTTGGGTCTGCAGTAATGCTAATGTGCGATACACTGTAACTCAGCAATGTCCACGGGGATGTGCTGAAGAGGCTACAGCTTCTGAGACAGGACAGAAACTGAAACAAGTAGGCAGGGGGGTTGAATTGGATTACATCATGAGTTGATAAAAATACTCTATAGTAACTGTTATTTTTTGTGTGTAGTGGAACTCAGAGGAAAGTTAAGACTTTCATTTTACTTTGTGCTTCAGGGACAGATGATTCATGAAGGAAGAAATGCATACACTTCTCCAACTGTCCCTCCATAAACATACATAGTGCCATTGTTTAGATAAGTAGTTTTCACAGGTGGTGATGTAAAGGAAGATTGAGTGTCACTACCACGCCTTGATACCAGCAATGTTAAGTTAGTTGGAGGTTTGCCCCTTGATTCAGCATTGTGATGCTGATAATAAGAATGTTCCTCTTTATTTGGATCTTCTGTTTAAATATCTGACCTGACAAAGTCTACTTCCAACCTTTCAAGTTTTTCTCTCTGAATCAGCATTTTAGTTTTGTTAAATAGCCCAAGAAGTTAGTTACTTTTATTAGAAGTGAAATGGAGTCTTCTTCAGAAGATGAGCAATGTTGGTTTTGTAGTTTCCATAGGCTTGTTAAACACAAGGAATGAAAGACTGTAGTGAATGTCAGAGGAAGTTTTTGGGTGCTGGAAGAGACATTCAACTTAGTGCTGTGTGAAGCATTGTCATACAATGTAGGCTGTACAGAAATGATAGCCTGGCTCCAGAAATACAGTAATGACCCTAGATAATGGGATCCAGTGCTGAATATGAGCTTGTAAGCTCTGCTTCTTAGTTTGTGCTGTGCTGTTACAGTGGCTGCTCTGCATCAGCTAGAGAAGACAGCACAGGCTCTTTGCACCATGCTTCTTTATGATCTCTGCATGCAACTTCAGGGAGGCAATAGATCAATTTTTTCTGTGAAAACATTTTTCTATAATTTTTTTAATGTAATATGTATTCATGCATATGATATTAATGCACTGTTTAATGCATTATTTGCATTATACTTTATTCTATTGTATTATTAATACATTATTTAATTACTTAATGTATTGTTACTTAGTATTGGAGTAATCTTCAACTAGATCATTCTTCAAAGGGATCTCTCTCTGTCCTCCTGACTGGTGCTCAGCATAATGTTTTCATATGAGTAATTTCACTTTATTGCTCATTCCCATCTTTTTTTAAGAGGCTTTCCTCTCCTCGCAGGCTAATTTCAGACTTCTGTTTCAGCTAGTAGCTGACTCTGCAGACTGAGTTTCAGTATGATCGTTAGCAGAAAGCCAGTAAATGAGACAGAAAGTGAGCTCAGAGTGAAGGAAGGACACACTACCGTGTTTCAGAAGTCTCTCTAAATCCTGTCCTTGCCTACCGCCACTGGTCAGACCACTCAGTGTGAGCATCCTCAGCTGTTATGTGGTACCCAAATGGGTGCTGCCTGTCACAGTCTGAGAAGCTGGACATGAGCAAAGAGCATGCTCTTGCAGCCCAGAAGGCAAATGGCATCCTGGGCTGCACCAAAGATGCATTGCCAGCAGATACAGAGAGGTGTTTCTGCCACTTTGCTCTGCTCTGGTGAGGCCTCACCTGGAGTACTGCATCCAGCTCTGAAGCCCTCAGTACTGGAAGGACAGAGACCTGATGGAGTGGGTCCAGAGGAGGGCCACAAAAATGATCAGGGTGTTGGAGCACTGCTGCTAGGAAGACAGGCTGAGGGAGCTGGGGTTGCTCAGCATGGAGAAGAGGAGGCTACAGGGAGACCTAATAGCAGCTTTCCAGACCTAATAAATGTCTTCCAGGGCCTACAAGAAGGATGGAGCGATACCGTTTACAAAGCCCTGTAGTTATAGGATGAGGGACAACAGCTTCGAACTAGAGAAGAGAAGATTTAGATTGGATGTTAGGAACAAGTTCTTTACTATGAGGGTGGTGGAACACTGGATCAGGTTGCTCAATCCCTGGAGATATTCAAGGTGAAGCTCAACAGGGCTCTGGGTGACTTGGTCTAGTTGAAGATGCCTCTGTTGACTGAAGGGTGGGGTTCGACTAGATGACCTTTGGAAGTCCAGCCCAGACCATTCTATGATTCTATAAAGGAAAACATACCCCAAACCAGAGCTCACACAGCTGTGCTTCATGGGAAGAATCTTTGTGTGCATCCACTGTGGATTAAGCTGTAGCTTCACTTTCTACACTTTGCATTCAGGACATCCTGACATGAAGAAATTACTTAAGTCAAAATAATGCAAATCTCTCCCTACAATCACTTGTTTCTCCTCTGCAAGACACTTGTTGCTTCACTTTCTGACAGCAAGTTGGTTGGTTTGACTAAGAGGATTTACACTAGCAAGTCTGATCTCTCTGGTTTGACTGCATATTTCCACTGTCCTCACACCTTGTGGTGTGAGAGGAGTAATTATGAGAAGGGTGCTTTGTAAAATAGTTTGGGAGTCAGCACAAGCTTCCTCATCCGAGACACAAGCAATGTTCAAGTGCAGTCCTGTGTGCACAGGTCTGGAAAGGACACAAATCCCTGATTTCAGCATAGCTGTGAGGTGTTAAAACATTTTAAGCCAAAAAGGAACATCTTTGGAATGGAATATCTTTGTGTCTCAGTCATTTGGCTATGGCATTTGGCTATGGCAGTTGTTGTGGGGAAACCACATGTATTTTATTTCTTCCCTACAACACTTCTCAGAAGTTCAGTTGTGGGTTGGTAGCACTGAATGTACATTTCGCTGAACTTCTGTTAGCAAAACAAATGAAACTGGCCTCTTTTTCTGCTGTTCTATTTGTTGTGATGTATATGATGTTGCTGACTATCGGAGGAGGCCCAGGGGAGACCTTATTGCTGTCTACAACTACCTGAAGGGTGGTTGTGGCCAGGAGGAGGTTGCTTTCTTCTCTCAGGCAACCAGCACCAGAACAAGAGGACACAGTCTCAAGCTGTGCCAGGGGAAGTTCAGGCTCGAGGTGAGGAGAAAGTTCTTCATTGAGAGAGGCACATTTGGACGTGGCACTTGGTGCCATGGTCTAGTCTCGAGGTCTGCGGTAATGGGTTGGACTTGATGATCTTTGAGTTCTCTTCCAACTTTGCTTATACTGTGATACTGCGATGTTGTAACAATTTTCTTCTGCTACACTGGGTAGTTAGTCCTCATACATCAGAATTACAAAAGTCTTTTAATGCTCCTACTGATAACCTCTGTGATAATAGGAGTTTCTTGCAAGGTGTGATGCCTGAGTCTCATGATGACACTGTTAAATAAATTAAAATCATATATACCTGTTTCTACTCTGAAATGCATTTTTCTTCCAAATGTTCCACTGAGGATAAGTCAAAGGCTTCCATCTGCTTTATTAAGTTTTCATTTTCTGAGTATGTTGGCATTAGCATCTTTGCAGCAAAGTAGTAGACTGTACTGAATTTAGTAATAAATTGCACCTACCTAAGTTTTTTTTTTTTTCTCTGTAAGGAAACAACTGGCTGTTTTATTCAAACTTAATGGTTCGTTCCCTGAAACATACATCTTCAAACTCAAGTAGTAAATTTTGCTGTTGGGAGTGATAGAAAAAGAGGATTTCTGGAATTCTGCCTGGTCTGGATTGAACTTGTTATCTGTAGGTTCTACTGTCACAAAGAGGCTTATAAGATATGTATAGTTTCATCTTCATCTCTTCACATGCCAGTTGTTTCTAATGCTGTTTTTTTCTGTCTGAGAATTCCTCCTATTTGCAGGCTGTTTTCAGTTGTACCAACGTTGTTGATGGTTTTTTACTGAACAACTGTTAAATTCCAAGTGTTTCTGTTTGTCATACTGAGATGTGTATAGAAATGCTCCCTTCTTGTCTCCTGATAAGGTAGAAGCCATGGTTAAATCATTTTCACTTTTGCAGACAGCAATGTACCGCCTTTGACAGTCATGGCAGGTGCATGAATACTGCAGCCACCATCTGGTCTCTGGATGCTGGAGAAGGGGAGTGAGAGGGTATTTGTCTCTGTGAGAATAGCTCAGAAGTTCAGTCTTTGCTTCCACCACATTTCAAAGGATCGAAAGTTCACAACTTCCCAAAAACTGCTTTTGTCTTGGGCTGCTTCAGCTGCCTACCGCAACATTTCTGCACCTTCGAATAGCTGACCTCTGCATTAGAAAGCTTTAGCCTGACAGCCACTAACTTTGGTGGTTATACATAATTATTACATAATTGTATGTGAAATTAGCCAGAGTATAATAGTGGGGTTTTTTGTTGGGTTTTTTCGGGGTTTGGTTTTGTTTTGTTTTGTTTTCATTTTGTTTTTTTTATTTTGTTCGTTTGTTTTTGTTTGGTTTGGTTTTTTTTAGGGGTGGAGGTCTTAGAATACAAACCTTTTTCTGAAGATAAATACAGAGTAGGTATTTTACTTGGCTAGTTTTCCAGTGATAGTGAATGTAAAGACTAAGAGCAACTTGGAAGTTGAAGCATGAGAGCTTGAGTTCCATGATCACAGATGTGACCTGTCCCACAGCAGAATGCTGTTGCTGAGCCCCAGAGAACCACTGTCAATTCCAAAATACTGAGGTAGGAAGGGATAAGAAATAATAATTATTTAATTTTTTTGCCAGTACAAGAACTTTATGAAAACAATGTTTAAAATGGCACAAGTTGTTTTGCACAAACAACACATTTTCAAGGTATTTCCTTCCTTCTGGGATAACTCCACAACATTTGTTAGTGTCGTGCAACAGTAGCTTTCTCCACTGCAAGATTACTGCAAACCACCCAGTTACCCAGCTGGTACTAAAATAATCCTTCCAGAGTTTGAAGCTTCTGCCTGCACTGCTCTGTCCATTGTGATTTGTCTGCCTGCCCAGGAAAAGCAGAGGCTTAGGAACAGTGCCAGTTCACTGAAATGAATACTGAACACCAGCAAAAAGCTTCAGGGCACTGCTCTTTGTTCCCTTAAAGCAGAATAGGAAATGCTACTACTGTTTTCACACAATCTTAGTTTCATTTCTTCTGTTTCCAGGTTGGAAGTGGCAGCCTACACAACTGTTAACTGACCAGTGGTATTAATTTCTGCAAAGGAGTCTTTGTTTTCAGATAACATTGGAATCAGTCAAACTGTACTAGTCTGATTGTTAATTAGAAGATAAATTACAATATGGATCGACTTTATCTGATGCAGAAGGAAATAGTTCAAACTTCTCTCTAAAATCTGTACTTATCTTCTAAGTTTCAGAAATATAATTTCAAAAAATATTTTCCTGTTCTCTCTTCCACCTTGCTTTCTTGACTTTGTCTTAATACAGCCATGTCATTACAGTGATTTATTTCTAGAAGGGAAGCCAAGGAATTTCTGCCAGGTTTAGCTGATTCCCCTGTGGCAGCTCAGCAGCAAGTTCAGAGAAAACCAAAAGCAACTAATGCAGCTCAAAGCTCTGTTACAGGAGCTTCTTCTCAGCTCTTTCAGACAGAAATCCCTAGGTTGTGCTGGTGACATGCTGATGGCAAGCACAGACACCTCTTCTACAGTCTCATACCAGTCATGCTTTACTCTTGTGCAGCCACAGCAAGCTGGGTGGCAGCAAGGAAGAAAAGTCAGTGTCAATGTCTGGAGTGTCCCCTACTTGTTGTGAAGCAAGGATATAGCCCTTTTCCAAGGAGACATTGGCATAGAGGAACCCACAAACCAGTTATCCAAAATGTGGAATTATTGAACTCAGCACTCCTTCCCACACAATTAAATTACAGGTTGGCAAGTCAGTGGAGAACACTCTACTGCACAGCCAGTTAAGCTTTAACCTTAAATCTTAAAGAATATTCTCTCTAGAGAGATGAACCCAAACATGCGCATACTCATAAAGGCAAAACCTTCCACTCAAGGATACCCATAATATAGACTCACCAAAGCAGGGATAAGGAGTTACTCAATTCTTAAATGGTGTCCCATTAGAATGGGAGAGGATCCTACCACCAGGTCACTTGGTGTGTGAAGACCAACTCAAAATATCTCTTTACTGGTACTCCATTTATACCCATAGCCAAGGGTGCACTGTGGTCAATTCTAATTAGAGAGCCAAGCCCACAGAACCCACAAAAGCAGAGTGAGAGCTTCTGGGCCTGGAGGCACCAGTTAATATCTGAGAGGCACCGAGCTCATCTTTATCAGATCCTAGCAAGCCTTAGCTCTTTGCCAGGTGTCCGTCTGTCAGGCTTGTCTGTTTGTTATGGCAGTTGTACCTGTCACAGATCACAGAATCACAGAACCTTAGAGGTTGAAAGGGACCTCCAGAGATCATCAAGTCCACCCTCCCTGCCAAGGCAAGATCCCCTAGGGTAGTTCACATAGGAACACATCTGGGTGAGTTTTGAAAATCTCCAGAGGAGGAGACTCCACAACCTCTCTGGGCAGCCGGCTCCAGTGCTCTGTCACCCTTACTGTAAAGAAGTTTCCCCTCATGTTGAGGTGAAACCTTCTGTGTTCCAGTTTGCACCTGCAAGTCCTTGTCTTATTGCTGCAGACCACCAAAAAGAGATTGGCCCCATCCATTTGACACCCACTCCTCAGATATCTGTACGCATTGATGAGATCTCCTCTCAGTCTTCTCTTCTCCAGACTAAACAGCTGCGGTCTCTCAGTCTCTTTTTGTAGGGTAGATGCTCAAGACTCACAATCCAGCAGGTCCCTGTCTCTCCTGTACTGGGGAGCCCAAAATTTGACACAGTATTCCAGATGTGGTCTCACCAGGGTGGAGTAGAGGGAGATGAACCTCCATGTACCACACATAGTACTCCCTGGCTTTCAGGGCTGGCCACCATTTCATGTTGATCCCAGAGATGATCTCCGCTCAGTGATGTTTGACTACACCTTCATTTTATTGCTGGGAAACAGAGCCAGAATTGCTCATAGGGCAAGCCTGAAGGAAGACCTCCACTGCTTGCGAGGTGTCAGTTAATTCAAAGCCTGCTTTTTGAGACTTGCCAAGGACTCAGCTTGTGAAGTGATGAATGACAAGCTGGAATATGTAGGACTACAGCAAAGGTGTGCTCATTACCCCGTGTAAATGTTTACATTCTGGTATTTGCACGCCATTCTGGAAAATAATAAACACAGCTTGATTGTTTGGTACAACATTTTCAGGTACTTCTACTGACAGTGCCTCCAGGACTTTGTAATGGTCCCAGTTACAGGCCAGTTACTGAGAAACAATGCAGAGCTGTGGGAAATTTCTTCTCTTGATTGGAGCTACAGTATAATTATTTTAGACAGTTTAACCACAGTAAATTGGTTTTTTGGTGCATGTTTTTTTTTTTTTTAGCACAATGATAAGACAGTTGTGGTTTTGGGGTAAGCTAGAATCCAGATTGTGAATTTCATCCCTTTTGATTTGGAATAAAAGAAACCAGTTTTACTTTTTCTGGAAAAGGACTCTTTTAACTGTTCTTTGCTGCTGATTTCATTGAACAACAACAAAAAAAAATCACCACCAAAACGCAATAAAAACGTCAAGCAAACAAACCAAACACACACACACACACACACACACACACACACACAAATAAAAATAAAAGAGATATAAGTATGAATGCATATTAAGATTTTGTCCTCAGAAGACTCTGGATGACTTGGCTCTGCAATACTCAGCTGAAGATGTTGCTTCTTTTCCTCTTATAGTTACTAAAAATATAGCATTGATTTCTGTGGGCTCGAGAAGACTTAGCTAGGTGGTGATGGCAAAGATGAAAGCATGTCTTCAGCTGGTCTTCATGAGCAGTGCTGGCATTGGTGTTATCACAGAAAACCTCTGCTCTCCTGCATAGACCTTGGTCAGGGTCCTGCCTGCACGAATAGTGTCCTGGGTGAGGGTGCCAAGGTGACTGCTTGCCTCCTAAGACGTCTTTTCTCAGTATTGCTTAGTGTTTGCCACTTGGGTTTAACTATGGAGCCTCAGATGTGCAGTGCCAATATTTGGCACTGTAGATAGCAGGTAGGATGGTTGATCAATAACCCTCAGGACCTAAAGCTATCTTTGAGGGAGATCTAAGGAATTAAGAAACTAACAACAGTAAGTGAAAGTCGATATGAGCTATACTTAGAGAAGATGGAGAAAGACTATTCAAAGTACAAAAGGCAACCTTGCAACGAACGCAAGCTACAAGAAAAAGTACAACAGCAAGCCAATGCTGATGAAACATCCACTGGATCACTTTTCAAAGATCCCCTTTTGGTGAACAGGCCTGATCTTCCCAGGCAGAGCTATATGGAGTTGTTTTGAAGCTGGCTGATTGAGGTTGAAAGCTCCATAACCCTCATCTGCTTATATTCTGTTTTGAGTGCTCTGCACACAGATTGTGTCACTGCCAGTGCCTTCCTTGTATCTGCTCCTCCCCTGGGGCACCATTTCAATGCTGCAGACTTGATTAATTTGGTTCTTTCTATTTGTGATATCACAAATGCAGCCACACACATCCCTACAAAGGATTTGGGAAATGTCATACAGCTTGCTGAAGCCTGCCCAGATCAAAGTGATGGTGTCCCAAGACCCAAACTCAGTTTTGTTTGCTGCTAGGGATTTTTGTGCATGCTGGTGTGCCTCTGGGTGTGGTTTCTATGTAGAAAGGAATGTTAACAAGGATTGACTGTGTCCCAAGCATGCTGTTAAGAATAATCAAGTTGAAAGATATTAAAACTCTGAGAAACCAGAATAACATAAACTTAATGCATAGAAAACACAGACAGATCCTGTTGGTACTTCACATAGTTCTTCCTAATATTGGATCTCCATCATCTTGGTGTGATTGTACTTTTTTTTTGTGGAAAGTGACAGAAGAATGTCGTTTCACAGGTAGACTTCAGGCAGTCCTAGACTGTGGGCACAACTCTGATTCCTCTATTTCTTCTATACACCCTGGCTGATGCTTGTCCTTCTTTATCTGTGTGGAATTGCAGGTGAAATTAAACCTGTGGCAACTTTCACACTACCACAGTGTTTGCTGAAAGTGTGAAAAAACCAGAAAATTACTGTTTTACTGTTTTTGTCACCCCTGAGTGATTAATGAGAGGCAGGGGGGTAGCTGAGATGCAGCCTCTGCCAGCAGCAATGTGGGACCATGTAAAGGGAGTCAGGCTGGATGCAGTTGGAGATGAGAGGTGAGTAGTTTAAGTAGCAGTGAATCTGTAGAGTCGTCACAGGCAGGTGGGGAAGAAAGGCAAGACTGTAGTAGTATGCCTGGTGGTGAGCCACATTTTGCATAGGAGGAATCAGATTGTGGCACTCTACATCAACAGGAGTTTGGGAAAACACGACTACAAAGGAAGATTTTGGCCTCTGGAGTAGAGGTAAGTGAAGTGTGGCAGGGGACTGAACCAGGGGTGAAGTCCTTAGCTTTACTAGAGTATTTGAATTGACAAGGCTAATGTCCTAAATGAGACAAAAGGAACAAAAATCTTTAAGCAGGACACATCTTTGACTGTCAGTATCATCAGTAATTACTTTTCTGAACTGAATCTTAACTCTTTAAGGCTGCCCTACTCTTATCCTGCTTCACATTTCCCAGAAGGAGTGCCGTTCCAGGACACTACTCTCCTGAAATCTCCTCTTGGTTGTAACCCACATTCATTGCTGCATAGCGTATCTTCATTAATCCTTACCGATAAAACTTTTCTTGATGTTTAATATATTTTTAGAAGGCAGCTGTGCAAAGAATCATTAGGCAAGGAGGCTGAATACTTACCAGAAAATGTTCTAGGAAAAAAAGAAATTCAAAGGAAAGTTTCCATGTCCCTTTCAAAGCATCAGTTGCATTGTTTTATGGCTTATGTTTATAACCAAATCAACAAAGTGTGGGTAAGCTGTAGAGGA
Source organism: Ramphastos sulfuratus (assembly GCA_013399055.1). NCBI lineage: Eukaryota > Metazoa > Chordata > Aves > Piciformes > Ramphastidae > Ramphastos > Ramphastos sulfuratus. Next base: position 55,534 of record WBNM01018102.1, on the reverse strand, counting down.
GTGCAGGTAGTATTGGGCTCTAATGCTGTATTGAGAACTTGAAAGGGAAAAACCTGATATTTCACTGTCTGAAAATGTCAGTTCACAAGTTGAAGGACTGTAATTTCAAAATCTATCATGAATAAAAGGCTGTTGAAGAGGAAAATGGGACAGATAATTTTATCCATTTTTGTGCTCAGGAGGAGCCAGGAAATCAGTAAAGCCTGTGCAGCAGAGGTTTTGAGAACTGAATGATGAGGTATGGTGACACTGCCAGTAATAGGAAGGCAGGGAAAATTAAAAAAAGTTTTCTCAGCAGGCAGGTTAAAATGGGCACAGGATTTTCCTAATTCATACTGGGGCTTTGGAGCATCATGGTAGTACTTTTATCTAATATTCATATAAAAAGGAATGTGAGTAAGAGTATCCAAGTAACATAACCTCATTGTATTTGAGCTGCTATTGCATTTGGGAAGCCAAGAAAACAATCACATCTAGTGGCACCGCCTTTGCTTTCCTGTTGCCTACATCAGCTCAGACTGCAGATCGCCTGTGCTTTCAGTCCCAAACCTCCAGTCCCAAACCTCCAGCTCCATGTTCTTGCCATTCCTACCTCTAATTAAGACAGTGTGATACATCAGTTTATTAACCTAGCATTATCCGCCAAACCAGAAATAAAGCAAGTGGCTTGCTTGCTGCTTTCTTCTTCTGCTAATATCTATGTATCTATATTTAGATTTCAGATTTAGAATTGAATGGTACCAATTCCTGGAGTGCTGATTCTGTTCTGGCAGAAGCTAAGGTGCTTAACAGTGTCAGTGACTAATTTTGGAAGGCCAGCTGGATGGCTTGGCTGGATGCAGATCCTGTTCATGCAGAATCATCAGGTTTTAAATAACTAGAATCATCATCATCATTACTTAACTTTGTAAATACATGGAGAAAATAAATTTTTTTAGAAGTCAGTTCTTTGAGGAGTTATTCAGACCATATTCAATTTTGCACAGCTAGCATAGTTATCAGATCCAGGTGACCAGGCCCCCACTGAATTTTTAGAGCACAGCAAGCCTCACATTCTAGAACCCACATTAAATATACAAGGAAGAAAAATTCTCAAGTTCAGGTAATTAAATTCAGTGCCAGAATTAGCATCGAAAGAATAAGCCCAGTTAGGTTGTATCATATCACCACACAAATACAGAACCATTACTAAATACCTAAACTCTATATTAAAACCAAAGATGCTGTTCACCCTAAAACAAAAGAAAACAAAACAAAGAACAACAAAACAAACAAACAAAAAAAAACCAAACACATTTTAATATGTTATTCTGTAGTCGGCCTGACATATGGAATGGAATTGAACAAATTCATAGCCTAGCAAAATTTACTCTTTAATCTGAGTGAAATTATAACCACAGTGAAGTTGCTAGGAGTATGCCAGACAGCTAAATGCATAGAAATAAAGATGGGAATTGGAGCTGGAAAATACTCAGCTAACTTCTGATGCAAAGAAACTTTTTTAAATGGATGACTTCTTAAAGGAGGGCTGTTAATATGTTTTATGCATAAGTCTCTCTTATTTGAAAAGTTTGGGGGTTTTAAAGCCCACTAACTCATGTCTTCACAGAGCAGAATTTCCACAGGGTGTGAGTGGTCTCTCAGCACCCACATACAGCCCCAGGCAGACTTCTGAACATTATCATAATTCAAATAATAAATGGTTTGAAACAGAGTGTCACTTTTAAACTGCTTTAGTGCAGATGGTCTTCTTCTTAATTCCCAGCCCCATAGTTAGTGAACCGAGCTTATTGAACTGCTTGCCAATTCTGTTAAGAGCAGATGGAGTGAAATGGGATAGAGGCAATATTTCAGTGCAGCTCCCATGCATTGGCTCCCAGCCCCCAGATGCCATTATCGACATACATTTTACAACTCCACAGCTCTTGCCATCAGCAGTTAGAATTATAAAGAGGTTGAGCATACTTGGCTTGAATGTCAATAATCAATTAGGATGCTCATCTGGCTTAATAAGGATAAATTGTTGCCCTTGAAACAGTACACCATTCCAGCAGCCAAAGTGAACTAAGACCAGTTGCTTGGTGTTTATAATGACTCTGTGGGTGTCTGTATGCACATGTGTGTGTGTACACACTTCTGTTATGTATTTCCCTGACTGTTCCCTGGCACCATGTATTCCTCTTGTGTGTCTTATAATAATGTATTAAATAAATTATTTTGAGAGGTCCCCGTTTAAGAGTTCATTTGCTTCACTTCAGGATGGTTTGTTTTTTTCCCCTTTCTAAAAAGCTCCCAGTTCCCCCTTCTAAAGCCTAGTGACAAAACATGATAGGCGAGATTTTCAGAAGTGCCAACTCTGAGTGGACCATCACTGCCTCTGAAGTCTGTAATTAAATTCTGGCCATCTAGGGCAAACAGACCTCTCTGCAACAGACTTTAATTAATTCCAAGTGCTTGGAAAACACTGATACAACTCCTATGAGAGGCGGTTACTGTTTTAGTAGAAATCATAAATAAATAAATCATAAAAACCAACCAAACAAAAACACAAAAAAACCCCAAAACCACTGCTAACATCACGATCAGTGGATCTCTGAAGACTTGATTTTTGATGCAGGACACCTAGTACATAAAACAGCCCAGAAGTTATCCTCTGGTCCTCAGATTAGCTGCTGTGTGCAATCTGTGGTGAAATGGCTAAACTCCTTCTGTGTAAATAGCAGGGGCTGCATGCAGGTTTCTTTGTGGGATTTGTCCCAGACATCTTCTGAGAGACTATTGTCACTAGGCCAGGCTGTGACAGTGACCCATGCTAGCAATTTAACAGTATGGGTGACTGGCTCTGCTGTTACCCACACCCTTGCACTTTTTATTTCATTAGTACAAATATTATGTGTACGCCCAATATTTTCACTGACCACTCCAAAAGTTTTGTGACTTCAGATCAATTTCCATTACAGAGATTTCCCTCATCTAAGTTTATTTTCAAAGGTTCTGTAACATACCTGGAAGACTCAGGCTAATGTGAGTTTGAGAGGTATGGAGGCTTCAGGAATCATTCAATATTGGTGAGGCTCGCTGGTAAAATCTTGGGGTGGAAGTCTGCAGCATTGCTTTCTTCTTCCCCAGATGTCTATAAGTCTTCTGTCCACAAAGTCTATGCTGGCAGTAAATATTAAAGGCTAACAGCAGAATGTGACAAATTCCGTGGAAATTGCAGTGAAAATGGAAGCTTCTATGATCCACAGTAGTCATTAAAACTCTCTTTCCCACATTTCCAGCAGTTAGTACAAGAAGGCCTAATATCCACTGTGTTTTGCAGCTGAGTGCAAGAATGACAGATCCTTTTCGTGGCTGGGAGTTGAGTCTATGCCAGTTCATTTCAAGTGAATAACTGCAGCCTCACCGTGGAAATGCAATGTGCCAAAGACACATCACTGTATTGTAGTCTGTGGTCTGGGATCAGTGACCCATGTTTTAACGTTGGCTCATGTAATTTTTCAATCTTCTGTTTCTTTCCCTTTCCTGGCAGATTTTCATTGGTGAGATATCCATGTACTTCATAAAGTCAACGCGAGAAACCCTAATTATTCAAGAGAAAACTATTTTGACTGGAGAGTGCTGTTACCTGAACCCACTGCTTCGAAGAATAATACGTTTTATAGGTAAGCATCCTGAGCACTGTGAGCTTAGTCTCTGCACCAAAACAAAATGAAACATCCTAATAATCTACACCACAAAATTAATTAAGCTGTGAAATCTTTGCAGGCGTTTTCCACCTTAGAGGGATAGTCCCCCTCGGGATTTGCAAGGTAATGTTCAAAATGTGCCATATCATGCTGTCTGGAGCTAGTTTATATCTTATTCTGCTGAGCTTAATGCTTCTTCTGGACCCTTGAAGAAAGGTTATGCCAATCAAAACCTTATATGAATAATTCCATCATTACTAGTCTGTGTAAGCTACCCATTTTACTTACAAATTGGTCCTCACCAGCCCATCTCGTTGGCTTTTTTTTTTTTTCAAGCTCTAATTTTAACATCCATTGCTCTGCCACATAATGTTCAGCTGAGCACAGCATAAAATTGCCCAGAGCCTACTTCAAAATAACATTCTTATTTTTATTGTCTTTGTTTTTTGTTAGAGCTTTCGTTGGTTAATTGCTGAGAAATGATGAAGAGGTTCTGTCGCTATATCATTTGGAGGTTGCTTTATGTGGTGCTTGCAAACTGCTGTGCCTTTTTCACACTGTCAGTTGGTGGGAAAAATGCCTACAAAACCGTACTGAGGGAACCACTCAGATTTCTTTTGGAGCAGGAAGATGAATGGCATTGGAGCTCCTGTTTCCACTGTGGCACTGACAGAGAATCTTGTTATCCTCTGAAGGCTTCTCAACTCAGACATTTAAGGCTGCCCAAGCCATACTACTCAGTGTTTAGAACTAAAGAGATCTGGTTGCTCACTTACTACTTCCTTGTAGCTAGAAAGTAAGAAGAGAGCAGTGCAAACAGCTCTAGCTTTCCTCCTTCTCAGTCGTTCATCATTAAGTCTCAAGTTCACACACAGAATAGGATGGTTTGTCTCACTGCTGGCATGGGCCAGTGGTAAATATGGCTCCCCAGTGACCAAGAAGGGCCTTGGCCACAGAGCATCATGCCCCCCTCGCCCCATATACTCTTAGAGGTAAAATATTCTCACACACTACATCTGGGTCTGAATTAAAAGAAGCAATAGGTCAAAAAGCTGAAAATATCTGGATCACTTCTCCCCTGCCATTGATCAATTTTTGAGCTTTATCTGGAAGCAAAACATCTCCCACGACAGTGACAAGGCTTGTATTGTGTCAGTGAAGCACAGTACTGGCTGCAGACAGTATTTGCCCAGAGCATGGAGTTGAAAATATTATCCTATGTTAAAATGCACAGCAGAAGCAATTATGTGATGCAAAGGAGGAAGAACTCTCTCCAAGGGAGGAAGGTTTTCTTTCTTCCTCTCTGTGACTCCTTGTTTGTGCATGGACATCAGGATGTGAAATGTTGTTCTATCTTCTGCCATACTGGGAGTAGAAACAAACCACTTGTGATTTGTTAGTTAGACCTGTCGTGTGTGCTGCTGCTGAAAACAAAAGACACGGGAATGCAGTTAAAAGTAAAATAACCTTGAACTTCACATAACCTTTAGGATATATTGATGGATAATAAACTGCCATTAAGAGAGAACCAGGGTACCAGAGTCCACTGGGCCATTCAGGGCGGTTTGACTGTTCCAGTGTATTCAGCATGTTGCGAAGTCCTAATCAAATACTCTTGCCTGCGGGGTCACCACTAAAAGAGCTTAGACCACGGAGGCTAAGCACTTGCTCTACATGTTTCTTACAGCTACCATTTTTCATAAATATTTGTGATATTTCTTTTCTGGGGGAAAAGAAGGGAGTAATGGTGATGCAGTAGACTCTCAGAGAGTAGTGAGGTATGAATCCTGCCAGAGAAACCAATTTTGGCTTTGCAACTTAATTTGTTTTCCTGAGAAAAAAATAAGTTAACATTACTACAATCATTTAAAAGTATTCATCTCTTTCTAAACACCACTGATTGTTTGCTTGTTTTCTTCTGAAACCTTCTCCCTGCCTTTGCAGTAAAATGAGAGAAGGAGTATTTGTTGGAAAGTGGCTGAAATAATTTGTGAAAGGAAGTAAAAATAGCTGCATTTTCAAACTGTGATGTGAACTGAGCAGCTGTAGCCCATGCTGGGTAATCAGTGAAGTTAGGTCTATACAGCTGCATACTGCAAAAAGAGACTACACAGATGCTTGGCTCTAGAGAGATTACCACATTGCTGGTACATGGATTTCCTTGCACGTGCCTTTTTCTGATAAACTTGAGGGCCATAATTTCCAGAGCTGATTAAGTAAGTTGTCTTCCAAGATACCCTAGCAAGCAGTCTGGCTTGTGGCAAAGAAAGTTTGCTGCCAATTTAGTCTTGGAACAAATTCATTGAAAAATCCACATCTGATTTTTTTTTTTTTTAATGTGTGAACAAGAGTCTTCAAGTGACTACATAAAAAAAAGTAGTAATTGAGTTACTCAGAATATTGCCTTTTAGTCATCGCAGTTGCTGTTACTCAAAAATATGAGAAAAATCCTTCATTGTGTCTGTGCATTAATTTTCCAGGAAAAAATAAAGACTACTTGCTGATCCTGCAAGGCACATCACAGAAAAATTTGAGAGTTAACTTTTCCTACATTTTAGGAAGGCAAAGAGAGTTTTTTTCCTCCCTATATAACTCTGTAGGTAGATTGGCTGGGAAAAGGTGGTTTTAAAAATAGCATCTTGCTTTCCACCAAACCACCATAAAGTTAAATATATTTTACTAAATATTTGTTTACATTTTTTTAAGAAAAGAAGAGCAAAAAGGGAAACTCCAGGCTACATTTTGGCAATGTGAAAGAGAAGAACCCTGTCATATTGTCTCTATGGGATCTTTTGGACTGGGTTGCTAGACTTGAGCCTTTTTCCCCCTTGCTTTTTCTTCATGTGTACAGAATGATGCCCTTTTAAAACTTTGATAGGGGATCCAAGAATTAAGCAAAAGACAGAACGTGCAACTCTTCTGGGATGTTGGTCAAGCCCCTTGTTTCTTTTCCTTGATTTTTCTTATCTTGCCTACTATGCTGTCTGTTTATTGTTTCCTTGAGTTCCACAAGCACTCACCATCTGTCTGATTCCAAGATTCTCCACTCCTGAGTTTAGTGGTGACCTTGAATGTTGATCTTTGCCTTAAATCTCTCTCTGGTACTTTGTCCACAGGAAGCATAGCCAAAATGTCTCCTTGCTTCCTGAGCAGGGCATGAATTCTGCATATTGGTAGACATTTGCTTTTGTGTCAAAGGGCTGCCTCCCACCTTGATTCAGTGTGCATCAAGACCTTTGCTGCAGCTCAGACTGGTGAAACCTGCTATGTTCCCTGCATTTAGAAAATCAATTCCTTTATCAGTGAAAAAAAGCTGGCTTAGCTTGGAAACATTAGGCTTTGATGTATGTTGCAATTTGTTCCATCTTCCTTTTTATCTTTTATAGCTGCTTCCACAGACATTTATTTTGAAGATTTTCAGATCAAATAAGTGGTGAGCAACTGCTTCAGAGCAGTTTTTTTCAGTCTAAAATATTGGTGCTGCGCTGCTTTCTTCAGTCAAGTCATCTCTTCTCCCTCCTTTCCCCACCCCTCCCAGCAGTTTTATTACAGATTGGTGCTGCCGAAATTTGCAGTTTACATGATGGATGCTTGAGAAACCAGGGGCTAAGAGAGGTAGTTTCTGGTACTTCTACCTCTTCTCCCTGTCTCCCAGCTTGAGTGCACACAACCTTTTGTACTTTGGTCCACCTCGTCTTGTGGTAATTTTCCATTCAGTACACTGTTAACATCTTGTTAACACCTTGTCATCTTGCATTTGCTTCCATGTTCTACTTCATCATTTGTATTGCATATAGAAGTTATAAATTATTTTAGCATTATTTAATGAATGGTTTCAGTCAAGGATTTAGTCAGTATATACACAGATGCTCTCACACCCCCAGGATCATCAATTCAGACCTCTCTGACTCAATTTGGCAGGGTGACTAGAGTGCATATTGTGTTGCATTTCTTTGTATTTTTTAATCCATGTGACTAAGTTGTATACCTGCAGAGCCTTGATAACATGGAAATAGTCTCTCTCCAGTTCAGATATTTAGAAATGCAGTGTTGTTTATGAATTTGTTACCAGTGACTTTTACTTTGGGCCTGCATAATTTGCAGCTAACAAACAGTGTAGATCAGCTTCTGTTGACAGCTTAATTTAGAGCATGGTGACACCTCACAGTGGGTAGCTAAATAATGAAATTAAGGCTTTATTTCAGCAAATTAAGGCTTTAGTTCAGCAAATAAAGTTTACAAGATTTATGCACACATTGAGTTTATTGTAATAGGATAGATCTACCCCAGAGCTCTGATGTCAGTTCCCCAGGGAGCTGCAGGACATAGTTTGCCTGACCTTATCTTTCTGTCTGCCTTGGATCTGAAGTTCCCTGTGAAACAAAGCACATTCTGTTATTAGCTAGGTGCATTTTAGCAGGTCTAAGGCGTATTTAAATGTGCTGCCTCTAACTTAAAATGATGCAGCAGCTTAAACTCCTGTAGGTCTCCCTTTGTATCACTGAAAAACCTCCACAATGAGAAGCAGGTCATTGTGTTGGAGACAAATCAAAACTTACTGTTCCCCTTTATGCCAGGCTCTGAGCTGGCTGTTTTCTAGATGAGAATTGATAGTTGTGGAGCAACAAGAAAGAAATAAATCCTATTTGTATGTGGGGAAGAGTTTTGATGCTCCAGAGTTTTGAACTGAGAACTGAATTTCATTTTGCATGCCCTGACCATATGTCTTCCTTCTTTTATCTTGAGGAAACAGTATCCAGGCAGGACACTCACAGGTGATGTAAGCAGATACAAAAGATGGTAAATGTGTGGAGCAGTGAGCCTTGTGGGGTCTTCACTGCAAGACCAAAGCCAATCCTGGGATCAGATTTGGAGTGCTCAGAAGCTTGCTATAGAGCCTGTTCCTGATGCCATGGCAACAGACAATAAATTTTCCTGCAACCCACATCTCTCCAGTTGTAAAATGGATTAATGATACATATCTCCTTTGACAACACCCTTTAAGATATAACGATGAAGGGTGGTTTAGCAGAGTCTGAGTCATATGGCTATAAATTTTTTGCTTTATTAGTGCACATTATAGCAAAATCTTAAGAGGTGGGTTGAAGATCAGCATTATTGTAAAGTCAGGAGTTTTACTGGGCACTCTCTCCAGTGAAAATCTAATCTTTAAAAAACATATGAGTGGAAGAGGGGTTGCAAGAATCTGAGTGTCCGTGTGAATATGAATGTTTTCTGAGCAAATTAGACTGGGTGTGACAAATTCAGATAATTCACTGGACATTGGGATTGAGAGGAGTGCCTACATAAATGCACTTGGTAGAAAGAATGATGATACATTACTCAAGACTACAACTTCTGATAACTCAGGAACCCTTCAATGCATTCTTTTCTTACTTCACTTAAGGGTTTCAGTGTTTCTCCCTAATAAAGCCTCCTGCCTCCTCATTCTCATTTCCACCCACTGGCTTCTCACTTCTGTCTTCTCAGTGTCTTTTCAGTTGCTCTGGTACAACTCCCAGGGTTTTTTTTGTCTATTTTTGCTACGTTTTGGGGATTTGTTTCAAATCAGTGGCATTTAAAGTGTCTTTAATAGCGAATATTTGTGGAGTCAACAGGCAGCCACAGTCATTGATGTTAGGCTCAGGGTGGAGAAATAGAGAGCTTGAGCATGAGTTGGAGGGAGAAGAGAGGGCTGTACTGTGGTTACAGTGAGTGAGGAAAGCAGTAGGCAGAGCTGGAGGTGACAACTGATGAACAGCCACACAGAGACCTCATCCAGAGGAAGACTGTTAGGGTAGCATGTGAGCGAGAGCCTAGAAATTATGGGTTCATGCTTGGAGGACTTTTTAGCAGTGATTTAGAGGGAAGTATAAATGGAGAAATTGAAACTGAAGCATTCAAAATTGAACCTGCTGAAGAGTTATATTCTTCTGCCAAGGCGAGTGTTAGTTCAGGTGAGATGAAGCTGGAAAGAATCAAGGTTCATACTGTGTGTCCTCAGCTTTTTGAACAGCTCTCTTTTTTTTTTTTTTGGTGGTTTGTTTGTTTGTTTGTTTGACTAGGGTCCTTCTCTCTGGAGGTAAAGAGATGTTCAAATCTGATCCTCCATTCATTCTTCTTGGACTCTGGGGCAGCTAAATAGTGTAGCAGGAAGTAGAATTTATCCTTTATCTCTGCCCTAAGCTAGTCTTTCTCCCAGTCACATTCTGTTTACCAGTTTGCCTTCTAGCATTTTCTTCCTGGCTTCTTCTGACACACAAACAGAACTAAGAGACAAGGCAGTGATAAAAAGTCAAGAAAGCTTTCAAAAAATAGCTTCTACTCTTTGTGCAGCCAGATAAAGTGACACGTGTGGTTGAGAAGAACAAATCACTTCATGTAAATTACATTAACTTCTGACCATCTTTTCCATTAGTAACCAACTGTAGTGGCTGTGGCTCATCCTCCCACATGACTTGCACTGTTTACATCTTTTCTTAGCATATACTAAGTTCTGGACTGAAGTTCACTCCCATGTTTTCTAGACCAGAGTAAGCACACTGAGATAAAGTGTTTGCCTCTTAGCAGGATGAAATCAGCTCCCTTTACACCTAAGCTTGCAAGACTGGAAGAGGTACATGTTCTCCCATTCTCTCTCTGTGGACTTCAGAAATGTGATCCTGAATAGACAGGCCTAGTTGCCCCTCTCATGAAGCCTTTCAGCAGTGATTTATCTGCCTAGAAGCTTGGCAATTGCATCACTGTGTTGTTGTGCTCTGGTCAGTAAGCTAGCTGCTGTAGGTCACTCAACAAATCCACTGAACAGATGGACTCCTGGGGTGTAAAAATCATCAAGAGATTTCTCCACCACCACCCAGGTTCGCTGGTGTTGCAGCCTTTAAATCTATTAGAGCCAACCCTCTCTCAGTCTCCAGAAACTACACAATGTGCAATCAGTCTTCAAAGGTTAAATGTCTGTTAGGCAGATTCATTGTAGCACATAGCTATGATCTTCATAAGGCACAGTTTGGCAGAACTGCAAGAAGGTAATTACAGTGATCAATATGCATCACAGTCAGAGCATGATAAAGGTTTCAACTGTGGCTTGTTCTTCTGTTCTGGAGGGTACTGTAGCCCCCAACAGTTGAGTCTGAGCCAGAACTTTCAGTGCTAGCAAATATTGAGAAAAGGCAGGTGTAGAAACAATTTTTTGGAAAGAAAAACACTGGACCATCTTTGTGAAGCACCTAGTTCTCAGCTTGTACTCTTAGGTCATGGCCCAGATTGCCTAGCTCTTAGATTTTCTCTAAGTATTGTAAAGAGCTGGGTAGTAATCCTCACTGCCAAGAAAAATATTAAGAATTTGGCCAATGAGATGTGTATGAAACAACATTCATCTCCAGTACAACTTGTTCTTTCACCAGGCTGAAAATATACCTACTGCCTTTTTCCTTTGAACTTGTTTGTGCACTGGATTGTGTAGATGAGGAGTCATTTAGAAGAATAAATGGGAGGAAGACTGTCATGAGAGCAATAAGACGCAGTCCTACAGTCTAGGACAAGAGAAAGGTCCCTCTTTGACCACCACTGGCTTTTTAAATCCGTGATCGCACATCACACATTAATAATGAATAGTAATAAACTAATATAATGGGGAAGTGTGGTGAGGACAAACCACTCAGCCTTCCTGCAGCTGCCCCAGGCTGCTACCCAAGGAAAGGGCTCTGCTCATCAGTACCCCACTGAGGAATCTTTGTTACAGCATAGCTCTGTCAGTCACACCACACCATTTGGAGAGGTGGCCCCAAGCCAAGCTCATGTGATTCAACAAGGCCGTGTGTAAGGTCCTGCACCTGGGTAGGCACAATCTCAAGAACAAANAGATGATCCTTGAGGTCCCTTCTAACCTTACCATTCTATGATTATGATTCTATGATTTCAGTGAGGACGTGCCACTGGCAGGCCCCACTTGACACTTGTAGAATTAATTCATTCTTAGTCATGGATTTTAATTTATATTACTATCTTTACAAGTGTCCTGGGTGTAGGCAGGCCCTGAATGTTTAAAGGGACCTAACTCTGTCAGCTGCAGCCTTTCTGCTTTCTGTGAGCTGCATAGTGGGTGACAATATCTGCAGAATGATCCTTGGTTCTTGTTAATTTGATGTAAAGCATTTTCTGCTGCATTATGTTGCTGACTGATTTTTTTTTTGTTCCTCAGAATATAGCAGTCTTTTTTTGTTTTTTTTTTTTTCAACTTACTGCAGATAAGCAGTGAAGTTGTTATAACTATGGTGGTGCCAGCTCTTCAGATTTTATCACAGCTCTCCTAAGATGTTTTCCCAAGAGCTCCAGTTCTTGGTTGTAAATAAATACACAGCAATCTCAGCTAATTTATAATTTGAATTGCTTTTGATTTCAGCGACTCAGGAGAAAGAAAGATAAAATATACGATGCTCAATATTCCCACACCAAAAGTAAATATTCATGTGTTCAAAGTTTTTGTGACTTCAAGTCAGTGATGAGAAGGAAGAAAGGGGAGTCAATTTAGTTTTTCAGAACATTTGGGTTTGGCATTTCTGCAAACTTCTTGTCCTTTTCCTTTGATATGCAAGCAATATGTGGACATAAAAGATCCTCATGTATGTTCATAGGAGCAAGCACTGGTAACACTCATGGGAAGACAGTGGAGAGTGACAGCTGCAGTATTGAGGAAGGGATGCTCCACAACTGTGCAAATGTTTCCACAATCGAGTGAATGCTTCCTGCTGTAGCATTTGTGGGCATGTTTTCCCACTGACATGACCTGAACTGCAGCAGTATGGAAATGTCTTCTAGAGAAAAGCATTAGTATATTTCCCAAAGGACTGGTCAAATATTGCTGGATCAGGATCTTAATTTGTCAACATCAGGACAATGAGTATTCAAAGTCCAAAAGGTATTTGACACTAGATAATTATGTAAAGTGCAATATTGTGTCTCAGTACTACAATACTCTTCAGAGTATAGCTTCAGAGATGCTATACTAGCTTATTTTTCCCACATGTGTTAAAAATACATAAACATTTTGAACATCTCATGTGCATGCCACTTGGCTGTCTGCTATAAGCCTCTCTAATAGCAGAAACTTTACAAGTATAGCATAGGTGCAGAGTTTTCAGAAATTTCTATACTGAGCTTGGATCACAAAAGTACTTTAGACACTTGCTCATCATTTTCACCCTGGTTCTGAGTCCTTCTGGAGCTGCTGAGTTAAGCACCTGTCAGATTCCAGAATGCACTCTGCTGGAGTCAGCTGAGGCGGTTCCCAAGTAACAACTGCACAGTTTAGTCACTTAGCTATCATTATATCAATTCCTTCTTGCTAGCAAGATTTTTTTTTTTTTTAAACTTGTTTGAATAATCATTATTTTTTAACCTTTCTTCACAGGAGTGTTTGCATTTGGACTTTTTGCCACTGACATATTTGTAAATGCTGGCCAAGTTGTGACTGGGAACTTGGCTCCCTACTTCCTGACTGTATGTAAACCCAACTACACTGGAAACGATTGTCGGGCTCACCACCAGTTCATAAACAATGGCAACATCTGCACTGGGGATGTAGAGGTGATTGAAAAGGCAAGGAGATCCTTTCCATCCAAACATGCTGCTTTGAGCATCTACTCAGCATTATATGCCACGGTGAGTGCCAAAGAGGATTGCTAACTTGAATGAGAGGTTTCCATATGTGCATCTAGTTAAGGCCAGTTTTCTTACAGTGCTTTCTGAAGAAAAAGAAGGTTGTTTTGTAGAAGTATTTATTCTGTATCTACAGGGGAAAATCACATTCTCTTTCTCTGTTTTACCAATCCTACTACAAGTGAATCAAATATTCATTACTTTCAAGGCACTATATAATATGGAGGCATGAGGTTTTAATCTTCTTTGCTGCTGATTTTCTCAGAGGTCTTTGAGTATGCTTTCAACCTCTTCTTCTCCTTACCTCTGTCTCATAAATGTTAAAATGAAGTGGATGTTTAAACAGCTCCTGGATAAGAACTGTTTGGTTTGTTCGTATGCCATATGTTGTTGAACGTGTAAATGGTGACATTTCAACAGGAGGCTGAACTAGGCTGGATTTTGTTCTTTTTGTTAGTGACCGAAATCCCCCATGGTAAAAAAAAAAAAAAAAGGTTTCTCAGAAATGTCTCTGCCAGAATTATGGTGGTAAAAAAAAGAAATGGACCCCAGTTGACATCTTGACAAGGCGACGCTGTCAGGAAACAAATTGTATGTCTTTCAAAATCTCATGAACTACATTGGCTGCTCCTTTGTGTTCTCTGGCTAAAGCTTTTGTAATATATGAAAACTGATCCAAAATGCTTACTCACAAAATAGAAAGCCCTGGTGGTTTTGCCATTAAGATCCAAGGACTTAACATGGTTCTGATCTCAAAATGCCTTAAGTAGGTCTTTTTTTCACCAAATAGCTTGGTTCAGATGAGTGGGAGGGTCTGTAGATTCTCAGAATTTGAGAAGACTCTTATTATTGACAGTGGATGTTTTACCCTGGTCTTGGTAGCAAATGAATAAAACAGCACATTACAACTGTAAAATGAAGAGGCCACCCACTGCTACTTGGGTGAATAATAATGGAGATAAAAGTCAGTAGCTGTTTTGATCAGGATTTGCTGGGAAGTGTTTGGAAAGCCTATAATACTGTGTGCACATTACTTCTGATCAGTAAGCAATCATGTGTGAAATACAGTTTCAAATAAACTCAACGCTGCTGTGGCAGCTGCTGTCATCATGATAAACTCTTAGGCAAAAGCTGAAGGATCAGGTTTGGCCCTGGTTCTGCCCTAAGCTGCTTACATCCTTTCATGGACTTTAGCTGTCCAACTTCCCTTGTTTCCTAGTAAATTAAGTCTTCTACAAACAGGCTGCTTTTCCCTTACAATTGAAGGGGAGTAAATTTTTTTTTTTTGCTGAGCTTAATTTCCAACAGGCGTCTCTGAGCCCTCATCTTTCAAGACTACCTGCAATAGGTCTGCACTTCTATTCTCACTTGAAGATACCAGTTAGACCCAGTACCTGGAACTCTGAACTGCAAGGCCATAAAATCTACCCTTAAGGCACCTTAGCCTACAGTCCAACTTTACCCCAGTTCTCTACCTGAACACACCCTCAGATACTGACAATGTGGTCACTTGTCTTTGCCTGTTAGCTGGGAATAACATGAGCACAGCACAAGAAGTGCATTGTTCAAATAAAGCTTTGCTCGGTAGCTGTGCTCTGCACAATTTTTTGCAGAAGTGTCTTGCTGATTCTAATCTGCATGGCAATGTGGGCTGCTGAACATAAAACACAGTGCATTTGGTTAGTAACAGCTGTATTTTGCATAAAGCTGAAGATCTGAACCATGAAGCAAGAAAAATAAAATTACTTGGACATGAGGAGGCAGGAGAATGGAATCTAATCATAGACATTGTCTCTCACAGTGTGAAGGTCTGAGATCTAGGAATCTCCTCCCATCACTGAACCTAAAGTGTCCTTTGCAGATGTCTCTGTACTGGTTTGTTGATTAATTTGCTAGTGACGGTACTGTCACTGTGATTGGTTTGGCTTCGTGCTTTGTTTCTGTTCTTTTTATATATATATATAACCAGAATTTAATCAGTTAAGTTTTTTTCATGTCACCTCCCAAAGAAGCTGAGGAGAAGGCAAAGCATCACTTGGGTGATATCTGTAGGCAGAGATGAATCTTGTATACCTAAAGTAAGGAAGAAAAAATCCCAGCCATCAGTCCTGGCTTCCATACTTAATACAATAATTGGGATGGCACCTACTGAAGTTTCATTAGTCTTCCAAAATGATCACGAGACGGTGATCAGTGTATATAGTACATGCTGCTGTACAGTTACAGACACAAGCTCCTAAGTACAGAACAGGGTCTCTGTGGTTGGAATAGAAAACTAATCACTTACATTGACCATTCAGTACTGCTCTTGAGGTTCTTCATGAAAGCTCTCACCTGGTAGCATCCACAAGTAATGCTTTCTGTCACCTCCATCTCGCTAGTAGACTCTGATCCATCACTCTGCTATCTGTTGTTCATGCCTGGGTGTGTTGCCTCTTGACTAGATCAGAGTGATACAAATATACCTGGACATAAAACCTTCAACATTGAGGAAATTCTGAATTAGCAGAAAATACTACAGTAAATCCCCTCTGCAGCCCAGGTCACTATGACCCCACCACCAATTTCTCCCATTTCTGTATTAACACCTACCATGGAAATCAAGGCCTAGGCATTCCAAGCAGGTGTAGTGAGCTGTACTGAGGAGACTGCATCATGTTCTACAATACCACATCCTTGTCAGAGGTTCAGCACTGGTATGAAACTGTGAACTTTCCCAGGGACATAAACTATTACAGATCTCCCCACTTTCTGCTGAAAGGGCAAGACAGAATTCTTCTACCTTATGTTTCTCATCGTAGATATAACATACAGGCATCAGGAATAGTGTGGCCAGCAGGAGCAGGGAGGTCATTCTCCCCCTCTACTCTGCACTGGTTAGGCCACACCTTGAGTACTGTGTCCAGTTCTGGGCCCCTCAATTTAAGAGGGACATTGAGGTGCTTGAACATGTCCAGAGAAGGGCAACAAGGCTGGTGAGAAGCCTCGAGCATAAGCCCTATGAGGAGAGGCTGAGGGAGCTGGGATTGTTTAGCCTGGTGAAGAGGAGGCTCAGGGGAGACCTTCTTGCTGTCTACAACTACCTGAAGGGTGGTTGTGGCCAGCAGGAGGTTGCTTTCTTCTCTCAGGCAACCAGCACCAGAACAAGAGGACACAGTCTCAAGCTGCGCCAGGGGAAGTTTAGGCTCGAGGTGAGGAGAAAGTTCTTCACTGAGAGAGTCATTCCCCACTGGAATGGGCTGCCCAGGGAGGTGGTGGAGTCACCGTCCCTGGAGGTGTTCAAGGCAGGTTTGGACGTGGCACTTGGTGCCATGGTCTAGTCTTGAGGTCTGTGGTAATGGGTTGGACTTGATGATCTTTGAGGTCTCTTCCAACCTTGCTGATACTGTGATACTGTGATACTCTGATATATCCTAAATACATGCATATATTTCATATATGTATTTATGTGTGTCTATTTTAAACTTGCAAACAAAAAAACCTGTACTTTTGTCTGTCTGAAAGAGGTGGGAGAGGAATTACATACACAGGATGAATGCTACTATTATACATTGTACATTGCTAAACACACTGCTTGAGTGTACCAATAAGGGCACAGCAAAGAAGCTGAACAGATACTTTATATGGTTAAATCATATGTTGTTTATTTTTCAATATGATTTATGCTATTTTCTTCACGTCTTCTTATATTTACTTCTTCCCTCCCTCTCCCACCCATCAAATAACTGTTTTTGACATTTAGAGTTTTGTAAATAAATTCACTCTATAAATAGCACTGTGTGAAACTTTCAAAAACACCTGCTATGTGTAGAAAATCAAATGTAAGTGATTTTCACAGACCTCTTAGGCTCTTACACGAAGCTTTGAAAACTTAACTTTAAGTGAAAGTGTAAAAACATTGTGAGTATCTTGGCTCTAGAGGCCAGGACAGTATAGATAGGACTGCAGAGTTTGGAAAATAGGACCAGAATGAAGACGCTCCAACAGTTATTTCTGAACTCAGTGTGTGTGGTTTATGGATGAACTGGAACATACCTTCTGGGAAAGCAGTTTGTCTTGGTTTAAACCCTTCTCATGAAGGTTTAACAGATTTCCTTTGGCAATCTGTTCGCATGGTTAATTACCCTCCTTGCTAAAAATGTTCTCTTTACTACAAGTTTATGTTTTCATGCTGAGATGTGTGAAATTTCAAATACATTAGATACTTCCCACCTATAATAAGGAGAACTCTACCACGTGGGTAACCCAAAGATACAGCTTTATCTCACATCTATAAGAAAATAAGCATGTGTGGGCTGTTCTCTGTAGCTAGGGTTTGCAGCTGTTGCAGTAGGGCTGCTTCTTACTTTAAAGAGGTGATGCTTTTCCTTTGGATGCTGTAAACGGCAGTGGTGCTTTCCTGGGGAACAGGAAAGAAACCATCCCCCTGCTGCTCGTTTGAATTGGCTTACCAAATAAATGCATAGGGTGAATGGTGGATGGTAATTATTCACAGTGGCACTGATATTTCCCCCTAGTGTTCGAAAAGAGAAGCCTTCACCTGAGTTTTGGCGATGGGTGCAGCTCAACTTACCAGCAAAGACTGTGGCAAGATTGCCGCCTAGTGTTCGGTTGATAGCTGTCACTTCACTGCATGCTGCAGTCAGGTACTAAGTTTGAGAAACAAAGCAAACAGGAATCTCTCAAGCAGCTTAGTCCTCTTCCCAGTGCTCCCACACACTGTAATGGTCCAGTTCATAATCTGAGTTCACCTTTATATAATGTGATCATAAGTGCATTTAAAGGCTGAAGACTTCACTTCCCCAGGCAGAGATCTGGCAAATTCACCTATTAGAAGTCTAGTATTGTAGTTTCTTGGTAGGTGAAAGTCTGATTTTGCCTAGATGCAGGTCCAGAGGCAGGAGGAGTTACCCTCCCCTGCCTCTGATTTTGCCTAGATGCAGGTCCAGAGGCAGGAGGAGTTACCCTCCCCTGGTCGGTTTCTCAGGGCTGCCTCTTTCATTTCCAAGAGGTGAGTGTTGTATATCTTCCCTTCTCATACAGTCACATACTATAATGGGTTTTTAACACCAGCCAGTGAGGTGAGGCCAGCTGTAGGGATATTTGGTGGCCCAGTCAGAGAGAAGAAAGAGAAAAGTCAGAGTGAAAAACACACACAGTAGAGTAGAATAAAGGAATCTATGAAAGGCAATGAACAGAGTGACCTTGAGAATAATCACAGAATCATAGAATCACAGAATGGTAAGGTTGGAAGGAGACCTCAAGGATCATCTAGTTCCAACCCCCTGCCATAGGCAGGGACATCTCCCACTAGCACAGGTTACTCAAGGCCTCGTCCAACCTGGCCTTGAACACCTCCAGGGAGGGAGCATCCGCAACCTCCCTGGGCAACCTGTTCCAGTGCCTCACCACCCTCACTTGAAAGAACTTCCTCCTAACATCTAGTCTAAATCTTCCCTCTGCCAGTTTAAACTCATTGCCCATTTCTGTTTGAAATTTTTTTTTTTTTGCTAGATTATAGTGACCTCTGTATTGAAGAAAAGGTCAGGCATTAAAATACAGTAAAATAATTGTCTGTGGTTGCCAAATAGATCATAGAATGCAAAGCAAGCTGTGCTGGTAGTCACAATTGGAGGCACCGAGCCGGGCCTCCTCAGCCTTCCTTCACTACAGGCACAGGAAAATCTTGATGCAGCTTCACCCCAGGCAAGCTATTCTGGTCTTGCAAAGAGACTGGTGGTGTGAGCCAGCACGGTATCCTTAGCTTCTGCTACAGCAGAACAAAACAGAACATCTCTTGAGTCTCCACAGTACTGCAGAGTTTCACTCTTACTGCAGTGCTGCCCGTGGCAAAACATTCAGCAGTGCCCTTCCCCAAAAATAAAGTCTTCCTAGACAGAGATGAGGTTTATGGCTTGCATACAGCACGATCTGAGATCCCCGTTGTGTTACTGCAGATGTGAGTAAAGCAACAAGGTTGTTCCATAGAATCTTTTGCCCAGGAGACTAACTGAACCATACATCCATTTCTGACAACTGAAAAAGGATCGAGAATTGAAATGTTTTCAACTCTGGTGATTTTACTGTTTTTTACAACAAAGTAATTTTTGTTTGTTTGATTTTACAAATGAAATTACATCTTGTGATATTAAATACTGGAAGAGACACTTCTATGGTTTGTGATATTTCCATTCCCTAGCAGAACAGGTGTTTATGCTTTCACCAGATCACTAGAGCTTGTGTTAATCAAGCTCTATTAAATGAAGTTTTCAACTGTATCTTCCTAATTCTGTTTTATGCGTAGGAGGCCATGTGCCTTCTGGGGACATTTCTGGCAAACTTATCTGACATACTTGCTTTTTTTATCAAAGCTTTGGAAATCATGCAGGCATCTGTACTTCCTTTCTGAAAACTAGTTTAATTGAATTGTTTTTCCCTCAGACTTGGTTTGCTTGATCTTTGCTGGTTTATGGCTCTGCAATTAATGGGTGGCTACTAATTGTGACCCACATGGTTTTACTAACTCTCTGTCAAAAAGCATTTAAAATAAAATACAAAATGCCAAAACCATAAAAGCTAAGCTTTGACAGAAATCTCATCTTTTGTGTTTAATTCCATCTCACAGAGGAAAAAAAATGCCTAGAATGCTTTTTTCTTAATGTTCTTTGTTACTTAAACATAACACCACTTAGCAAAGTGGAGCAGCTAGTTCATATGGATGCTAGACCTTCCATCTTGTGCATATTACAGTCTCTGCAGGAGTAATAAGATAAATTCTTGACTTCCTTTGCAAATACTTAGTCATGTACATTCAGAGTGCATATTTGGTAGCACATGAGCAAGTGCTTGCACGAGTTAGGAAGTCAGTAATACTGAGCCTGTACCTACACCAACTCAGAGAAAGTTCAGTATGCAAATGCAGTTGATCAGATATTTGACATCCATATTTGACATCCTGAAACAACATTTAACAGTGCATCTTTTATTCTCTTTAAAGTGTTCTCTGAGATACTTTAAACCACTTTTTCTATTTCCCAATGTGATGGGTTTTTTAATGAATTGTGGGTTTTGTCACATCCTTGCTGATTTAGGATTTATCTGGGTGGGAAAAGATGCATTTTCGGCAGAGACCCTTTTCATCTTTGTCTTGCCCTTTGTTTCAGATGTACATCACAAGTACAATTAAAACAAAGAGTAGCAGGCTAGCCAAACCTGTGCTTTGTCTGGGTACCCTGTGTGCTGCATTCCTCACTGGGCTAAACCGAGTTTCTGAGTATCGAAACCACTGCTCAGATGTGATTGCAGGCTTCATCCTGGGGACTGCTGTAGCACTGTTTCTGGTAAGCTCATCAATCCTTCTAAATTATTTTTAAAAATTACTCACTTGGAAAAAAAAAAAAAGGGTTTTTTTTATTCTTTTGTGGACTATTTCGGCTAGTTAATCCAGTTGCTAAGAACTAATTTTAGCCCCATCTAATTAAGTTATCATGGGATAAAACCCTAATATGAAATCAGGTTGATAGTAATTCATAAGGCAAATATGATGACATTTGTGCATTGTAAGTATTTCAAGATTATTTAAATTGCTATGTATGTCCTTACTTGACTTGTCTTGAAAAATGCTTTAAATATGTTGCAGATTTTCCTGGAAAGTGCTTTAAATATGGTGTAGATTTCCATTAATTGGAGACTTCTCTGACACCCCTGTATTGGAAAATCCAACTGTCTGCCTAGTATCTCACCAAAACAATGTAGGACACAGGGTGTTGCCTGAGGCTCTAAGCAGTGGTCTCGGTTCCCTGTTTTAGTTCAGACCATGAAGGAAGTGTGATAGAAGGGAAAGTCAGAACAATCTTCCAGGGAGATAAGACTACCTCCTTTTGCAGCATTTGGAATTAATCTGAATTGTTCACCATCTCATAGGGTAACCAAAGATATTAAAAAGGTCTTCCCAGGTAATCTAGGAACAGCATCTCTCTGGAATTCCAATGTTACTTGCTCCCCAGCTGGCTGTATGGTTTAAGTGTTTTATTTGGTGAGAGATCTCTTGCTGAGGATTTACTCACACAGCAAGCAGTCAAGGTGATTCTCACTATTACCAAGCAATGTGATTGGTTCCATTTAATCAAAATATGCTCCAAAACTATACACTACAAAACAACAGACACTTTATCCCTGTAATCAGGAGGGATTAGCTTGCAAAGATGCCTTAAATCTAGATTGTCCTGTCACTGATATATTTTCCATTTTCTGGTTAAAAAAAAACCCAGCAACAGCTCTCCATATAGCATTTATTCCTATGTTCCCTTTAAATATAAAGCTGTCTGCAACCTCTAACCTGAATCTCCTTGGCATCAATGTAAGCAAATTGGATGATTCCCACTGGAAAAGGCAGTTCAAATCCATCCCATAAGAAGCAGGCACTGTATATATTTGGTCAGGACAATCTATGTGTTTCCAGTACCTATTTCTTGTAGTTACAGCTAACTTTCAGCCACTTTTGACCCTGCAGACCTTTTCCCACCCTGCAAGTGTCATAAGCCCAAATGCAGAGCGGTAGAACAGGTCTCTCAGGAGTTTGGAGGGCAGGGCTGCTGTGAGATTCCTGCTGCCACATGAGGCTCACCCAGGCTTCAGCCTCCCCTTGCTGAGGTCTAAAGAACAGTAAAGAGGAAGAGTAAATAGGGAGCTGGCTGCAGCAGTCACTCTGACAGTAGATTATAGAATNGCCACACTTCTCTTGATGTGTCAGCTTCTGCTTCTCTACTGTGTTCCCATGCCCCAACCTGCATGCATTTGCTCTTACCACAATTACAATGTGAATGCAGTAATGTGAATGCAGTAATTCACAATTACAATGTGAATGCAGAAAGTGTCAGGCTGAAAGGGACCCTCAAAGGTCATCTTGTTAAAATCCCCTGCAGTAAGCAAGGACAACTTTAACTAGATTAGGTTGCTCAGGGCCCCATCAAGTTTGACCTTGCATGTCTCCAGGGATGGGGCCACAACGACGTCTCTGGGCAACCTGTTCCAGTATTTCACCATTCTTACTGTGAAGAACTTCCCCTTTGTCCATCCTGTATCTACCCTGCTGTAGTTCAAAACAATTGTCCCTCATCCTATTGCTACAGGCCCTTCTAAAACAGTCCCTCCCTAGCCTGCTTGTAGGTCCCCTTCAGATATTGAAATGCCACTATAAGGTCTCCCTGGACCTTCTCTTTTCCAGGGTGAACAGTCCCACATGTCTCAGTCTGTCTTGTTAAGTGAGCTGATGTAATCCACATATCAGGTAGATACAGCCATCCAGTGAGATGTCTTCACTGTTTGGAAATTTAAGTCAAGAGTCTGAAGGAAGTATTTGGCAAATGCATCATCAGGGTAGTCCATGGTTTTGTGATGACAAAGCATGCAAGGGAATCACTGCATATAAAACATTAAAAGACAGATAAGGATTCATCATCTCAGACTACAGGTGAACCCATTTACCAAGGTAGTCCACCACGACCAACTTTGGCGAATGTTTACACTGCCACTCAAGGCTGAGATAGGTTCAGGTGAAGAACAGGTTAAATTCTTTGCAGAAAATGGCAGTTGTGAGACCCTTGATGATAATCCCTATGAGTTTTTCCAGAGGACAGAACATGCTGACCTCACTCTGTTTTTTTCTGCATTACACAGGGGATATGTGTTGTCCATAACTTCAAAGGCACTCATGGAGCTCCTTCTAAACCGAAGCCTGAAGACCCACGAGGGATGCCACTAATGGCTTTTCCAAGAGTGGAAAGTCCTCTGGAGACATTGAGTGCACAGGTACTGCAAAGCCTCTCACCCAGACTGTCACCAAGCACATCTTCTGTTATGGCAAAGTAAAAATCAGTTGTATACCAAACTACACAGGGAGCTGGGTCCTAATATGAAGCTGAATCTACAGAGTGAATTCTCATCAAAAGAAAGTTTGTTTTAAGGCATTTATCCTTTAACCTACTAAAATCTCCTGCTCCTGTGCAAATCCAAAGCTAAAGCAGTGGTATTTCACATCCCTCTACATATTGTTTGACAAACTTCTTCTTAGAAAAATAGAAAACTGAGAGAAAACACAATAATGTTCTGTCTAATTACTTTTTTTGAATGCTTTTGGGATGTCTTAAGGATTTACTCTGACATTCAAAATCCTGAGGATAAACTATGTTACCCAGAAGAATATTACAGAGATTAGTTTCTTATCCTTATTACTGTTCAGTATCCTCTCTAAAAAGAAATCATGTCCTGCTTTCCATCTCAAAGTCATTGGAAGAGAAGTTAATATCATTCTTTCAAGTTTGCAAACAAAAGCGAGTGGAAGCATCACTGGTGGTGTCTCTTTTTAACTGCTCGTTTCAGATGGCTTGTGTTGGCATAACTAAATCACACCCAGTCCTTTCAGAACAGACAAGCAAATGCCACCTGCCAAGAATCTTTGTGAACAT
This sequence comes from Ramphastos sulfuratus, assembly GCA_013399055.1. NCBI lineage: Eukaryota > Metazoa > Chordata > Aves > Piciformes > Ramphastidae > Ramphastos > Ramphastos sulfuratus. The sequence continues at coordinate 31,719 of WBNM01018102.1, read as the reverse complement.
GGAAGAAACTGTAGTTTATCAATTATCTGAAATGCCCTCGTGTAATGTATTTGTTCTTTAAATTGTTCTTCGTTCCTGTGTACTAGGGGTGCCACAAGATCAGTAGTGGCTCCTGTGAAACCCTTTGATGAAGAAATTGAAGTTTTGGGTTTTTTATTGAAAAGACACTGTTTCTAATGCCTGGAAATATTTTGCTGAATTGAAAAGTCAGTATTGATCAGGCAAAGATTTGCTGGAAGACTTTAAAATAAATCAGCAGAGCTACTTACATAGCCACAGTGCATGATGTAGGACAAAAGGGATGAACACATCAAAATAGACAGTGAGAAAAATGTTGTCTAGTCAGTTATTCATAGCTTTTGGACTATTATTAATAGCTTTTTGGATGTGCAGGCAGGGACTAAGCCTTAACTTTCGATGTCCACTGAAACCAAGAAGGTGTCAGTCTCTAAATGACCATACATCTAACGTGCAGGAATAGACTGGGAAAAAAAGTGGTCCTACTCTGATGTTGTTATAAACAAGTCCTTGGGAGTGGTTGCTATATGCTGTTTCTTCAGATATAGGAGGTGCATTGTCCTTCTCTATGCGGGTTTCTGCATCTGTTCTCACTCTTGTTTTGCCTTGCACCCACACAAACACTGCAGATGATGCATGACTCAAGGACAACTTGTTACTGCCACTGAAGTCCTGAACATTGTCTTCTAAGAAGGTTAAATCAACACTCTTTCCACCTAGAGGACTTAAGTATTGCCATGCATCAGCTGTCGCACATGTTTTGGCACAGTGATCCCATCTCTCTACCGATTTAGGTTCCGTGTGCTCCCTGGTATCAGGCTGTGTAGGATCTACATACATACATACATCAAATGAAGCCAAGCCATGGTCCTTCAGGCTCTTTAGGACTGAGGACAGATCCATTATATTAGTTATGTGAGTGTATGAAGCGCTTGTGCCTGTACTGACACATCCCTCTAAACAGGATCCAGTACAGCATGGAAGTTTCCGCTGAAGAAGTCGCCTTGTTTTTAGTGAGTGTTCGCAGTCCAGAAGCAGGTATTGAGTTCACCGTTTACCCACCATGAGTTCAAGGACAGTCACATTTGCAGGGATCTCTTCAGTTAAAAGCCCTACATTAGGTGGGCAACAGATGTTATTAGTGAAGGTTTTTCTCATTTATTTCACACGCTAGGACATGTAAATGCCAAAATCATACAAATGTTCATGTGTTTGCCTTTTTCTCTTTGCAGAATCACTCTGCCTCTATGACTGAAGTAACCTGAGATGGAAGATTGGTAACCGAAGTTGTTTTTTATTACCCTCCAGTACAATAACTCCAAGACACACAGTTACTAAATGTCTAACTGTGATGACCAGTATTATGTTATGTCTAGTTAGAGGCTAATGTTTTGTACTTTTTTTGTATGAGGAAGTGATGTAGCTTGCCCTGATTTTTTGTCAGCTTTAATATTATTATGCCAGAATTTAAATGCAAAATGGAAAAAGAACAAAAAAAACTTTTTCTTGTTTAAAGTGTGCACTGAGGAACTACATCTATGGAATTGTTGTTGTTGTTATGTGATATTTGTATGCCTTTTTTTTTCTTTTCCATTTTTGAATTTATATATCTTGGGGAAAAAAATAAAAATCACTTTTACCTTTCTTACCATAAGAAGTGCTTCTACCATTGGGTCAGACTCTGATCTGAGTAACCTCTGCACAGACCTGAAGTAATTGCATATATTTAATTCAGATAAAATGGTGATCAGGAATCTAATTTGAATGACATTATCAACAATAAACATCTGCTCTTGATTCAGTGAAACACTTAAGCATTCCTTAAGCATCTTACTGAATCAAAACCTGATTATTGCGGTGTGGGTGACTGTGCTAGTTATCGAAGAATAACTAAAACAAGATACTCAGTCTGCAATATAGACAGACTTGACATGAAAAATTATAGTAGTAGCTGATAGCATGTGAGCTGACTATATAATCTCCCTAGATCTCCGTTCCTCCCCAAGGCCCAGCTAAAGCTCCCAGTGAAACCTGGCTTCAGGAATTGACTATGGGGATATATAGCCATCACTGTGGAGCTGAGGCTGTGCTTTAAGTGTTTCATAACTTCATCATAGATTTGTGGGGTAACTAGTAACACTGGTGCAAACGAAAGGTGACTCCACTTCTCCAGTGGGCTGGCATTACTGGCATTAAGATTGGCATAACTGAGAAGATAATTTTGTCCCAAGTGTAGTTTTCACTGTGGGGCTTTGGCAAGTCAAAAGAAACCCCCAAAAACTCTAACAGTCCATGGTAGCAGTCTGTATTTTTGCGAATTCTGACATACAGAATTTAGATCAAAACTGCTATTGTATACTTTAACACCTGTGTTTAAGGAGTAAAAGGACAATTATATGCATGTAGGGGGCAAGAACAAAAAAAGAAACCATTTACAATGGCTAGAACTGGGGCAAAGGCTTCATCACATGACTTTTTCACTGTTTCTAGGGTTTTCCTGCATCTCATTCTTCTAGCATGGTGATAACTGCTGTGTCTCTCCTTTAAAGAATGGAGCCTCTGTCTGTACTTTTACTGGAATGTTTACCTCACACTTCCATGTTGGTTCTTCTTGGCTTTTTTTGTATGTTTTTTTCCAAAACAGATAAAAAAAAAATTATCAAAAAACCAAAATGTGTAGCCTGGTGTCTGTCATTTGCCTGTGACACAGGAAAATTTGGAATGTCTGCATCTGGCCTTGCAGTGTTCAAGGTTGGTATTCTCCTCTGACTCTGCTGATGTCTGCTACAGTCTTAGGAATACAGACATCTAACTTGGGCCATGCAGGCTTTCTGTGACCTTGAGGAACCATTGATATTTTGGGTGTTTTGGGTCCCTCATTACAACTTTGTTCCACAAAGGGAAGATTTTTGCTGAATAAATTTGGCTGCAGAACCAGCCCTTGTTCTGCTGTGTCAAAAGAATAATAACACATTAGGAAAGCTTACCAGCAATAGATACTCTAGTCCATACTCCATTCTGCAGCACATCAGTCCACTCATACTGCAATGGGTTAGCAGGGAGTTGAATTCTAAGACAAAAACATTACAACCTCTAGTCTATTTTTGCAGCTGTGATTCCTGAGGTTGCACTGGTCCCAGGTGTGCTGTTATCACAGCATCAACAGCACATTCTTGTTCAATAGCTTCCACAGAACAGGCAGTGATGTCATCCTCCTCTGCATATCCTCTAGTATGATAGTGTGGGCAATCTTTCTGAAAGTGGAAGATGTGGTTTTCCTCCCATATCTTTCAGTGTGAAGATGGATTTGAATCTCGATTTTCCAGTCCCTGAAGGACTGTTCTATCAGTTACCCAATTACTGTGCAGCACGGTGAGAGGCACTTCTCTCCCCTTTGAAATGAAGATGTGAACTCCTCTCTCTCTCATATGGTATGTAAGGATGCCTACACTCAGGAGAGGTTTGCAGGTAATTGCAGATCCACAGGGGTGTGCATACTTGTTTGCAAGTGCTGAAGTCCTAGGTCACTAGTTAGATGAAGCTAGACAGACCACATTCACTGCATTTCCTTTTGGCTAGGTCTATGTTTGCAACCATTTCAGGTTTATAGTACCTGCATCATTTTCCGTCCCTTCAGGAGCAATGTGTGCCTACCTCCTGCAATCTGTGACCCAGATGTTTTTAACCAAAAAATTAGGTTTTAGCCTTTCAGACTTTTGTTTTGATTTAGTTCCTGTTCTGAAGCACATCATTCGCTGTGCACAGTTTACAGTGAGCTTAGGCAGCTACCAGCAGCATCTGTAGTTACAAAGTGTTATGGCCAGCTGTGGCTAGCTTTTCAGCATGAAGTTAGATCATTTCTTGAGACCCATGTATGGCCCTTGGGCTTTGTGCAGTTTCTTATGCTTGAGGTATTAACATGGCCTACATGTGACTAGAGGCAGCTAGGTGGCTGTGGCCTTTGTCTGTCTGCCAGGTAACTCCCATCTGACAGGGAACCAGGTACTCCTCAAGAGCTGTTGTTCTTGCTCCACCATGGTGTATGACTTATGTCCCCTAGCTCAGTGCAAAGCTCTGGAACATGACTCCTGAGATGATGAAAGCTACCTGCCCCTATCGTATCTTAATCGACTGGCTGTATTCAGAGAAAAATGGCATATCTCACTGAAAATGGGTGTCAGAATTACTAAGAAAATGTTCTTCCTCCTTCAAACTCACAATGGGCACTGCCTCCACTGGCTGGCTGACATGGTGGTGCAGGACTGCTGCCACAGCTGTTATACATGGCCAGGAGCCCCTTCATAGCTCACCACAGCTTCCTTTCATTCCTGGAGACACCTGTCCACCCAGTCTGGCATTCTGTCTCTCTGTTAAGAAACACCCTCCTAACCTGGCTGCTTTATACTATCTTCTGTATCTTATCTGATGGTTCTGCCTGAAACAAATGAAGATCAGTTCTCCTGTAAATGCATGGACAAGGCTTTTACTTAATACTTACAACTGCATTCAATAAAAATTAGGCACTTTTGAAAGCCCAAGGAGAAACACTGTTTTTCCCATATATAACAAACAGGAAGAAGAAAACCTGAAAGCAACTAAATTAACCTTTATTAGGGCTATTCACATAGTCAGTTGCTACCACAGTGCAAGGGCTCTGCTTTTTCTCTGCAGTCTTATCTCAGGAACATAAGCAAAGCAATGCAATGATTTGTGGTGCAACTCACTGCTCCCAGATAATCTTCAGATTTGGGGGTAAATCTGCTCCACATAATTCATCAAATTTGGACACATCCTTCACAGGAGTGCTATAGAACTTTAAGACATCCTCAGCACGGCGCATCAGGTGGAGCTGTGAGTTGGGGACAGCATGATCAAGTTCTTCTGCCAGCTGAGCCAAAAGGCGAAACTTTAACCTGTTTTCTTTGAGGGGTGTTTGCTGCCAATTATCAGGAAGTGAGGGTCCAAAAATCTCCTTGACATGAGACTCAAGATAGCTCTGTATATCCTCCGGAGGAACATAACTTCTGTTGCGTGGTGGGGGACAGATCAAGCTGGGTTCACTTTTTTCTTCGTGAATTATTTTGTCTGATTCTACTTCTTTTTCCTTCTTCCTGTTGACACCAGACAGAAGTACTTTCAGTCTCTAGGCTAATGAGTCAGATCACATTTTTATTCATAGTCTTTTAATATTAGACTCAACCTAGCCTGCAGACAGCTCACCTATCCCATGGACACAGCAGGTTCATTACACATGTAAGAATGAAAGCACATGGGCTTGCCGTTTGGTTTTTTTTTTTCCCAAATGCTGCTCACCACACAGGATGTCTCCAGAGAGCAATCACCTACCAATCTTACTAGCTTAAGTGTAAACATAATTTTAACGAGATTAATGTCTAATTTTCACAGTTCTTAATTTGCTTTGGAAGGAAAAAAAAAAAAAAAGGAGAGAAGGTGTAGCAGAAAATAATAACCACTACTGAAAAAAAATTATGCCCATAGATTAAAATAAAGTGCTCGCTAAATACAAAATTAATGCCTACCACAACCTACTCGACTTGCTCATATGCCACATCTAGCCAACAACACAAGCAGTTTCACCTAAAACTTTACGTAGAAGCAACGATTTGGCATTCTTATTGTAGCACTACCCTCAAACATGTCTTTTTCCCGACCTTCCCCTCCCTTACCAAAGCAGGTGACGGCAAAAAACCGCTCACTCTCCCTCGGCAGAGGTGTCTGCTAGCCGTGCACCATCAGCATCCTCTGCACGCCGCACTGCCTGCGACCCAACGCGCTCCCGCGCACGAAAACCGAGCACTAGGGGCGGCAGCTTGGAATGCTCAGCCTGTCTTAGGACCATGGCACAGCACCGTTTCCAGCGGCAGTCGCAGCCACCGCGCCACACTGCGCAGCAGCGCGGTCTGGTCGCAGGCCCAGCATGGGGAAGCAGCTGGGACAGGACTCGAAAACCGCCATCACCTGCCCACCCCTGGCAGCCACTCCCCAAAACATTCCCACATTCTCGGGCCGTTACCTCAGGCCGCCCCAAAATGCCCTGCACACTGGAGCGCTGAGACGCAGCTGCCAGCCCACCACTCGCAGCGTTACCACAGCCGCCATCGCGCAGGGACGCTCAGCCTCCTCCCGGCAGGCAGCGCGACAATGACGTTATTCCTGTCCGCCCGCACTGCCTCATGGGAACTGTAGTCCCGCCATGCCTGCGAGGTGACGGCGTGCCGGACGGTGACAGCCACCTGGAGCCGCTCGCAGCCGTCCTCTACGTCCCGCCGTCCTCCCTCATCAAGGTGGGCAGAGCGGCCATCGCATCACCTGCCCCACATACCCCGGGTACGGGGCGGGTACGGCAGAGACCGTACCAGCAGGCGTGGGGAGGAGGTTTGGCAACAGAGTTTGTGGGACTAAAACAACATAAGGTAGAGACATATGTCGTCACCCACTGAGACTTCAGCAATCGCTAAAGTGCCAGTCAAAGACTCTCGTCAGCTGCCTCCTGATGTTTCCCGCCGTCTTTGCAGCGCGATGGTCGCCGGTGGTGTCAGCCTGCCCTCTTTCCCAAGAAGTTTGTTCTGCAGGACGCATCTCTCAGCCGGCACACAATTGCACGTGAATATCACTATTCCTACTTTTTATAGGGATGTTGCTATTTAAAAGTGAGAGGTAACACTTCACTCTGCACAGCCCTGGTTTGATTCGCGGTAGTACGCTTCACAGCCGTATGTGCTTGCTCTGCTCACAACCAATCTCTGTCAAAGGGGAGACCATGCAGAGCCTGGGCACAGGCGCCCGCCGCATCAGACACAGCGTGTGTGTGACCGATGCACGGCAGAGGAACATGAGTCATCTAGAAAAACGACAGCGTTGGTTTTATAAAGCACGAGAGGGCTTCTTTTGCTAATTCGTGGGAACATTTTTTCCTGTTCTGGGTTTTAAAAGAAGTGATCTACATACGTCAGTAAGATGCCTCTCATCAGAAGCAGAGGTATGTTTGAACTCGGGTGCATGATGTACAGAATCACAACTGAAGCAGAAAACAGTTGTTGTTCCCTGGTCTGGTGTCAGCCTTTGGAATGTTTTTTTGGCAAGTCATTTGCACTTTGTGCAATGAATTATGCAATGTCTGGATCCATGTGAAGGAGTTTAGCTATTTATTGACAGTGTGAAAAAGTGGTTGCCAACGCAAAGAACACGAGGAGGTTACAGGGCAGTGACTTTCCCTGCTTTCTGTCTCCTCGCTGGCAGCAGCAGCGGGTGGCTGTGGCTGGGAGCAGGAGCCTGCAGAGGGAGATGGCTCTGCTTGCACAGGCTTGGTCTCAAGTGGCCTGGAGGAGGAGAGGAGTGTCTCTTGTCACCTTTGCCAGTTGGTGGGCTGCTCGAAGTTGTCACTAGTTGATTGGTGTAGCATGTTGCCAGGTGGGTGAGTATTCTTGTGTAACCTTAGGCCTGCTATTTCTGCCACTTAGGCCCTTTTTCCATGACAAGTGACTAATTGTGCTTTAGCTAACAAAGCTTACATCTCCAATAAGTACATAGCAACATGCCAAAGGTCAAACTGTGGGCCTTCAGCAGCAGCCTATTGTTCAAACTATGCTTTAGTCAAACAAGGTAGCCCAAGATGCATCCCTGTATGTCTTATGTTAACATACACCACCATAGAAGTGCTTTGGAAGAACAGTCTTTGCACTAACTCAACCTGTGCAACCCTAACTCTATGTTCAGCAGCCTCATCACACCAAACATGATTCTCCCAAGACATGAGAAGCTTCTGAAGGTAGTCCCAAGTCCAGCATACTGCTCTCAAATTTTGTCAGTGTCTGTCAGACTTCACTCAGCAGGATTAACCCCTCCAGATATATCACCATTGGATCATTTCCCTTCATTTCCTCAGGGTTTCACCATCAGTAATGGTTTGTGAATTAATCTTTGCATAGGCTACTGAACACCACAGATGTGTGAAAGAGACTATATAGAGAATAAAACCTGTGAGACAGAGATTAGTTTTCAATTAGTGTTTTATTTCTGTGACTGAAGACACAGTCAGGTTTTGTAATTCAGGATTTTAGCTGCAAAATGAGGGAAAGGGCAAGAGTATGTATTTGAATTGCTAGGGAACTACTTAATCTGACTACTATTCATGGGGATAAATTTAAATCAGAGGGGGAGCAGGTTTGGAATTAATGGCATCTGTAGTTTGTTGTATGGGAAGAATTCCCCTTTCTTGGAATGTGCAAATGAAACAAGAATATCCCCTTAGTAAATTGTGAAAGCAAAGGGTGGAGAGGAAGCTAATCCATTTTATCTCCAGTTTTGTTTAGGGCAAGGGAAATTAGATGATATTGTTTTTCTCTCATTTTGGAACATATTCCACCTTGTGAAGAGAGACAGGACAAAATAATATTCCTGTGCATTCAGTAGGTGTAGCTGGCAGTGAAAAGTGACTGTGTAGCAGCTGCATCAGTCTTCCCAGATGTGACATACTGTCCTCTGCAAGCCAAGCTGTTAATCTGAAAAAGAAACAAAAAGGAGTCAAGACTGGTTATCTTGGAGCAAGAAAGGCAGATGTAGAAATACGGCAGGAGTAACCAAGCAAGATAAAATAACACAACATCCCTGGGGAACATGAAGTGCTGAGACTGGGGACAAGAAAAGCTTTAAGGTGACAGAACATCTCCCTTCATAGTGAGGAGCTCCTCTCTGTGCTGAGGGGAAGCCTCATACCTGGGCTCGCTTGCGGAAGGCCTCCTGTGCAGCCTTCTTGTTCTCACTTTTGCCCACCCATGCTGCTAGGGCAGAGGCTTGCAGGGCTCTCCCGTAGGAAAAGGTCAGTTTCCAAGGCTTAGGCAGAGGGGACTGATTCATGGCATTCAGGTTGACAGATGCCTCCTCTTCACTCTGACCTCCAGACAGGAAGCAGATTCCTGCAAGACAGAGGTTTTGAGGCTCAGAAACAGAGTGCTCCAGCCACTGCAGTCCCTGACCTTTATGCGCCAGAGGAGCCACAGAGCCAAATGTAGAGGAGCAAAGCCAGCAAGAGTGGCAGTGTGAATGGATATGTAGGAATGAATGGGGAATCACCAGGAACAGCAGCAGGGACTGTACGCAGAAGAGTAGTAACAGTTGCTACGGCTACATCCTGAGGGGTGTACTTCTTGGGGCAGGAATGCCCAGCCATCACCATGTTGGGTTTCAGCAGCGTCCCTTCCAGGTACACATGGTGATCATTCAAGGCCTTGTAGACAGCAGCCAGAACCTGGAAAGGAGGACTGAATATAGGCTCCTGCTCAAATCTTTAACTCAACCTGCTTATTCCTTGGGAGTCTGAAGAGACCAAATCGAAATTTGCTTTCTCAGGAAACTTCTCACAAAGGTTGCAGCCCTGGAGATACCACTGCTTTTGAGATGATCAGGATTCTACTCTTCATATTTACGAGATTTGTCCCTGCAAACAGATACCTAAAGAGAGGTAGTGGTTTTGCTCCCACTGCATCATTTAGAGCTTGAGAATGCTAATATTGGCAGTTTGAGTGGAAATCCAAACAGTTACTGTTTTTGCATTCTCTATTATCTCAGTGCTTGACTGTATACAACTCATTGTGATGCACTTAGGAAGTACTCTTTTTTAAAAAAAAATATATTATTTGACATCTGTGAGCAGAAACTGCATAAGATTAGCTACTGCTTTTTGAAGGGGAGTAGAGATGCAGGGATATTTTACCTTTTCAGTGACATACTGACAGCGCTGGAGATCGTGGTCTCCATCAGGCAAGACTTCTGGCTCCACAATGGGCACCAAGCCGTGCTAAGAAAAGACAAACAGGAAATTATTTAGGGCTGTGGTTCTTGCTGGCTACCCTGACTTTGGTGGCATTCCTTCGTGTTGCCCTGACCTTCTTCCTCATCTTTACCAAAATGCTTGTGGAGATCCACCTTTCAAGTTATCATAGGACAGTGAGAAGCAGCAACACCACCACAGAAAATGTTGCTGGAGGGTAGATACCTGCTGGCAGATGCTGGCATAGCGTGCTAGTGTTCTGGCATTCTCCTCAATGGCTAGTTGAGAGGGTGTTGTGTTGGTGATCTTCAGCACTGCACGCCACTTGCCAAAGTCAACACCATCTTTCTTGTACTGGGCACAGCGCTCAGCCAATCCATCCAGCCCTGCAGGTGAAAAAACAATTCCTTACTTGAATGCAGTTCTTCTGGACAGTTCTGAAAAGTACCGTGACATCAACCAAGATGGCAAGTCACCCCATGGCTTTTACTGCACCAGATCTCTTCTTACCTTGGATGGTGGTTTCTCCATTCGTCCCTGCTAGGGGTGCTGTGCCTTTATCCAGCTGTGGAGATCAGAACAGGAAGGGTTACAGAGAGATTGAGATCTCTTTCAGCCTTACCTTGTTGCCTATGGCTAGCCTGCCTTTGAGGTTAACTGAGTAAAGCATGGACGTGCAAAAGGGTGAACTATTGCAGCAAAGGGAAAGAAAGGGAGTGAATTGGATATGTGAAAGGAACAACGCGTAGGCTTCTGAAGGGAATGGCTCAAGTTCTGTCAGGTGTGGAAAGGACTGGATTTAAATTACTGCATGGAGAGATGTAATTGCAGTGAATGGTGAAAAGATGGGAGTTGGTGTATGAAAAGTTCCTGCATGAATGCAAATGTGCCCCTGGTTAGTTGCACAAAACCAACACAGAAAGTGATGGCAGAGATCCTCCAGTGATTTGAAAGCCAAACAGAAAAAGGAGTGTTTGGCAGGAGAGAATGCAGCCTCATACATAATTTTCACTGGAAAGGGCATTTGGACTATGCTGCCAGCCAGCCAGCTTACAGATCCTCACCTTTATCCCCACCACAATGCCTTTTTCCTTGATGAGAGTTGTGAATGGCTTTCCACTGCTGTCCTTCTGATAGAGAGTCTCATGGAAGAGGATCACTCCTCCGATGCTCTGGTTGATGGATGCATCTGAAGTGAAGAGGATCTCTCGAAAAGCCCGGCGATTCTCCTCTGTGTTCTCTACATTGATCCTCTGCAGCCTGTTCCCCATGGTACCTAATGAGGTGGCCAAAGGTTAGAGAGGTGTTAGGCTTGGCTGTTCTGCTGGTCCCAGTGCATAGTAATGAAGTGGAGCTTCAGTTCAGAACTTTTCTTCTCAACGTGCAGCTTGTCAGCTTCTTTTGCTGTAGACACAGAACTGTCTGAATGAGGTTTTCCTGCTCATTCAACAGCTTTTAAATCTTCTTCACTGATTTCAAAGATGAAACAAACTTAAAAGTCTGAGGTACTACTAATTGATTCATATCCAGAACTTACCCACGGATTCATCTGCAGCTAAGATCCCCTTTCCTGAAGCCACAATCCGCTGGGCGATGTCTGAAAGAGCTTTCTTCTGCTCTGGGGTCAGCGCTGGATATTGGTGGGTCATTCTGACTTACCTATGGAAGATAGTTACTGTTAAAAGGTGGGGGAGGCTGTATACACAACCTGTGCAACAGAGACACCACTTGGATATTCCTCATGGAGGGCTCTAGTTGCTTGTCTTGTCCCTGTTACCATAGGCACATTCCCAGAAATCTATTCAAGTTTCTGTTTTCCTGATGTGTCTGGCAAAACCAGATGACAGGAATACAAAAGACACATCCTAACACATCCTTCCAGAATCAAAGTGGGAAAGGCTCTGCATTTGACATGGATTTGCTCAGAAACTAAAGGAAGGTCAGTCTATTATAAAAATGAGCTTAGCATTAAGCTAAGCTAACAAGTATGCTAATTCCAGACTCTGCAAACTTTTTTGCTAAGAACTTGAGACACTTTTTGTCTCAATGAGAAGAATCACTTACCTTTACACTTTTCCTAACAATGCCCCACTCCCTGGCCCATGTTGGCAATATTTGCTGCTTTCTCTAGTTGACTTCCCATCCCTACTATCCTGCCTCACTTTTAAATCCTCTCCTCCCCAAGGCTGCTTTCAGAGCTGTAGTGCACTGCTTACTTTATATATAAGATCTAGGGGTTTAGAAGGATCCACCACACATTCCTGTCTTTTCATCTGTGGCAGAGGCTTACCAGATGCAGATACACAGCATCTGAAACCCAGGTTCTGTCTTATATTACAGAATTCTTGATCTTACTAAAGTTTTGATTATATGGTATTCAATTGTAGTTACTCAGATGACCTGAATAATCCAGGTTACTTCCCTGTGTGTGTAAGTCTGTGAGTCTGAAACAAAGACTTTCTTCCCTCTATTTATCATGTGCAGCAACACCCAATGTTATTTCATCTGTGTGGTAAATGCATTAAAAAAAGGAAAGAAAAAAAGGGGAAAAAAAGGGAATCCTTGTCTTTCCCTTCCTGCTGAAAAGTGTAGTGGGGAGAAAAGATTGGAGTCTGGCTGCTACTCATGATAGGGTAGATGCCAATAGTAACAGAATTTGGTACATCATGCCAAATGGTGCAAATATTTCTGGCAACAGCAGTACCGCAGTACTGTGATAGCTCTAAATCTGCATCTCTGATTTATAGTTGAAGGTACTTGAGTGTTAGTAATGTTATTGTGCAAGATTCAAGTGGTGTTGTCTACAAGTACAGACTAGTTCAATGCAGTGACTAGATGTCTGCTTTGCCTTTTTCTAAGTCGTGTGTGAGTAGAATTCCCTCCTGCGCAACTTAACACTGGTGAGTCATTTTAGGTTTAGAGGGAATTTGAAGGAGTGCATGATGAAGACTGTGTGAAATGAGGGAGGGTTCCCTCCTTTTCCAAGTGCAGAAATGCTTTGCTGTGGTCCCACAAAAAGCAAAGTCTGCCAAACTTCTTTCTCTGTGTTCCAGGTTGTGGCCAGAATCTTTCTGTTGTCATCACAACTCTACCACTCCTGGCTTTACTTTAAGAGCTGTGATCCACACTGCATAGCTAATGAAGTTCTTCTGTAACCCTCACTACCCCTCGCCTGCCTTCTGTGTCTGATAGGTCTCTTAGAAATAAGAAATTGGCTTGTTATTATGATCCCAGTAATAATAGTTTGTGTTGTAAGCACTTCAGACAAAAGCATAGCTCTGTTAAATAAATTGCTATGCCAAATCATGAGGAGTCACTACAGTAATCCGCAGCCTCTGTGGAAAAGACTGGAAAATTGTGATCTGCTAAGAACATGATCTTCTCCAAGGTCAAAGCTAATGAATTGCTACATCAGTAATGGGATTTCAGAGCTGCAGTTTGGAGGTGTGCTACAGCATGAGTAGGTGTATCCATATAATCTTTAATCCAGGTATCAGAACTATGTGATCATCAGTCACTCTAGTTATGTTATTACAGGTATACTTTCTCTCCAGCAATGCAATATACAGTGACGCTAATGTCTGTTCTAGCTTACTTGTTTCCAGTGTTTGCATAATGATAACAAAGAAGCAGTTATCACTCAAAACCAGCCTGCAAAGCAGTTTTCAGTGGATAATGCTTGTCCTAGTAAGTACTTTGACAGAGTGAGGCATTACAGTGTAGTTCCACAATGATGAATTGGAAGACAGCAAATTACTTCATTCATATGCAAGTATTTCATTGAGTGTGGAAGTGCAGGTTAGAGATTTGCCAAAATGCTCCCCAAAATGATTTTTAAGGTCATGGTGAGTGGTTCTCAGCTACCTTGCTGAGCTACAAATAAAATGCATAGTGTTCCTAACTGAAATGGTGAAGAAATTAGTTCAAAAGAGCAGCTGTAAAGCTAATGATAGTCCTAAGGTCCAGAATGTTCAAGTACCCTTGATTTCAGACTTTATTTTCTGTCATTCTTTCATGAGGAGTGTCATCTCTGAGGATCATCCCCACTGGATGTCTGTGCTATAAGGTACTGCTCTGAGCATCTAAAGAGGGGTGGAGAAGTCTCACACTTAAGTGACACTTCTTACAGCTGCCTGTAAAGAGTAAGCTCCCAGCATGTTCATAGAAACATTAATGCCTTCCCTTAAAGAGCTGGATATGTGACTTTCATGTCCTGAGAAAAAATGGTTGTACCCATGTAGCCAAAGCTAGGCAGCTCATTTCCTTCTTCCAAAGCCTATTTGCCCCATTATTCTGCTTTATTTGTTTAATTTGACAGCTTTTCCAGAAAGTAAAAAGCTCAAAGAAACTGTGATCTCAGTGTCTTGGAGTTGTCCCACCACTAATTTTTTTCAAAAAATTTTATTTTTATTTCCCATTTTAGGCTGTGGACTAGTATCATAGTGTCACATACTCAAATAATATCACATCGATCTGACATTCTGTGGATGCAATATATTCTCTTTGTGGTAACTGCTTACAAGTAGAAGAAAAAAAACTCCAACAAAATAATAAGACTGCACAGAATGCACAAAGCCCCAGCTTTATGGCTATTTTGAATGTTTGTCAGGCTTCAGCAGCTCCTTAAGTAAACAAAGATATTTTTTCCACCCCCAGCCCGTGACCAGCAGAAGGTGGGGGTGGAGAGAAAGGCGACAGCATGGTTGTAAAAGTAAATATTGCACTGGTGAATTCTCAGGTTTTTTCAGCTACCATAATGGAGAACTGCACGGGAAATATCTTCATGGATATCAGCACAACCACTGCATCCTGTTAATATTAATAGTGATAACCAAAGGGCAGAGGCAAGACAAACAGCAGAAGGAACAAGCTGCTACATTTCACTTCAGGTCATCCTAGAAACATTAATACTTCATTAATGTCTATTCTTTCCAATCATGTCAAGTGACTGGCATCTTCTAATCTCACAGAAAACCTCACCTGAGTCCTGATTTGCAGATGGGAAAAAAATGGATTGGATACATTTTTCTCCTTAGTCTCCTCATTGCCTTGTGTTATGAAATTGCTTCCAAACCCATGCATGTAGCTTTTCCTGTTCAATTACTAGTAAACACAGTCCTTCAGCACCGTCTCTGACAGCTAGCAATACAAACCACACGTGAATACCATTTCACTGTGCACACAAGAGATTCTGCTTCCAAAGAGTAGGGTTTGAAGAAGCAAAACTTGCTTATATGAATAGGTAAACGAAGAGAATGAAAATGATTAAAAATTTTAGCCCATCACATGTAGGCACAGTATTGACCTAACTGGATTTATTCCTCATATTTGTATGCTTAGGACAGACAAACATGTAATGAGTTCTACACCTTATATTTTTTATTACAGTGGATAAGTCTAGTTATTAGCCTCTCTTCTCTGTGGAGCTCCACTAAAGAGAAAAAAAAAAAAAGTTAGTTCTAAGTCTGGTTACTTGAGTGTTGGGCAGATTGATAAGTATGACTGGCTGGACAAGCCTGGCCACATCCTGCTGACAGAGCACATTCTTACGTAGCCTGCAGACTACACCAAGCTGGCAGGTTGATATGCTTGATTGCTGGGCAGTCATCCAGAGGATCCTGGACAGAGGGCAGGAGAAGACTAATAGGAGCACCATGAAATTCAGCCAGCACAAATCCCAGCCATTGCCTGAGGGGCTGTGTCCTGGCAGTGATCCCACCAGGGCTAGTGGGACAGAGAACAGCTCTTTGGAGAAGGCTCAGAACCCTGTCAGGCAGCAAGCTGAACAAGGGTCAGCAACAAGGGCCAGCAGCATCCTGAATGAGCAGGAGTCCAGCCCAGAGAGCCAGGGAAGAACAGGAATAGTCCTCCTCTGCTCAGCACTCTTTAGATCACATCTGGGTACTGCATGCCGTGTTGGGCCCCTGCAGTACAGGAAAGACATGGACAAACTGGAGTGAGTTCAGCAGATGCCACCAAAAAGGTCAGGGACTGAAGCACTCTCTCTGCAAGGAGAAGGCTGCAGAGCTAGGTCTAGTTCAGCCTCCAGCAGACATCTCTTTAGGGGCACCTCTTAGCAACCCCCAATACCTACAGAGTGGTGATCAAAGAGGCAAAGACAGGCTTTTCACAGCAGCTTGTGATGGGAGAGTGACAAGCAACGAGCGTAAGCTGAAACAAGAGAGATTTGGACTGGATATGAAGAAGTTTTTTTGACTGTTGGGACAGCCAAGCAGTGGAGCAGGTTGATAGAGAGACTTGGTTTTTTTCTATCATTAGGGCCTGTCAAGACCCCCTTGAATGAATCCATGAACAGCCTGGGCTGACCTCGTGTCTAACCCTGCTTTGAGCAGGAGATTGGACTACAGACCTCCTCATGTCCCTTTCAGCCTGAATTACTCTGTGATTTTGTATGAGTACTTGCTTTAGAGAGTTAAGTCTGTATGAAGGAGCTCTGAGGGAAAAGGAAGAAGCTTATTCCTTCATCTTTGCTGTGAGAATGAGTGTTTTAAAAAAGGTTTTAAACTGCATCATTTCTGGTTCAAAAAAGAGCCAGGATGTGAGGCAGAAAGAGATATTCAGCCTTCTGTCACCTAGAAAAAGCAGCAGATGTTTTTGATTGACAGAAATTTCACTAACTTGCTTAGGTTCTTTGGGCCATATACCATAGTAAATTGCCTGGTTGTTTTTAGCTCTTTCTTGTGAGAGTGAGAAGGGTTTATTCCATCTTCATGCTCTTTATAGTGATCGGGCTTCAATACCCTGTCTCAAATGGATGGGAGTATGTGACACCTGCAGTTCCTTGTCCCGGTTCACACATTAGCCTCAGAGTTATGCTCAAACCTTGAGCAAATACACCCCCCATTTCTGCTCTCTGAAAAGAGACCGCGTAATCAGGATCTGGCCTCTGCAGTTAGTGCAGAGCACACCTGGAGCGCTCCTGATGTCTAGAAGTGGCTGAGGTGAAAGAAATTGTTTTGTTGGAAGTAAGCATGGTCATTAAAGAGAAGCTGCTTCTCTCTCAGGGCTGGGATTTTCTCAGAGAAAGCAAAAAAATGCTGCCAGTCTTACACAAGAATTCAAGTCTTGTAATGGCAGCAGGGGAGGAGAAGGTTTCAGGTATGCTAAATATAGAAAGTGATGGGGGACCACTGACTCAGGGAAGGTTTGAATTTCACAGCAGTTTCCTGAAACTGGCTATTCACAACTTGAAAGGCTACAGCCTAATGCAAGAGCAGTTGTAAGTTTCCTGTGCTGCAGACTACCTTACATCCCCCTGATGAGGAATTTTATCCATACTACTGCACTAATACTTCGGAAGAAGCTGCACAACAAACACATGTAATTAACACTTCTGTCAGTACTGGTGTTTGTCAGGACCAGTCACACTCTCCGGTCTTTTTCTCTCCTCCTTGCAAGACACAAATTTATGTAATCCACAATAATAAACAACCACACACAAAGCAGTAGAAAGCAATGCAGGTATGGTATTGCTCTAGTCTCCTTAAACTCCAGGAGTTCTCAGCGACTAAGCTAAGTCAGAAAGTCCATGTTAGTAGCAAATGGCTTACACTGGAAGATCACTGCAGAATGGCTGACTGCTTATTTCTTGCAAGCTGTTCCTGGAACAAAACAAAAACAATCCCCCAAGCCCACTTTAGATAAACATGGTGTCTCTGCTGATATACATACCACCTCTACAATTCAGAAATTAAATTATTATACTTACTTGTCTGTAGACAGTGCCTCTGCTGCTACAAGCTTCTGGTGAGGTGGTTGTAGGTGAAGAGACCAGGTCCTTCTAGTCACTACCTTTTATACAATTCTTGACAGTTTAGTGGGTCTTGCTTTTTTNTTTTTTTTTTTTTTTTTTTTTTTTTTCTTTTTTTCTTTTTTTTTCACTTCTTCATGTTCCCTCCTCCTCAGCCTGGTTGGGGAGATGTCACTGCCTGAGGTCAGTCATTGGCTGTCAGACCACAACCATACACCCAGTGGGGCATGGTCTCCTTTCTGGTGTTCCTCCCCTTTCCCCTCCTCTGTATATGTAAGGCCCGTTCACACTGCAGTGTAACTGAGACATTTCCCAGATCTTTGAAATTATTTCTCCTCTTTCTAAAACAGACTGAAAAGAGCTACAAGATGGAAATTGTTTACAGGGATCTTGGGCATAACTTTTCATTTAGGGTTAGATGTTCTGGAAGCTTATCTTTAGGAAACTGCTTAGTGCAGGAAGGAAGGCAGAGTAGGAAACAAAATGCAGAAGTCACACAACAGATCCTTTAGGCAACGCGAGTTACTGTAATTTCAGTGGCTTCCCAAGTGTTAGCACTGATTTTCCTCACTTAAAAAGTTAGCATGGAAATATTTTCCTTTTCAAGCTAATATATGGAAAGGCAAAATGTACTGCAACAGTATCAAGATTAATGAAGCTGCAGGTTCTGATTTCCCTTAATGCAGTATATATGTGTGGTAACAGTGGTTATCAGGGGAAATAGGCCCACATTGAGGTGTACGAGTGCAAGCTAAATTTTCCCACCCAAATCCCAATGAAACACCTACCCCTGCTACAATGACATGCAAACTTCCAGTTGCTTAGCAAAATTTTTCTGTGAGAAATGCTAATGCTTTATAAACTGTATGTCAGGATTCCATCTTACTTCACCAAACTCACGTAGGTAGACTTATTTGAGGTTCTTTGGGGATTTTTTTTGTGTTGTTTGTTTTTGGGTTTGATTTTTTTTTTTTTTTTATTTGGTTTGTTTGGGTTGGTTTGTTTTTTTTTTTTTTTTTTTTTTTTCTCCCTNTTTTTTTTTTTATTTGTTTTCGCTCCCCCCCCCCATACTGCAGGTCAGTAGTCCTTGAGGGAAGTACAGTGCAGGGACTCTTTGGCCAACATACCCTCAAAAACAACATGCTCTGTGACCTTGGACATTATCCCATCTTTACCACAAAGACACAGTGTTTGCCTGAAGAGTGACGTAGTTTCTGCATGTTTGGCTCATGTAGTGACACCTTTAGCCTTTACGTGGTCACAGTGAGACATATGATTTCTCCTGTCACTGAGCAATACTGTCTTCATTAGGGCACTTCCTCCCTGAGCCTGCCTCTTCTAGAGCTGCATGCCAAAGTCAGTGCCTGTAGGAAGTCCCAGCAGCTTGCATGCTGCCAGTGGCATCACTCCATGACAGTCAGCAGAGAAATGTCTGGAAGAGCTGAGGATACAGTCCTGCTGTAAGCATTGTGTTTGTGTTATTCTGTTGTCTTTAATATTCTCCTTCCTGATCCATATCTTTTTGCTGAAGAATGCTGTGGCACATAACATGGACGTAAAATCTTCCCTGCTTTAAAGTGTTCGCTTCATATTCCGTTTCTCCCATCCTGGCAGAAAGATGAACCCCATAGTGCGTTAAAGTTTCTCCACCACACATAGAGACATCTGCTATGGATTAAAGATATTTTAAAAGAAACACATTATCTAGGACCCTCTTGATGCCAAGAAGTGTCATACCAATGGTCTTCTTGAGGGCCATAGAGAAAATTGGAGTTTGAGTCCCATTGTTCTTGGTTTGGGTACAAGCTGGCACAGGTAGGAAGTGTTATTTTCCAGTGTCATCTGTGATATGGCGTGACAGAATATTAGAGAAAAGCTGAAGGAAACCTTCTTGAAAAGAATAGTGTCTGACATTTAGAAACTTCATATAATCTCCTGCAGCCCACCTTGTGTTCTTAACTGTTTCTGGAGCATTTAATGTGTGTGTGTGTGTGTATTTCCAGGTAGGCAATAACTACTATGCCTCTTTCTAGTCATTCTGAACCAATATTCAGAACTTCAAGCACTAGGATTACAGGTCCCAGCAGAGATTCTGGGAACTGAGAGAAAAAAGTGAATGGACATGACAATTAACTTTTTCATTTAATTCATGAGTGGGAGCCTTTTCAGGCAAGAATATGGAATGAGCAATCATGCCAGATAATGTCCCTGGGAAGTTCAGTACTATTGACATGCAGACTCATGACACTGACCATGCTGTGCAGAAATTAGTATCAGAGTGATGTTAAAATGCACTGGAAAAGAATGTGTACTTTCGTCATCATAGCTATATAATCATAGCCTGGTATACTTGTACCTCTCAAAATTAGGTTACAGTGGCGTTGTGTAAGAGGAATACGCTTGTGTTACGATGAGAATGCAGTGCACATGCATTTGCCAAGCAGCTAACATGCCCAAACAAAAATATCAAATAATTGCCCTCACTAATTATTCTAGAGCAAAAGTGTTTGTAAACCTGTCTCATTGCGTTAGCATTTGAACTCAAAGTATTGCCAGTTTGCTCAGTTTTCCAGTGACCCAGTTAATTTTGAAATTATTTCCTTTCTGATTCAGGTGTTTTTCAGAGTAATGGCATGCAGCCGTAGGGCTGTACCTAGCAGAAGACTGTCTGCTGGTGTAAGCACCCTTGGCAGATGTGGCTATGTCTAGACATTACTTTGACAGAGATTGAATTTATGGCCAGAAAGCACAGAACTTCAGTGCAGACTTCACAGTGCAGGAGGACTGGAACATCTTTGGTAGATGTGGGATGGAAGAAACACCAAAGCTGTGGTGGAAGGTGTGTTTAGAGGAATAAGGAGGCAGATTAGGAGTCAGACTGGGGGAGTTTAGGAAAATAGGCAAAGACAGGCAGAGATCATGCAGATGAATATTAAGGGGTACAGATAACAAAAATTCATGACAAAGTCACAGTAACCACGTGGAGCTGACAGTCTTTTGTAGCATCCACTGTTGTATTGCCACCCATCACAGTGGTATGTGGGGTTTGTCTTCTGAGTTTAAGAGCTGGCCATGCAAGTAGGGTTTCCTGTGGGAGTTTCAGCCCCTGAGGAAGCACCAGTTCTTCTTTGCCTCCCTAGGGCTCCCCATGCACCCTTCTGCCTCTGGCACAGGGAGGGGGAATTACTGCAAAGATTCCAGGCCGAACATATGGAGAGGGAGAATTGGAAGGGAGGGAAGTCGAGCTTAACACAAGTGCTTAGTTACTGGTATTCTTAAAAATAATTCCACAGTCTATTGCAATTATTGATATCTGCTTTTCTAATGAAGAGAAAAATCTTTTCACCAGAGAAAGGACTATGATTTGTTGAGAGTTTTAAATGTTTGAGAAGTGATTACTGAAACACATGTATAAATTGGTCTTAATTTCTAGTTTTGTTTTCTTGACTTTGACTATGCAAGTAATAGATTTTTACTCAATTACTGCCCTTGCTATATACAACCTTGCTGTCAAAGGATCTGTCTGGTCTGCACCCAATTTTTGAGTGGAGGCCATTGTTGGATGAAGTACATTAAAGTTGAAGCACAGCCTGGTTTACAGGCAATGAGTAGAACTCTTAGAATTGCTTGTTTCTTCAGACTGATGATAGTGGGTTTTCTGTGTGTTTCTAGCAGTATAAGTCCAATACTGATTTTTGCCTTTTATTAGTCATATAGAATTTTAAATGGAAATTCTAAGCACATGTAAAGAGAGACAGACTGTAGTACATCTGAGAAAGAAAGATTTAAAATAAAGAACTGAATAAAGTAGAGGTTACATGGTCACCAAGAGAAAAATTAAAAAGTTAAAGCTTCTCTCTGCATTTCGGTAAACGAAGTACTGTTAATCTTATCAACACTTTTGCAAGTGGACAAGTCTGTAAGAAGATTCAAAATGGAATGGAAAAAAACCACTGTAAGCTGGAGGAATATGTGAGTATAATATGCATCCACGTGAAAAACACCAGACACAGCATGTCCCAACAGAGTGCTACCTGCGTGATGGGGTTGAAGTCTAATCAGAGCAGACTTGAGCTGAGTCTGCCTCCTCCTCACCTCCCTACACTGTGCTGGATGTTTCCTGTTTTTTGTACTCTGTAGTCTTGCTTAACTGTTTCAAAGTCCAGCTTGTTCATCCCTATCTAATCAGATGTATTGTTTATTAAGTGGTTTGTTTTCCCTATGCACCTACAGCCCTCACCCCCAGTGCAGAGAGCCTGGCCTTTAACCCCAGTGAAAGAGATCACCTGCGTTCTAGCACCACAGCAGTGCCTACAAACATGTGCGTCAGGGAGGATATGGAGGATGTTGGGCAACAACACTCAGACCAACAAAAAGCACTGAGCAGCTGGGAATGTAGCATTCATAGTTTGTCATGTAGAACAAAGTCTTGGAAATAAGACACTGGTATTGCTGACTCTTAGCCTGTAGGTGCACAAATAAACTGGATGATGGGGCAGATTTTCTCAAAGTATGAGTTGTCAAGGTAGAGACAGTTTGTGGAGATGGAAGTTGTTTTAGCAAAAGAGGCACATGCAGTGAAGAAATACAGATATGGAGAACTTAATTCTATATGCATTTTTTTATTTTTTGGCAGATGTTCGTTTTACTTTAGATTATTCAGAGCCATATGCTGAGCCCTACCATCTGCTGAATTTGGATGCAACATCGATAAAACTGGTCTGGAAATAAACAAAAAGAAACTCTTAACTTTACCAGTGAAACTGCCAGTGCCTTTGTAACTACTGTTGTGTCCCACTGAAAATTACCCTTTTTTGTTTTGTGAAATATGTAGTGTTTCTTTAACAAAATGCTGCTTAAATTCCAGCACTTAGAGCTTCATTTTAGCTCAGATCCCTACTAAAATGCCCTACTAATATTTGATTAGAGAAGGCCTTGAGCAACCTAATCTAGTAAGACATGCTTTTATTAGGGAACTGGACCAGGGACCTTTGGAAGTCCTTTTCATCTTGAATTACTGTAAAACCCAAATTATTACATTTGTACAGATGCAAGAGGATGCATGAACATAGAAGTATATTTCTTAGAGGGAAAGAGATCTACCTGTCAGGAAAAAAGAACAGTGGCATACAAAAAGAGGAGACAGTAGAGTTTTACTAGAAAGGTTGTTTATTTGGTAGAAAATGTGGTTGTGAATGTCTTTAGAAATTAATTCACCCTGCATCTGGCCTAACTGCTGTTGAAATACAAAGCCTAGTGACTTATAACTCCTCACCACTGATAGGAAGACTTTCTCCTTCTCTTCTCAAATGCAGTACCTTCTCATGAAGACACTGATACCAGCCACAGTCAGAAAATCCTCCTGGACTTCTAATATAACAGAGTTCTCTCATTTTATCCTTTGTGTTCTACTGGAGTAATGCTTTTGTTGGACAAGCCTTGGAATCAAAGTTACATTTTTGTTTAATTGAATAATTTTCCTTGAATTGTCTTGGACAATGAGCCTCAAGTCCTGGTACTGGGCCCATTAAGAAAGAACCATCTTATGCAAGCAATAGTTGCTGCGCTTAAAAATATTCTCTGAACTACTGTGAATAAACCAACATGCAAGAAAATCCATAAGATATGGCAAATGAGTTCTGCTCCCCTGATAGAAAAAAGGAGAAAGGCTTGTGTGTTTGAAACTGTGTTTTTACCCTGAACTGTGGAAAAAAATACAACAGGAATTAAGAATTCACAGTAACCTCCCATTTTCTATTCCAAGCACAAAGTACATTCTCTGACTTATCATTTCTAATAGAACACGTGGCGTAGAAAATACAAAAATCAATCTACTTTTGAAAGTTCAGAGGCAGCAGCAGAAAACCGTGCCTCAGTTGTCACATTCACATGACATTCACATGATGGGCACTGAGAAAGTACCTGAGAAACTGTCACTAGCAGGCTCAGTAAAAGAAGAACCTCTGTTGTGAAGATGAATTGGGCACTTAAGGAAATTATTCCAGAAGGACCTGAAGAATTTGATAACTCAGTCCTTGCACAAAGGAGTTTGTTTTTAATGGGTTTATCTGAAACTCTGTCAGGTTGTACTTGTAGGCTCCCTATATACGTTTGGTCTTCCAGTCAGCTTCTTTTATGCCCTGGCAATTGTGTTCTAGCTTAAAAGTGACACTTCAATTTCGTGTTCTTAATTTTCAGTTATGAAGCTCAGTAAAGTTATTGGCCTCCTCCAAACTTATAGGATGACAAATACTCTTGAGAAAAAAAAAAAAAAAGGAAAATAACAGCAAGACAAATAGATAAATTATTTTCCACATCAAAACATTTATTAACTGCACATACTGAGTTAGTTTCTTTGTTTCTTTTCCTTCCTTCTTTTTCCTTTTCCTGTTCCATTTGTTGTACCTTGCAAGAATGAGTATGAATGGACCCGCATTAAAAGAAGAGAGCATTGTCCTGGATTTGTATAATACAGAGATAACAGTGAAGCGAAAGCACACTGCACGGACACGTTCACAGCTGAAGATGGATAAACAAGTTGTATTTCCACACAGACAGGCACTTAGTGGAATAAATATACAATGACACTAAAATTCTGCCATCTTAACTATATTGTAGTAAAGCCTGAGAATAGATTTGCCCACCCACCACTGTGTGATGGCTCTGCCCTCTGTGGAGTTTAAAGCAACTATGAGTAAATCATGGTTCTCCCTGTGAATTTTCCCCACGTCCTCTGACAAGAGAGGTGCTTTGTATTTGGAATGACATGGAATCGACAAGCACTTTTTACACATGCTTGATTTTTAAAGGTTTTACAAAAAGTATTTCAGCTGATCACTTAAGAGAGCAATCGCTGCTCTGTGCTGTGAAACCACTTCTCAGATAACTTGATTTATGCCTTTGTGTTGTGTAACTGATACCGATTCCTTGCTGACAGCTAGAGGTTTGCAACTCTTTTAGGTTTCACCTCTTAACAATTTTTTATGTCTTTCACATCTACAACCAGACTTATTATAGAACTTAAGGCATAAATCACCTGAAAGAGTCTGGGGGGGTAAAGAAAATTCTTCCTTCACCACTGACCAAAACTCAACAAAAATACTGTACTTGGTTCATTCCAAAGCTAGGAATATGGTTTCAAAAACAGTTGAACCAAACTTTGCATATAACTGAACTTAATTCAAAGCCCACTAATGTCAAAGTGGGCTTTTCATCAGATATAAACACTTTCTCTGTATGAGATTTCTTGTTATCTGCAAGATTTTATATTTAACTGTGCCCACAGTGGCAGTACAAAGTACCTATTCCAAATGCCTAACAAGCAGAGCACATGAAGTTAAAGGGTCAGTTATCAACTGGCCCCTCCATGTGCTGTGCTACTGTTGCTCTTTTTTTTTTTTTTTTTTTTTTAACAGCTGGCTTTGTTTCCTATTTTGCTCGCTGCCAGGAGTAGAGAATGAACCACTTAGGCTGTGCTGTGAATTACAACTCCAAGATGAAACAAGGATCTAGTATTTCTTTTCTATCTGTGCTCACAGGAAGTCAAGGTAAACTCATGTTGAAAGTCTAAGCCCGATTAACAAGTGATAAAGCCTTTTTTAATGATCAGGATCCACTACAACTAGCAATGATACCGTCCAACACAGCAATCACTTAGAGTGTCTGTAATGCATCAATAAAAATGTGCATTTGTGACCTAGCTAGTCTCAATGGCTGTTACTCTGTTTTCCTCCATTTCCCACCTAGAGAGGTGACCAGTAATGAAAGCAGCAGAGTCCGTATTTTTAAGAGGCTGTTCCAAGAGGAGGGAGTGCCAAGGATAGAGGTGTAGATAGATTCTATATGAGGAGAGAGTAACGAATAGAGGTGTTGTAAAACTTAAAGAATCTAGGTGAAATTTATGGGAAACATCACATAAACCACTGCTGCTTTTGAAAGGTCAGCTCAGAACCACAGCTTTGAAACAGGGGTCAGAGGTCACGTATTATCAAGGACAGGGAAGTAAGGGCTTTTACCCATCACTTGCTGAAATGTGAAACATTCACTTTGTCCAACATGTCTGCTGCCCTAAGGTGAGGACTTCTCTATCCAGTGTAAAGGAAAGTAGGCAGTGTAAAGGAAAGTAGGCAGTATATCTTTATACTGATATAAGAGCTTTTCCCTAAGTAAGATTGAGGGAGCAGAAAATCCACACCCTCAGCTGGAATCCTCCTCTTCCCTCCCTTATGGTGCATGGTGATTAGTTCCAAGTATCTATTAAATAGAGTCTGCATGTACACAAAGGGGTTTTTTTTTAAGAGTTATTCTTGGTCAACCTGGAGGCACAGGATGCCCAGCACAAGCAGAACTTCGGAGCTGCAGATACCCTCTGTGGAGCAGCAGCAGCTTTTCTGGGCTTTGTGTCTGGAAAGACATGAAGAGCTCACAGCAGTTTTGGGTTGTCGTTGAGCCGAAGGCTGGAATACATTCCCACATGCCGGACTAGGTTGGGTTCCACCACATAGGCATTCTCCCCCTTACTGCGTAACATCGAGTAGAGGGCAATATCCTTAGCAAAGCCCTGGCGGCAGTGCAGCCCCTTCAGGTAACCTAAGGCACGTCGGGCAGAGGGAGCAGAGAAGAGCATGGCAGGCGTGCAGCACTCGGTGACTGGCACGATATTGTAGAGCATGGGGGCCAGACGGCGCAGCTCCAGCAGGTAGTGGCGTCCCACCAGCTCTGTCAGAGCCATGCTGTACAAAGCAAAGAACAAGACAATGGGCCAGCTGAGACTGGGGCGCCCTATTGCCCAGGAGTACATGCAGTTCAGCACAGGCCCCAGAAACATGCCCAGACCTACCCACTCGAGGATTCTCATGGGCTCAGGGTTGAAGTAGTGCTGAAGCCTCTCGGGATGGTAAAGCTTGAAGTAAAGCGCATCTCTGAGGTATGGTTTGGAGAACCGGGACAGTAGGAGGTGCTGCAAGACAGCAAATATCTCCTCCTCTGGCACAGCATCATCTTCCACTAGGAGGATGTATTCTGGGTTGTATGCCAGCAGTGACTGCTCAAGACAGAAGACATAGTCCTGCTTCTCCTTCTCAAACTGGTTCTCTCTGGGGTCAGGGTTCTCACCAGTTCTGTCCCGACTGACCATAGGAAAGAAGCTGCTCAGCAGCCTGACATCCTGATGGGTACTTGGGTCTGACTCCACATTACAGAGGAGAATGCGGTGGCTTTGGCAACGTTCACCACATTTCTGGAGTAGGTGGTGGAAGCGGGAGGCCACTTGCAAGACATAGTGGAAATCGTTCCGCCTCTGCACAGTGATAATGGTGACCAGCAGCAAGGGCTGGAAGGCATGGCTGCCATAGGCCTCAGAGGCATTTGTTATTTGCAGCATCTCAAAGTAACGGAGGGCAGCCTGGCCCTCCTGCTGGTTTTGCTCCAGGAACTCCTTGCTCATGTGGTTCAGGTGCCAGTGCCGCAAATAGAAGTAAGAGTGGAGGAGCCGGTGGCAAATCAAAGGTGCAAGCAAACCGAAAGTCACCACAGTCAGTGTGAGGAGATGGATAAAAGGACTAGATGAACGGCACCACCTCCCGTAGAACTGCCAGGCTTGGTATAACATGCCTGCTGAAAAAGGAGGGCACCTCTGCACTATTCATGCCCTCATTCCT
>WBNM01018101.1:0-15284 GCA_013399055.1 Ramphastos sulfuratus | reverse complement strand
TCTCTGGACATGCTCCAGCCCTTGTCCTTCTTGGTGTGAGGCACCCAAAAGCCGAACCAGTACTCAAGTTGTGGCCTCACCAGTGCTGAGTACAGAGGGACAAACCCTGTCCTACTCCTGCTGGCCAGCCACACTATTGTTGATCTAAGCCAGGATGCTGGTGGCCCCCTTGGTCACCTTGGCTCATTTTTGAATGACTGTTGACCTACACCCTTAGGTATTTTTCTACTGGCAGCTTTCCAGTCACTCTTACCCAGGCCTGAGAGCATTCATGGGGTTGTGACCCAAGTGTGGGACCCAGCACTTGGCCTTGTGAACCTCATACAACTGACCTCAGCACACTGATCCAGCCTGGCCGGATGCCTCTGTAGAGCTTCCCTACTGTCAAGCAGATCAACACTCCTGCCCAGCTTGGTGTCATCTGCAAACTCACTGAGGATGCCCTTGGTCTTCTCACCCAGATCACTGATACAGATATTGATGGAGCACTGGGATGTGTGTTTTGCTTTGGTGCATGTTAAAACCATGGCTCAGTTCAGCACATTCAAAGCACTACTGGATTTGGGGTTTGGTGGGAAGAGATTTTTAAGATCATTCAGTCCAACCTATGATTCTGTTCTATTATCTAACTGCCTCAGTGCCACATTGCTTGAAAGAAAACCAACAGCAGCCTTTTAACCTCCCAACAGCAGTTCAGGGCTGGGACTACTACAAGACAGTGATGAAGCTCGCGGAGCTATGGAAATAAACTTCTGGTCTGATGACCCAATGAGTCTGTAGGAGTCTCCCACCTGCAGGTTGTTGTTCAGCTGCTCAGTATTTTGTAAGATTCTACTGAAAACATAAACTTAAGGGAGAAATGGGTCAGCAAAAGGCAAGTTAGCCTCAGCAAAAGGCAAGTTCATCTCTGTTGTTGCAGCACAGTTCTCCAAGACTTCAGCTCAGAGAAGTACAAAGGCAAAGCACAAGGGGATAGATCTTTCAAACAGCAAAGAAAGCCCCAACAAAGCTGCCTGTTTGGAGCCAGGTGAAATGTAATCCCCCTGCAGAGACCCTGCCCTGCAGCAATCCCTGACTCTGTGCCTTGTTTTGCAGCGCATATCGGACTTGGAAGAGGAAAACACTCTCCTGAAGCAAGAGAAAGAGGAGTTGAACAGCAGAATCCTGAGTCAGTCTGAAGGTAAGGAAAATTGCTTAGAGCAGCACAAAGCCCCCACTCAAAGAGCAGTTCTGCCCTGAAATTTGTTTTTCCTGCTTGCTTTTCCTGCCTTGGAAAGTGTTCATCTCCTGGCTGTTTGTGTCATTATTGTGTTGTGCAGGTAGTTGTGTCAGTGCTGTCCTTCTGGTGGATGGCAAAACAGAGACTGAGATGACTGTGTTCAGTTTTGGGGCCCTCACTTCAAGAAGGAAGTTGAGGGACTGGAGTTAGTCCAGAGAGGGACAAGGAAGCTGGGGAAGGGTCTGCAGAATGGGGCTGGTGGGGAGCAGGAGAGGGACCTGGGGTGGTTTAGTCTGGAGAACTGGAGGCTGAAGGGAGACCTTCTGGCTCTCTATAACTCCCTGAAAGGAGCCTGGAGCCAGATGAGGATTGGTCTCTTCTCTCAAGGAACAAGTGATAGGATGAAAGGCAATGGCCTCAAGATGCACCATGGAAAGTTTGTTTTGGGTATTAGAAGAAACTTCTTTCCTGAAAGAGGTCTTGAACCCACTCACTCAGTGTTCCAGTGAACAGGCTGCCCAGGGAGATGGTAGAATCCCCATGCCTGGGGGTGATTCAGAGAGACACAGATGTGGTGCTTAGGGACATGGTTTAGCACCTTGGTAGAGTGAGAGTGGTTGGACTCTATGATCTGAAAGGTCTTTTCCAGCCAAACCAATTCTATGATTCTGTGAATTAGTAAGTTATGGAACAAAATCCCTACAAGGGATTTTTAGTTCAGTTTTATTACAGCATTTACTGCAGGAGCTGCTTTGGGTGGAGGGCAAAGAATGGCAGTGTCCAGAGTCTGATGGATAAATTATCCAAGCAACAGCACAGGTAAGGACACTGAGCTAGGACAAAGGATTTCTCTCATGTGACTCTGAGGACTCTGAGTTCTCTTTAAAGCAGAGACTTAGGCAGTGACACAAAGAGGAGAAGCAATGTGGGAAAATCCCAAGCCATGAAGGCAACTCTCAGACATGTCTTGGGCATTTTTATTTCCTATCATCCTTTCTAGCTGTGATTTTGAGCCACAAAGAGTATNGTATTAGCACTGCAAGCAAGTGCTCAGGGCCCATTTTGCCCCAGCAGGACACGTACCTCCTTCTGTGATGTACCTGGCACTGATCTGTGGTGCCCTTGGAGGACCCCTTGCTCTCAGTCCAATGTCAAACAAAGGAATGAAAATAAAATCAAAAAGAAACTTGCTGAAAATATTTCTCATCTCTCATGGGATGCTCTTGGAGCATGAAAGCATAGGTAAAGCAGGTGATCCAAATGGCAAAGAGACAGATCTCCGTTATAATGGTCTCTAAATATTAGAGAATGATTTATGTATTCTGGGTTAGGAATCTGTATTGGGTCCAGTCTGGTTCAACATCTTCATCAGTGATCTGGATGAGGGACAGAGTGGACCCTCAGCCAGTTTGCTGATGGTACAGAGCTGGGAGCAGTGGCTGACACCTCCTCAGGCTGAGCTGCCATTCAGTGAGACCTGGACAGGCTGAGAGCTGGGAAACAGGAACCTCATGAAGTGCAAACAAGGGTAAGTGTAGGGTCCTGCATCTGAGAAGGAACAACCTCCTGCAGCAGTACAGGTGAGATGTTGAGCTGCTGGAAGGCAGCTCTGTGGAGAAGGACCTGGGAATGTTGGTGTACAGCAAGATCACCATGATCCAGCATTGTGCCCTCATGGCCAATGATGTTCTGCAGTACCTGAAGAAGAGTGTAGCCAGCACATTGAGGGAGCTTCTCCTCTGCCCTAGTGAAGCCAAATCTGGAGGACTGTGTCCAGTTCTGGCCTCCTGAGTTCAAGAGAGACAGGGAACTAGTGGAAAGGGTCCAGCAGAGGCTACAAAGATGCTGAGGGGCCTGGAGTATTTCTGTGAGGCTGAGAGCCCTGGGGCTGTTGAGCCTGGAGCAGGCTGTCCAGAGAAGTTGTGGAGTCTCCTTCTTTGGTGAGCTTCCAACCCCAGCTGGCCCTTGTGATGGTGAGCAAGCTGCTGTGGGTGCCCCTGCTTTAGCAGGTGAGTTGGAGTGGATGACATCCAGAATTCCCCTCGAACCTCATGGTGCTGGATTCTGTGATTCTAAAAGTTATTGGCAGAGAGCATTTTGATAATTATTGCACGTATTTCCTGTACTAGTGGGAGGTGTCCCTGCCTATGGCAGGGTGTTGGAACTAGATGATCCTTGAGGTCCCTTCCAACCCTACTATTCTATGATTCTATGATTCTATATTTACAAGAAGTTTGTTTCAGGTATAAAAATCATAATTCCTTTTGTTGTTTTGTTTGTTTGTTTGTTTGGTTTGGTTTGGTTTGGTGTGGTTTGGTTTTTTTCTCCTTTGTTTTGAAGATGAGTTTGCACGAAACACAGCTGAGGAAAATATCCAGATGAAGAAGGAGCTGGAAGAGGAGAGGTCTCGTTATCAGAACCTGGTAAAAGAGTACTCGAGGCTGGAGCAGCGATATGACAACCTGCGGGATGAGATGACTATTATCAAGGTAATGGCACTGAAATTATCTCTGCTCTGCTATGACCTGCAGCTGCTGTTGGTGGCTGTAGAAAGTGCCTCACTGATGCCCACAACACTTCACAGAGCTCACAGTATCATGCAGTCTGTGCTTGATGTTTCGTTGAGTGAATTTCAACCCAAAAAAGTCCAAAACCCAACAACGTGGGCTCAGAATTTCATCAGCCAAAGTTTTTAGGTTGAGCTTTGCTAAGTTCTAAGAACTGCTTGAAAATTAGATATTAAGTAGAGTGCTGCTGGTTGAGGTTGAAGGTTGAGCATTTAAAGGGAGCCTTGGAGGGGGCATAACCTTGAGCTCAAATTTGCATATTCTCACTTCACAGGCACCAAGTGTCATGAAAAGCCTTTAATTTGTGCAGAGTTTTTAAACTGAGCTGTAGTTTGTTTTCAGCTGTTCCCCTGTGTTCTTACTATTGTAAAGCAAAGGAACTAGGGAGCAGAATTCACTGTAAGGTGATAGCCAAACCTCTTGTAAAGCTGAGCTTAATGTGTATACACAAAAATATTATGCTTTGTGAGGAATCATTCCTCAAAGACTGAATGTGTTCTGTATCTGCATTGCTCCTTGGCAGCAATCACCAGGGCACAGAAGAAGCCCATCCAACCAGAGCAGTTTGGAGTCTGATTCCAACTATCCTTCCATATCAACCTCTGAGATAGGAGACACCGAGGATGTGATACAACAAGTGGAGGTACTGTAAATGGGGCAGGATCAGGGGGAGGAGGAGACCTCTGCTTGTGGGGGTGATTGACCTGGGTCTGGGGGCATGTAGGAGGAATGCAGGTCCGATTATGAATTGCGAAGGATTATATTTATTAAATTTGATAGGACAAGAGATAAAGGCCTCAAGTTGCAGCAGGCAAGGTTTAGGTTGGACATGAGAAACAATTTCTTCCCCAAAAGGGTTGTCAAAGCCTAGCCCAGGCTGCCCAGGGCAGTGGTTCAGTCCCCATCCCCAGAGGGCTTTCAAAGCCGTGTAGCTGTAGTGCTGCGTGACATGGTTTAGTGGTAACCCAGCAATGCTGGGTTAATGGCTGGACTTGATGATCTTAAAGCTTTATTCCAACCAAACCAATTCCGTGCTGCTGTGATTTCATGCTACACAGAAACCTGATTAAGTTTGAGAGTCATTACTGGGCTGTGGTGCAGCTGCAAATACTTGTTCATTTGTGAGATCAGACTTAAAGAGGGCTCTAAAAATAATGAAGTGTTGATTTTTGGCCATACCAACTTAAAGTCTGATGAAATCCCATCAAAGCGGGCAGCACTGTTCTATCTAGTTATTCCTAGCAGCAACGGCAATGACTCTGAGACCTTCTCCACAGGGATACCGGAATTCATTTCCCCCTTTGCCCCAAGCCTTTCCATTTCCATGCATCTTCATGGATGCTTTGCACATCCCCTGTAACCAACAACCTCTTTGTGCAGGCAAGAGCAGCAGAAATTATTTCCTGGCTGTCAAGCATCACATGGAAAAGGGAAATGTGGGGTGTACTTGCATGCGCTTTTTAAGCTCAAGAGTCTAATTGGGTGATGGGTGTTCCATGTGGATGGTGGGAATTCCTCATGGATGGTGAGTGTTCCGTGTGGATGGTGGATGTTCCTCATGGATAGTTGGTGTTCCTTCTGGATGGTGGGTGTTCCTCACAGTGTGTATGGTGAGTGTTCCTCACGGATGGTGAGTGTTCCTCACAGATGGTGGTTGTTCCTTGTGGATGGTGGGTGTTCCTCACAGATGGTGGGAGTTCCGTGTGGATGGTGGGTGTTCCTTCTGGATGGTGGGTGTTCCTCGTGCATGGTGGATGTTCCTAAGACCTGCCAGCCTTCTGACAGGGTCTGCAGAAACCCCCACTTCCCTTTGCTAGCTGCTGTGTTACATTGCTTTAGGATTTCTTAACAGCTCTGAGAGCATTTGTGGACGTCAAATTAATCAATATTGGCAATGCTATAATAGAAAATAGAATACAGAAAATATTCAGGACCAGAAGAGCCTCAGTAGGGCATTTTCTCATGTTCTTCTCTGTAGTCCCAGCTGACCCAGTTATTTATCAACCTGTTAAACACTCAGTGGTTTATTAAACATGTTTACTGGCTTTAAAAAAAGCTGCTTCGAGTAGCGGTTTGGTGTTGGAAACTCTGTGCCTTTGATGGGATGCTTCTTTTACCAGCTGGTGGAGTCTCCATCCCAGCAGGGATTTCAGAGCTGTGTGGATGTGGTGCTGAGGGACATGGTCTAGTGGTGCACTTGTCAGTGCTGAGTTAACTGTGTTAACTCTTCCAATTCTTTGATGCAGTGAGGATCTGTGCAGATCTGGCATTCTGCATGATTATAAAACGTGACCGAGGT
Source organism: Ramphastos sulfuratus (assembly GCA_013399055.1). Lineage (NCBI taxonomy): Eukaryota > Metazoa > Chordata > Aves > Piciformes > Ramphastidae > Ramphastos > Ramphastos sulfuratus. Next base: position 9,199 of record WBNM01018101.1, on the reverse strand, counting down.
CTTCTTTTTGCTCTGCCCTGTTCTTCTCCAGGAGGTTGGAACAGAGAAGGCTGCCATGGACATGACCCTCTTCCTAAAGCTGCAGAAGCGAGTGAGGGAGCTCGAACAGGAGAGGAAGAAGCTGCAAACCCAGCTGGAGAAAAGGGAGCAGGAGAGTAAGAAATCCCAGGTAAGAGATGTCTTTCACTGATACCAATACTTCATGTTGCTGATTGGCTTTCCCTGGTTGCTTGAGGGCACATGCTGGATGAGTTGAAGTTCAAGCATGACAAGATACAATTAAGAGGCAGCAAGTCCATTTTGGAAATTCAAAGTAAACTTTTTCTGGAAGCTAAGGATAGGAGAACTGATGGGTTTAATGTTTGTTTTTTCATAAACTGGTTATAACAGGACAGCATCTCAAGTGTGTTGAAAGCAATGGAAGGTAGAATGAATCTTGCTGCATTTTGTTCTGCTGCACTGATTCAGTTTCCTCTCTTTTGAGAAGTGTGAAATCAGTTCTGTTAATGAAGGTCAGAATGAGGAAGGGGAATGTGAAGGTAGGGAGGGTTTGCAGAGGGATCTGGCCAGGCTGGATCGATGGGATGAAGTCAGTGAGATGAAGTCAGTGAGATGAAGTGCTGGGCCTGGCAACTGGGTCACATGAAGGCTCCAGGCTTGGGGCAGAGTGGCTGGACACTGCTCAGCAGAAAAGGACCCAAGGGTGTCATTTGACAGCTGGCTGAAGATGACCCAACAGGATACTTGTAAGGCCACACCTCAAATCCTGGCTTCAGTTTTGGGCTCCTCACTCCAGTAAGGACAATGAGGTGCTGGAGCATGTCCAGAGAAGGACAACGAAGATGGGGAAGGGTCTGGAGAACAGGGCTGGTGAGCGGCAGCTGAGACCTCGGGTTGTTTAGTCTGGAGAAAAGGAGGTTGAGGGGAGACCTTCTGGCTCTATACAACTCCCTGAAAGGAGGTTGGAGCCAGGTGAGGTCACTCTCTTCTCCCAAGGAATAAGAGCTAGGATGAGAGAAAATGGCCTTAAGTTGCAGCAGGGAAGGTTTCAGTTGGACATGAGGCGCAATTTCTTCCCTGAAAGTGTGGTCAAGGCCTGGACCAGGGCAAGAAGGTCTCCTCTGAACCTTCACAAGCAATGAAGAAATCATCACCAGTAATTATTTCCTTACTTCAGTAAATATTCTTATTGATCACCTCTAGCCATTTGCAGAAAACACAGTGAAGCAGGAAGTTTCCCCAGCCTCACCCTAGCTACAGAAACAGATTGAACACCTACTGCCCAGCCACTGTGTTCCCCTAGTGTCTGCCGTTGTTGGAAAGCTGCAGTGAGCCACAGCTGTCAGCGTTTTAATGAGACATCAAACTGCTTTCTCCTGAAGCAGCCCCTGCCCTGCTATGTGTTGCTGGGACACTAATGCCATGTTATGGTGGAGTTGGCTGGCAGTGCCACAAGAAGGCTGGCTGCTGGTGGACATGCCTAAGCCACCCTGTGCCACGTGCCAGTTCCTTTGTATGCTTGTAAATGTAAATTCATCTCTTTAATCCACACAGGTAATTGAAATGAAGCCCGAAGTGACTTCAGACCACGAAGATTTTGCATACAACAGTCTGAAGGTGAGTGAGGAGGTTCTGCTTCTTGCTGTCACCTATTGCATGGCACCTATTGCATACCCCTAACAGTAACCCAAAACCTCATGGTGTCCATTCTGGCAGTTAGAGATAGCAGCTGGAAAGCTGCAGCACTCCATCAGCTGCTTGGTCTGGGGTGGGCTCTTTGGGGTAACATCAGTTCTGCTATGATCTGCCCACCTGAGTCATGCCTATGTATGGTGAAGGACTTTCTTGGGTGTCCTTAGACACTGCAAGTCTCAGCATTTGCTCTGCATTGGGTGTGAACTCTCATGGCTAAAGGCCAACATAATTCTTGTTCTGAACTCCTGCTCTGCTTCTTGCCTACTTTGCATTCATTCCCTAGGTGCCACTCAGGTCAAGCACAACTAAATCTGCTGCAGGGACTGCAGTAGTAGCTTCTGCCGCTCACCACAGTCACCCTGTGCCCTCCCAGCTGTTAACTTACCCTGCAATTCATCTTCTCCCCAATCTCCAAATCCTTACAGTTCTACCTCCCTCTTGTTCTCCCTGTAACATACAGAATGCCCCAAACCTGCTAGGCTCCTGTTGTGGCTTGTGTGGTTTATGTCATTGTGCTTTAACTGCATCCAGATGCTTCTGGTCTTGACTGTTAGGTCTATTCTTGTGTCCTGCTCATCTGTGGAAAGGCAGTTTCCTGGGACAGGCTTTGTAAGGCTACTTTTTAGTGGTTATGGTTTGGTTTTCAGTAGTGCAGACCTACATTTCATATGTTGCTTTTGTCCTTGCTACCTCATCATATTTCCTAGATCTGTGGAATGGGTTGGGTTGGAAGTGACCTCAAAGTTTATCGAGTTCCAACCCCCCTGCCATGGGCAGGGACACTTTTCAGTATCCCAGGTTGTTCAAGGCCTCATCCAGCCTGGCCCTGAACACCTCCAGGGAGGGGGCATCCACAGCCTTCCTGGGCAACCTGTTGCAATGTCTTCCCACCCTCACTATAAAGAATTTCTTCCTCATCTCCTGTTGCTCTTCCAGTTCAAAGCCATTATCCGTCATCCTGTCACTCCCAGCCCTTGTCAAAAGTCCCCTCTCACGTAGACCCTTCAGGTACTAGAAGGCAGCTCTGAGGTCTCCCTGGAGCCTTCTCTTCTCCAGGCTGAATAGCCTCAACTCTGCTTGCCTGTCCCCACAGGCAAGGTGCTCCAGCATGTGTGTTAGATTCTTCTCCCTTTCCAGTTGCCTCTATTGCAATACAAATGAAGAATCCAGAGGAACATGTGTTAGCCAAGGTAAAACCACACTAATCATCTGAGACCAGTAATGCCATAGCTACTACTGTGTCATAGATTATCTTGAGTTGGAAGGGACCCATAAGGATCATCATCACCTGCTCAGAAGAAAGCAAAAAAACCAGAAACTAGAGTTTGAACTACTGTTTGAACCTGTCCAGGAGTGTATCTCTAGCAGTAGCTTTTTCTGGCACTAAGCCTACCCAATTTTAAGTCTCTAAGCATAGTATTTTTTCTGCTAGTCTTGCAGTTTGTGAGTGAGGGATGCCCTGCTGAGTTTCATTAGTACCTCTGCACAGCCAATTGAAGTGGAAGCCTGGCAGGAGCTTTAAGATTGTTGCCCAACTGTCTTCCAGTTGGTTAAAGTTGGAAGTTTTAAGTTTCTTGACCTTTGTAAAGCCAAGTCAAGTTGTCGTTTGGAAGGGGAAAACTCGGCGGATGAGAACTACCACCTTCTTTAATGGCTTTTGGAGTTCTGACCTCTCCCTGAGTTCACAAATGGTGTTTTCTTTAAGCTCTAACCCAAAAAGCTCAGAATGGAAATACTGGGTTTGGATTTTCCCATTTTGTACATTCCTGACATAGTCCTAGATATCCAACCAACCCTTATGGCTCCCTGTTAATACTATCTCATAACAACTGGTAGCATGTGCTTCAAAGAAACAAACAAAAAAAAAGTTAGTTCGAGGCCAGGTTGGAGATGGAGCTTTGAGCACCATGATGCAGTGGAAGATGTCCGTGGCAGGGGTGTTGGCACTAGATGATCTTTGTGGTCCCTTCCAGCCCTGACCAATTCTGTGATTCTATGATTCTATGTCCCTGCCCATGACAGGAGGATTGGAGCTGGATCGCCTTTAAAGGTGCCTTACAACCCAAACCAGTCTATGAGCCTGTGATGCAAGGCTGTTAGACTGGAGCAGGGTAGATTTAGATTGGGCACGAGGAGGAAGTTCTTCACGATGAGAGTGGTAAATCATAGAATGGTCTGGGTTGGAGGGGTCCTCCAAAGGTCACCTAGAGGGGGTTCTCTCTGCAGTAAGCAGTGAAGTACTGGAACATATTGCCCAGAGATGTGGTTGTGGCCCCAGCTCTGGAGAGTTTCAAGATCAGACTCAATAGGGCCCTGAGTAACCTAAGATAGTTGTCCCTGCTGCCTCAGAGGGGGCTGGACAGGATAACCTCTAAAGCTCCCTTCCAACCTGATGCATTCTGTGTGGGATACAAAACCTCCCTGGGGGCATAGTGGGGCATAGTTCCCTGAATCATGCCTGTACAAGAAGAAATTCGCCACTGAAAAATGCATTTTTCGGTTTATCTTTTCAAGCTAGGAAATTGGGAGTGGGAAGGAAAGTACTGGGGAGCCCTTCCCTGACTGTATTCTGAGCAGGAGCACAATGCATGGCTTCATTTCTCACTCTTTGCATATCTGGGATGTTTGTTTCATCCTTTGGACTTCAGAGCTCATCACAAAATTAACTTCTGGAGGAGTTTATTTTCTTATCCTACCTAGAAATAGAAGAGAGGGGCAAATTTCTGTCATGACAGTGCTAACCTCTGATTGGCACAGGCTCAGCCCTGCTGCTATATGAGCCCCTTATTAAAGAGTGAGGCTATTTCCATCCCTGTTTAGCTGTTCCACACCTCCATTGTGCTGGGATGAGTTTGAATGCAAGTTCAGGATATTCTGACCCTGTGAGCTGTCAAACACATTGTGGCTGTTTGGCTGCTGAATAAAGAGCATTTCTCACAGCACAGGTGGAAATCTCCATCTTCTAAGCATTTCATTTTAGCTTCCTCACTGATGCTGGTGGTCAAAGGGTGTAGGGGACAACAGGCAGCTCACCCGTGCCTGTAGGTATTGTAGTGTTGCTCCATGAAATCTACCAAGGACGTGGGGCTGTGTTTATATGTAAACTCTGGAAGGAGCCCAGGATATGTGAGCTCCTGGGGCAGGACTGTTGGTTGTTGTTTTCTTTCCTAATCATCCTGGATTAATTTCAAGATTAAAATGAGAAGTTCTTGTAGTTAGGAATGTGGCCGAGGAAAAAAATACAGGAAGGAAGAAGGAAAAGCCCAAACAAAAAAAAAAAAAAAAAAGGAGGAAAACCCCCAGAACAATGACAACAAAACCTAATAAACAAAGAAAGAAAATCTCAGGAAAACAAAACAAAACATCACAAAAACAGGAGGATAAATAAACAAAAAAAACAAAAAAAAAAAAGAGAGAGGAAAAGGAGTGGGGGAGAAAAGAAAGAAAGAAATATGAAAAAAAAAAAGAGAAAACAAATGAGGAGAAAAAGAGCTCACAAAATAAATCAATCAAACAGAAAATAGAACCTCCACAAAACAAAAAGGGGACTGAAAAAAAGAGAAGAAAAAACAAAAGGGGGAGGGGGGAAAGAACAGAGCAAAAAAAAAAAGCAAGGGAGCAAAGAACAAAGAGCAAAGATGGAGGAAAAGGAGGAGGGGACAAAGGAAAGAAAAATAAAGAAAAAAAAAAGAGGAAACAAACGAGGAGAAGAAGAGCTCCACAAAAGAAATCAATCAAACAGAGAATAGAACCTCCACAAAACAAAAAGGGGAAAGAGAAAAGAGAAGAAAAAACACAAGGGGGAGGGGGGAAAGAACAGAGGGAAAAAAAAAAGCAAGGAAGAACANCCCCAGGCACCAGGACAGGTAGGGGCTGAGCTGCTGGAAAGCAGCTCTGTGGAGAAGGACCTGAGAGTGCTGGTTGACAGCAAGTTCACCATGAGCTAGCAATGCTCATGTGCCATGATGGCCAAGAAGGACAGTGGTGTCATAGGGTGTGTTAAGAAGAGTGTGGCCAGCAGGTCACAGAGGGAGGTTCTCTACCACCTCCACTCTGCCCCAGGAAGGTCATATCTGAAGTCGTGGGTCCAGTTCTGGGCTACCCAGTTCAAGAGAGATGGGGAAGTCACTGGAGAGAGTCCAGTGGAGGCTAGAAGGATGCTCCTCCTCTATGAGGAGGAAAGGCTGAGAGCCCTGGGGCTGTTGAGCCTGGAAAAGAGCAGCCCCAGAGAGGATCTGATCAATGCTCTGCAAGAGCTAAAGAGTGGGGGCAAGAGGATGGTGCCAAACTCTCTTCGGTGGTGCCCAGGGACAGGACAAGGGGCAGTGGTCCCATACTGGAACTCAGGAGGTTCCACCTGAGCAGAAGGAGAAACTTGTTTGTTGTGAGGGTAGTGGGCACCTGGAGCAGGCTGTCCAGAGAGGTTGTGAAGTCTCCTTCTCTGGTGAGATTTCAGTCCCAGCTGGCCATTGTGATGCTGAGCAAGCTGCTGTGAGTGCCCCTGCTTTAGCAGGGGGGTTGGACTGGATGACATCCAGAGGTCCCTTCCAAGCCCACCATGCTGGATTCTGTGGTTCTGATGGCATATTTTCAGCTTGGCTGCTCCAGATGCCAGCTCAGCAATCCTGCTCACACCCCTGCTGTGATCTGATGTGCTCTGCTGTTTGTCATCTGTAAGGATTTATACCTCTTGTTTCCCCTAGAAATGAGGTTTACAGAGCTGTGCTAGGGCCACTCTCTGTAAATTGCACTCATTGACCTCTTCCCTACCAGACATTTTGTAGTTCGTTAACTCATCTCAGCCAAAGCTGATGCTGAGGCAGGTGGGTAACAGGGATTGTGCAAGAAGGCTACGGCGAGGGTCAAAACAAGGCCAAGTGCTGGCTCGTGCACTTGGGTCACAACAGCCCCATGAAGGCTCCAGGCCTGGGGCAGAGTGGCTGGAAATTGCCCACCTGGGGGTGTTGGTTGACAACAGCTGAAGATGAGCCAGTGTGTGCCCAGGCAGCCAAGAAAGCCACCACCATCCTGTCCTGGATCAGCAATGGTGTGACCAGTAGGACCACAGCAGGGGTTGTTCCTCTGGACAGGGCACCACTTTATCAGATGATACTGTTTTTAAACACAAGGATGAAACATTAGAGAAACCAAACACATCTGTTTCTTCTCCACTCATCAAGAAGTCTCTGCAAGCCCCATGATGTTTAGCTCATCTCCCATATTCATTAGGTAAGGTGGAAGGAGCCAAACAACATGATCCCTCATCTGGGCAGGTAGAGAATTAAGAGAGTTTCGTTTACAGATGAAGGATTGTCTCGTTCTGATGTCTTGTCAGCTGCTGGCATCTGACAGGCAAGGGCAACGCTGTTTGACACTAGCTGCCTCTCCTGAATAAAGATGAACAGCACCCAGGCTCCTGGTCACGGCCTGAATCCCAACAGCCCACCTTTCTCTGCACCAGATCTTCCATCACTAGCTGCTGTGTGGTGGCACCCAGGACTGATCTTATCTCCATGCACCCATGTATCTTGGGCAACAATGAAACCCAAGGGGAACATCATCCAACTATGCATGGCAAAACCAGAGATACCTGCAAGGGAGCTTGCAAAGCCTGGTGCCTGACTGACCTGGGGGCAGCTCTTCTCTAGGGACAGGTGCCCATCCACATGGATTTTCTGGTGTCCACAGTAGCACAAACTTTTTCCTCACTGTGATTCAAAAGCTTCTCTCTCCTTGCTACCTTTTGTGGAATCACAGAATTATTTAGGCTGGAAGAGACCTTTAAGATCTTTGAGTACAATCCAGCTCTGCCAGGTCACCACTGAACCATGTCCCTCAGCACCACAAATACACAACTTTGAAACCACTTCAGGAATGGGGACTCCACCACTGCCCTGGGCAGCCAGGTCCAGGCTTTGACAGCCCTTGCAAGGAAGGGCTCTTGAGGTTAACAAAGGCCCACTTCTCCGGCTTGTCCAGGTCCTTCTGGGTGGATCCCATCCCTCAGGCATGTCCCTTAGCTCGAGACACCGCAGAACAGTTTATCTAAACTGTTTATGGGTTTGGTATTTTCCAGAGGCAAGAGCTGGAGTCAGAGAACAAGAAGCTGAAAAATGAACTGAATGAGCTGAGGATAGCTATTGCAGACCGGGCAACCCAGAACAACTCCTCCAGCGAGGTTCAGGACAGTTACATCCTGCTCCTGAACCAGCTGAAAGCAGCCAACGAGGAGCTGGAAGTGCGCAAGGAGGAGGTGCTCATCCTGAGGGCGCAAATTATGAAGGCAGCCCAGCAGAAAGAGAAAAACATGGTAACTAAGAGGGTAATGCATCTTCTCCTTTTCCTGTTCTCTTGCTGGAAATTCACTGACTCCTTCAGCCATGCCATTCCTGCTCTGGTATGCTCTGGGTGGCAGGATGGGGCAGGGAGGTTATTAGGAGGGTCTGAAGGGTGCTAGGAAGTTCTGCTGATGCATGAGATAATCCATAACATCATTCCAGACAGCCCAGGGCTTTAATATCCCACAGTCCTCTGTGTTGCTGTAAGGTGTTCAACCCTATGCCACATACCACACCAAAGAACAATATCTTCAGCCCTGCACAGAGATGTGGTAGTTTGAGATGTTCCTGGTGATACTTTGTGACATCTGGTTTATTCTGCAAAGAAATGGGTTGGGGAAAAAGAGCTTCTGGACCAGGTTCTGTTCACTTGATGGTGGTGAACCTGTAATGTGTTTCTACTGCAGCTGTAATGTGATTCTACTTTTGCATATAGGCAAGAGGAAAGTCTGTCCCATCACATTTGTTCGAGGGATCTTTGTTTAGAACCTGTTCTGACTGAAGAGGATACCTTCTGAACACTCTCACTTTGGCTTTTTAGCTCCCTGCCTTATCATTCCTCAGGGGTTTGGATTGTGCTTCAGACCATAGCCTCCTGCTATCTCCCTCCCAGTTTCACTGCATCCTCCTTCCATCTCCTAATCTTTGCTGCTGTTTGCACACATATGTGTTCATAGACGCTCTCTAGTCTGATGGACACCCCAGGGAAGCTCTGTTAAGGGCGGTTGGGAATTGCTGGTTATCAGGAGCTGTGGAAGGCAAGAGGAGATGTGCAGGATGTCATGCTGCTGTGTTCTGCACGTCAAATTTAGGAGAGCATCACCACCAACGCCAGCTGGCCCAACAGTGACAAGCACGTTGACCAGGAGGACGCGATTGAAGCCTACCAGGGAATGTGTGAGACAAACCGGTAAGCATGGCCCAAATTTCTCCAGCTGTAGAAGATGCTGACCAAAGTGTCGGCAAAACTGACCGAAACTGACATGTTTTAGAAAGTTACCAGATTCTGGATTGTGTTCTGGACCTTGGGTCAAGGATGGGCCATAAAGATGGGACCGAAGATGTATATGATGGGTGAGGACCCACTGCTGGGGCATTGTGTCCTCAAGAGAGGGGAACTCCAACTCCAGGCACAAATCAAGCCTGGGTGCAGAGTAGGTTGAGAG
>WBNM01018100.1:252012-308872 GCA_013399055.1 Ramphastos sulfuratus | reverse complement strand
AAAAAAAAAAAAAAGAAAAGAAGAAAAAAAAAAAAAGAAAAGAAGAAAAATAATTATCAGACAGTTTGTGAGTTTTCTTAATGGCATCCAGCAACTTCCTTCCTCCCAAAGAAATGGTGATTCAAAACATGAGGGCTTAGTTGTAAAGCCATAGTATTTCAAGAGCAATACCAGTAGCAAAGTCTACATCCCTGTGGATAAAGAGGCAATGAAAAAAGGCCTGAGACCAGCTGTACCATCTAAAATGTAGATCATTGAATTGTTTCAGCTGCAAAAGCACTCTAAGATCATTGGGTCCAACCATCAATCTAACACCAATGTGGTCATTAAACCATGTCCCAGAGTGTCACATCTACATGTTTCTTGAAAAGCAACAGGGACAGTGACTCCACCACCTCCCTGAGCAGCCTGTTCCAATGCCTGGCCACCCTTTCAGTAAATAAATTTTTGCTTATATCCAAACTAAACATCCTTTGGTGCTATTTGAGGCCATTTCCTCTTGTTCTGTCACCTGATGCTAGGGAGAAGAGACTGATCCTCACCTCACTACCTCTTTCAGGTAGTTGTAGAGAACAATGAGGTCTCCCTCCATACTCCTCCAGAATAAACAATTCCAGTTCCCTCAGTCACTCCTCCTAAGACTTGTTCTTTAGTCATTTCACCAGCTTCACTGCCCTTTCTCTGGACACACTCCAGCACAGGATGTATTGAGGAAGACCTTTACCACAGCAACATTATCAGCTTCACTCCAGGATGAAGTTTGTCCAGCACACCAATTCTCCTGGCCCTTATGTAACCTTGCAAACATTTCTTACCATTCAGGATTGATCTATAATCTTCAAAGCCTTCTCCAACTCCAAACATTCTGTGATACCTGAAAAGGGTACACCGCACACTTTTAAACACACACTTCAGTCCTTCCTGAATAGGAGAAAGCTTTAGACTAGGCACAGAGAAACATTACTCAGAATGGTAATAATCAGAGCTTTAGTCTTCATAGAACTGCTTAGGTTTGAAGACATCTTAGAGATCATCTACTCCAACACCCCACACCATGGGCAGGGACCCCTCACAAGAAGACCTGGCTGCTCAAGGCCTCATCCAGTCTGTCCTTGAACACCTCCAAGGAGGAGGCATCCACAACAAACTTGGGTAGCCTATTCCAGAATCTCACCACCCTTGTACTGAAGAACTTCTTCCTAAGCTCTTGTCTAAACCTACTTTCCCTCAGCTTAAAACTATTCCCCCTTACCCTATTTCTAGACACCTTCAGGAAAAGTCCTTCTTCAGCCTTCCTGTGGGATCCCTTCAGGTACTGGAAGGCAGCTGTAAGGTCCCCCTGGAGTCTTTACTTTCTCCAGGCTGAAAAACCCCAACTCCCTCAGCCTCAGAGTTGTTCCAGCCCTTGGATCATATTCGTGGATCTCCTCTACACTTGTTCCAACATCTCAGTGTCCTTCTTATGATGGGGACACCACAGCAAGAACCAATATAAAAGCCTCCAATTGCTTTTTGTATTTATCAGAGAAAAATCTCAGGACAGCCCTGCCAGCCTGGCTTTGTTTTTTCCTCTCCTGCCAGACTGCATCCAGCTTTATCCGCACAGACCTGAGCGCTATGGACATCCAAGGTGAGGGGCTCAGGCTAAGGGGAATTTGATGGCTGCAAGACTTTACCTAGCCTGTTGTGTTGCCATGGCAGAGGGCAGGCAAGCTATGTGTAGGCTACAAGTCTGGCTGCATCATTCCTCGACACCACAATCTTCCTGGATGCATGACTTCATCACAGTGCTGAAATCTTCAAAATTTATGGGGATTTTCATGCATCTGGCTCTTGTACAGGATTTCTTTTATATTTATTTCACATTTTACGTGACTTTTTGCATATTATTTTTTTAAATGACTGGTTCCCTTTCTCATAATGCAATGCTTTATTTTCTGGCAATGCTTGCAAGTAATCATGGGTGAAACGTTCCTCTATGCAAGAAGAAGAAAAAAGTGCTGTACACACCACGTGATGGACAAAGTGTCAGCACATTTGTTCCCAGCAGCACAGTTCCCAACAGCACATCTGGGAACATCCCTTTCCCAGGGACCAAACAGTCTTTTTGGATACTCTTGATGGGCCATGCACCATAAGAGCAATGCACATACCCAGGCTCACCAGTGATGTGACAGTAGGCTTGTGGCAAGAGTTGGGCTGGTAGGAGTTTGACATCTCACACACGATGGAATCTTGTACCTGGCTGAGCTCTGGGTACATTGATGTGTTTGCTGAGCAGGGCTGGAGGACATGTCCTGGCTGAGTCGGCCTGCACACTTAGATGGAGAGGTATCTTTCAGAGAGCACTGTTGGCTAGAGTTGGGGAAAGAAGTGTATCTTTGGCCTTACACTGCCCAGAGACTCTTCTTACAAACATCCACTTTGCACATTTCTGGTAATTAAGTGAGTAAGTTAAGCACTGAGCTGCTTAATTTTGTTAAACAGTTGTGGCTGCAAGGCCACCAGAAAAGAATGCAGAGATGAGGGAGGAATCTGGAAAAGTACTTTATGTATTGGCTGTAGCTGTGTAATAGTTTTCAAGGGAGTGATTCTGCTTTCAGAACACCTGAATTTCACTCCATTCCATCCTAAAACTCCACATCTGCATCGCTAATTTGCATCCCTCACTGTTCTAAGAAAAAGAAGAAAACACCCAAAAGTTTGCAGAAATAATAACAATGAACACATACAGGTCCTGCTACATATCAACTCACTATTTCTAGAGCAACTACAAGGACAGTTTCTGCTTGCTTGCTTACATGTTCATTTACAACTTCCGTGCCATCTCCAAGCCTCCAAATGAAAATTCACAGAAGACAGGATCTGCGGCCTTTGGTGCAACATTAAACACCTGGATTTGCATCCTGGAATATATCTTGCCAATACTTTGATCTAATTCTGAATTTTGCTTTCAGCCCATCCTGTATGTTGAGTACAGCATCACTAAGGACCACGTCTGATCATTATGCCACTGGATACAGCAGAAGATGCAAGAAGTCCCTCCAAACATACCCATAAAGGAAGACATTTGCCATACATAGGAAACTGGATCTTTCCTGCTTACAAAAAAATCCAGGGGCAGATAATGCTGTGCATTTCTTAATGCCATCTCTAGGATCTTCCCAGACCCTTAACTACTCCACCTGTCTCTACTGACAAGCCTATCCCTTGCTGCACAGGAAACACTGTGCGATAGTAACCATTTGCAAGTACTAGGCCTACTGTCCACAAATAAGGTATTAACTTTTTTTTTTCTTTTTTTCCCCCCAAGTTAACAAGTTTTAATTTTACTGTGCTATAAAGCCACCTAATTGCAAAGCTCTCCACATGGATGAGATTAGCTTGTCGACAAGGGACTGTCACTGCTGAATGGGAGATTTCTGTGAATAGTTCTTTTTAGGGCTAACACAAGTTATGTGTGGCAAGGAAGTAGAGGTGGGGTAAAGAGCATGTATGGTGAAAAAGAAGTGGGATACTTGGGTGAAGACTGGGAGTGTATGACCTTTAAGTTGAACAAAACTTTTCTGACAGATGTCCCACTGCTTCTAGTATATAGAAGAGGAACTCAACAGAACAATAGATGTTTAATGTACCCCTTGCACCTCCATTGGTGCTTTGGTCAACAGATAACTGTTATCTGCCACCTATAGATGGTGGCACCTGGAAGCTTTGGCCATGCAGGCAAAAGGTAAACAAACACATCTATCGGTCCCAGCCCCAGGGTGTTTACAGTTACAAACATGTGGAAAGATGCAAAATGTTACTCAGTAAGTAACAAACTGAGGTATCAGCAGCAGTTGTGTTAATTACACTTCACTGATATCATGACAAAGACCTGTTTAAGAAGAAAATTCGGGGGACAACAGGTATGATCACTGCAGGGCTACCCATCATTGTGAGGAAATTCTGACATGTCCTCTTTCCTCCACAAGGTTTAGACTGGGTAGAGTTAGTGACTTTTAGCTTCTCATTCCAGATTTCCGCTGGTCCCATCACAGAGACAGCTGTTACCAGGCATCTGTCATGCTCAAAACCATACCCAGAATTGCATGCAACATCTGTACACAGCCACAGTGCTTATAGGACACTCTAGCACAGCAGCCTAAAATAGGCAGTATCCCCAAGGACGCACTCATCCTTGATATCAGATCCAAGTGCAAGCACAGCCATGAGTCACGAGCATGCTGAGATGCAGCCTCTCCTGAGCACAGCTGAAGAAATCCAGAACACTCCTGCTTGGACATAGAAGTAAGAAAATTGCAGGGAAGCCCCAGCTGTGATGAGGACCCACATTGCTGGGAGATGTCCAGACACAGAGCAAAAGAGCTTTGAAGCTGCAAAGAGCTTCAATTCAAGATAAGAGATGGTATTTCCGTTTGTAGCTAGAGAGTGAAAGCAGACACATTAGGAGTGGGATTTTTGGAAGGACCCAGATGCAGAAACTTAGAAAGAAGTGGTTTGGAAAATCCCTTTCTGACCTGACTGCAGTCACACAAGAAGGCAGGAGCAAAGCTGATACTTGCTTTCCTACCTCCTCATACCACTTTAACTGTGATATATCATGCTCCTGAGAAGCCTGCTTGGCTGATGTATGCACAAAGTCAAGCAGAGCTGACACATGTGGCCCTTACCTTGGCACACTGGAAAGCTTGAGGTCAAGATATAAATTACTGGAAAACATTTTTGAGAAGGAGTCCTCACACACTCAAGTTTAGGAAAAGTAAAGAGAAGCAGTTGTAGCATCAACACCCTGCCCTAGAAGTCAGAGGCACTATCCTGCACAGTGTGCATGTCCTTTGGGGACAACTGGTGCTCCCTCACCTCTGCTTCTGCCTTTTCATTCCTACTGAAAACTTCAGCAACTGTTGTCTTGCCACTGCTTTCCTTTGCAAGTTTGTCTTTTCAGAGGTGAAAAAAAGCTGAAGGCAAACTCACAGACTTTGTGCTGCATTTGGCTTTGCCTCTGACCCATGAAAAGAGAAAAGCTGTCCTTCTCATGACTTCTTGGTCAATCCCATCAAAGCCTCGCCAGCTGACCCAATGCTCTTCTCTCTCCCAGATGCTGGATGTTCTTTTCTCCTGTGTCTTAGTTTATTCTCAGCCACATCACTTGAAAGGATGATCAAAGATGAATGACACCTACTTTTTTTTTTTTTTTTTTGTTCTGAAATACTTTCTTCAGCCACCTCCCTGGATCATCTCTCAAATCAGAACAAAAGCTAACCAAAACGACATTAGCTGCTGGCATACAGAAGTGTTACAAACTGCAAATGATTCCAATAAATTCTAGGTTAAAGCCCTTGTATATGTGTTGAAAACTTCTTTTCATCCCTAAAATTCATGTAGCCTCTGAGGAAAAGGAGACTGAAGTATGTCCATCAGTGCAAACATTTTCCTCTGAGCAGTTGCCTTTCTCCCAAGAAAATCCATGAAACAACACTGTGGTGGAAAAAGGCACGCTGACAGCTTAATTCATCTTGTCCTAGAACAAATTCTTGGTAAATGCTGTAATGAGCCAGATAAATATGTTGTCTACAGAGGACACAAGAAAGAAAGAAAAAAAAAAAAAAAAGGTTGCAAAACAGATTCTCTCGCAAAACTCTTGCCCAGGAACTCCAAATCTGCAGCAGTCTTTGGTTTATACTGCAAGAAAAGGTACCTCTGCCTTTGCTTTTCACCCAACACTTCCCTCACTGCCAAGTGTTTCAGAACCTCACAAGAATATGCATCATATGTCTCCCAGAATGACTGCAGGTTGGGAGGATGTGGAGGGGAGGCAAGGAAGTGAAGCAATTAGGCCAGCAGACACATAAGTGCCATTTGCTTCATGTACCTCAATCACAGTCATATTTCATCCCTAGAGTGAGACTCTCTCTTGACAGGTTCTCCAGCTGTTTGCACCTAAGAGTTCCCCAGTGGAGAAACCAGGTGTCCTACCCGAATCCTACCACACTTTAAAATCCTGAGTATAAGACAGAACCAAGAGAGCAAGCTGCAGTCCATCAGGTGTTATCTACCTCATCGCCTGGGGAAAATGGTTCAGCATGTGCCACAGATATGAAGCTGCCATTTCCCAGGGTCTCACAGCCTGTTCTAAGTGCATTCTCTCCACACTCCTCTCTTCAAATGCCAAAACCAGGGATGCACCTGTTTTTATTCACTGTAATTTGCCTGAGCATATGCTGACAGTTGCTTCACTTGCTGTGGCCATTGGAAGGGACTGGCAGAGCTGAGGCTGCAAGGTGAGAACTGCACCAGATACATCAGGGAGTCAAAGTGGAAACATATGGATGAAGTATGAGAAAAATGGAGCATAAGTTTCATGGCTATTCAAGCCTGACCTTAAGCTCCTGCTTTCCTTTCTCGCAGTCCTGCTCTGCTCCAAACCACCTTTCCAGCATCATTTTCCTTTTACTTGCATGAGGCCATTGCTCACTGTAACTCTTCCCTTGTATTTCTCTATGGAGAACAACTGGTACATCCTTGCAGAGGACTGGACAAAGTCAAGAACTGCAAGAAAGCAAAGAAAGCTCATTCTCCAGCACAGGACAAGTATCTGTAATCTTTTTTTTTTTTTTTTTTTTTTTTTNTTTTTTTTTTTTTTTTTTTTTCTTACAAGCTTTGAATGCAGCCAGTGAGCTGGTAGAGAAGGCAGCTGCTTCAGGGAAAGACACTGCATTGCTGCAGCCCATGTGTCCTTCACTGAGGGAAGCCAGACCTGGATGATGCAAGTTAAACTAAACAGAGATACTAACACTGATATTTATGACTGGCCAGCAGGTTGGAGAAGGTGATTCTGATGCTCTGCTCTGGTGAGATTTCACTGTGCTGTGTCCTGCTCTGAACTCCTCATTGATAGAAAACATGGATCTCTTGGAGTGGATCCAGAAGAGGTCACAAAATGAACAGAGAGCTGAAACACTTTTGCTCTGAGGACAGGCCGAGAGAGTTGAGGTTGTTCAGCCTGGAGAAGAGAAAGCTCTGGGGAGACTTCGTTGTGGCCTTTAGTACATAAAAGGAGCCTGTAAGAAAGATGGGTACAGTCTTTTTCAGCAGGGCTTGTTGTGACAGGACAAAGGGTGATGGTTTTAAACTACAAGAGGGAAAATTTAAACTTGACATACAGAAGAAATGTTTTTATGGTGAGGGTGGTGAGACACTGGCCCAGGTTACCCAGAGAAGTGGCAGAGAAGCCCCATCCCAAGAAACATTCCAGATCAGGTTGGATGAGGCTCTGAGCAACCAGATCTAGTTACAGATGTCCCTGCTCACTGCAAGGGGACTGGACTAGATGACCTTTAAAGGTCTCTCCAAATCAAAACCTTCTATGATTTTATTGGTGATAAATCAAGCCCTACTTTGCACAGACCCAAGGCAATATTCACATAAAACTGAAAGAAGACTTATCTCCCTCCTACTCTCAGATCCTTTCATTTTATCCTCACTGGGATACCAAAAGCAAAATCCACAATTAGAAATAAGTTAACAAAAACCTTTTGTAGGTGCAGAAGCCAATTACCTCTTGATATAATCAATAGGAGGAGCAAAGAGATCAGGTCATGAATCAATATTGAGTGTGATAGCTTCTTATGCTGAAAAGAAAAAGCAAATCTAAATAAACCTGGCTTTTCTCTTTCCTTTCTGTCATGTGCCATTATCTTTAGTTTCAGAGAGTTCCCTGAGCAGTGAGAAGGCAATGTAAGAACCACATGTAAAAGTTACAAAGAATCAGATTCGGAAATAATAGAGCTCTTGCTTTTCAGTGCAAAGATGGGTCCAATCTGCAGCTGAAAGCCATTTTCCCAAACCTTATTTTTGTGGACTGGCCACAGAAAAATGAAAAGCTTTCTGAAAGTCCAGAACAGTTCAACTTTCCTGTAAGAGTCATCTTTTGTAATATATCTACAGGTAGGTCAGACTTAGATCTAGGTCTAAAGTACCTTTGAGGACAACAATGTGCTGTAGCTCAAGCAAGCACGACTATATGAGCTGTAAAGGCCTCTGGTTCAATCCCACATAAATGTCTGCAGCAAAGATGAAAACCAGCTACTGGCACAGAATGTTCAGTGTTTTTAACAAAATCTTTGAGCCTTTTTCCCTCCAGCACAGCAGAGTCATGTTCTAATTTCCCTAAATCCCAGCAGGTTACTCTAAGCCTCCAGCAGCTGGCTAAGAAAGAAACATCACCTATGAAGGAAATGCTGGAGGCACCTAGAATGGTTGTCCATCTGACCACAACCCTGTGAAAGAGAAGCGGCACTTCAGTAAGACCTCGATGACTGCGTTTGTCACAAAGACACCTCTGCAGAAGATTCCTTCTTGAGGGAATATAATCTCTTCCCCCAAATCAGAACCCAGGAAGATCTAGAGGAAGTCAGGTCATCATTTGGAGCCAGAGCCCCTTACAGGGTGCCTCATTTAATAATTCAATATAAACATGAGGTGCAGCACAGCACTTCATTTCAGATTCTTAATTGGGGTAGGATTCCCATCATGCCTCTCTCATCTGTTCTTTTTTTTCCACCTGCCTTTTATTTTATTTTATTTCTGGCTCTTTATGGCTTTCCTCTCCAGCTGCTTACTATTATCACCTATGATTCTAATCCCTCCTTAACTGCTCACATAATCACCCCTTTATTTGGGAACCTGCATTCATACCCTTTGATCCACAGGTTGTCCTTGTATTTCCTGATCTTAGTTCGTTCTAGGGCATCCAATGGTTTCCAAGATCCCAGAGTCCTCGTTTGCTTTAAAAATCTGTTCTTCTTTGCCACAGTATGTGAATGAAGTAAATAATTAACACCAGAGCATGCATGACTTGCTCACAGATGGACTGCAGTTTGCACGACTAAGGAGTCATTTGAATGTGATGAATCCCATCTCACATGTTACAGATGGGCTATGCCAGCAATTCTGCCTTACTTGCTCTAAGTCTCCTTATCACTTTAGATGTGTAAAGATACGGAGCAATCTGAAACTCACCCCCAAGTACCTTGGTGCATAGGGTTTGTCCATGTCAGAGTGATCATGAACCATGGTGAAGTATTTTGGTGTTAGAAAGAAGTGCTCTGGTTTCATGCACCAAGTCTTTCCTTCCCTGATCCTTCTGGCCACACTTGCCCGTGACACCAGTCCTGCTCATGGCTGACTCACACGCTTGAGTGAGCAGTGCTTACCCCATCAGATCTCTTTTGTTCCACCTTCAGACAGGCTAAGGACACAGGCTTGGCTTTGTGGCTCGGCCAGAATGTTTCTTACACTCTATTTCCATGCTTTTACAGCTTTATTACCACATCTTACTTTGTCACCAAATATGTCAGTAGGCAAAGACTTCTGCTATCTCCCTTTTTGGTCAAATATTTCTACTGTCAGCCTTTAATTTAGAACATTGCTTTGCTTCATAGATCATAGCCAAGCAGACCATTGTGACAATCTACCCTGGCCTCCTATGTCACACAAACCAGATATAGTTTACATCTGACTGCAGCATACAACCCCCAAAGACATCAGAGATAAGACAACACCAGTGGTAAGCAGAGCATTGATTCATCATATGTGATCTCTGAATGTTGTGAGTAAATTACATATAAATGAAACTGCACTCAGTGGAGAAATACATAATGATATGTGAAATCAAAACACTGAGTGAATTTAACAAACTCCTCAAGAGAAAAGACAAAATAGTGAAAGGACCAGCATGCAAGGAGTCATCTTTAGGCACCAACAGGGTAAGTAATCTTATACATGTACCAAGAGCTTCTGAACAGGTGAAGAACAGCTCATCCAAAGCTACAGCTCAACAGAGACCATTATACTAAGCATAAATGGAACAGAGGGAAAAAAAGATCAATTCCTAAGACATAACAGAGCTATACTGGTGGTTCCTGTGGCTTCTACTTCTCTAGCTGGCAAGAGACCACATCAGATACACATTAAAGTTTGTATATCTTTGGTGATGGCTTCTCCCTGCAATTGTCAAGAGCTCTGTCTTTCCTTCAAGTACTACTCTCCCTCCTCTTCTCTCCCCTCATGGGTAGCTCACTTAGTGCTGAAGTGCATTAAGATTAATGTGAAGAAGGTGTATTGCTTCCCACATCCAAATGGAACAGTAATAATACAACAGGAATTGTCAGAATGGGAATTACCTTCCTCGCTGCACATTCAGTGGATTTCTGACAGTCTTCTGCTGAGGAGATACATCCCTACCTCTTCACCTTTTCAATAGAACTCTCTCACATCCCAAATTGTCTTCCAAAAGAGGCATTTAGTATGAGGCAACACCTGTTCTTCTTCCAAGGAAAGTCTGTTTTCTATCTGCCTTTCCATATCCTCTCCCTTCTATTGCATCTTCATTGGAGAGTGGACTCTAGCTGTTGTTATTATATGAAAGAATTCATCAAGGGGACCATTTTTAGGTAAACAGGCTGAGGTAGATAGACATCTTCTAGTGTGGCCTGAATTGGATGATACCAGGTAGCTTAAAAGAAAGCAAGGTTAGCTAGACACCAGATGTAATGTAAATAATTATTAAAGACTGAGAAAATAATGAATCTGGGGAACTTCTTTTTCAGAGCAAGAACCTCCAAACCTTTCAATTTTGCAACATGCAGATGTTTTCTTTAAGTAAGGAATTTCTGTTAGTCATTATTCTTAACGTTTTTGTATGATTAGGTCAACACCACAATTATTTAGCCTTCATATCTGAGACATCAGTTTGAGCTGATCTTATGACAACTTGCTTCAAGTCACCAATTTCTAAAGGAAACTGAACTGCATTTTGACTGCTCTGTGAGCAATTAATTATTTATCCACCTGATTGACTCCCATGTCCAATCTCTTGAGCTAGTAGGGATACATTGCACTTCTCAAGAAAGAGATGTGTCATTTCTCCTTCCAAAGGATATGAACTGGCTCAGCTCATCAGTATCACATCTTTTACTGTAAGTTGGTATGATACATAGTGAAGGTAATTCAGTTCAGGTTTGGATTGTTGGGGAGTATATGGGTAACAGAGCACAAGTCCTCTGCCCTAGCTTTAGTCACAACTTCTTTGAGACATGAAGGATGCTGAAATCTCAACACAGGAGAGGAAAACACACAGGAACCTTTCATTTACAAAGCTCTATTTCTACCTTGGCCTTTGAAATGAAAACAAGGTTAGAGCAACCCTAACATTGGTTGGACCTCTTCTGTTGTATGAGCCTGTCAGGCAAGCAAAGTTATCATTCTCTTACAGAATCCTAAAAGGTAATTCAAACCTGCCCTGCTAAGAGCATTTTCTGAACAATCTCAGGAAAGCTTCTTTCCCATGAGCTGTTATGGCCCATAGTTTGCAACCTAGATACTCAACAACAACCACAAGCCCTGAGTGACACTCCAGCATTGTGGCATGCTGTCCAGGGTACTCCCCAGGTGTCTTTCTCATTAATCAGCTTCATTAGGTAGTTCAGAGCTTGCTTTTTCCAAACCAAGGGATGGGTATTATTTAAAAGCCACTGCAGCAGGGCATAGCAGGGATGAAGCTGCTCATGAGGCAGTGGTGGTGGAGCTTCATGTGGATAGTCATGTGAGCAAATTCCAGTATTAACAGCTTTTAATTTTGTACTGAGGCAACACCTGGAAGAGATGTTTGTGGTCCTTGAACAAGAGCAACCACAGTACACCACAGGCAAATTAAAGCAGACTCCTCTGCCAGCTTTACTCTCATGATACAATTTCTCTAATTTCATGATATAATTTCTCTACTTTCCTAATCAAGTACTCTGCAGATATACAAAATCAAAAGTTTTTGCAGAAGGAAGGGGGAGAATGAAGCTGATGAGAAAAAAAAAAGCCTCTGTAATATGAATTCCTAAACAAAATCACTAATTGAGAAGGTATTAACTCCATCCTTTAAGAAAAAATATTTTGCTCTCTGTCATACTGTAACAAACACAGGTAGGCTCAGTGAGATTCCTGGGGATTTCCAGAAAGAATGCTATAGGTGATGCTAAGAGTTCAGTGGTGTCATGCCTTTGGTTTCAGCAAAGGTCAATTTCCACCACATTTCAAAGAAAACTTGCAAAATTGCTTAAGTTCTCTGTAAGCACAGATGATCAGAGTCAGCCCTTGGGTGCTGCACCCTCAGAGTCACACACTACCAGGGTGACCTCCACATTCTCACTTTGCAATGTCCTGAGCTACCCTGCACACAAAACACTTGTGCCAAATGCCTGCCTTGCAAACATGCTTCTATTACAATGTCGAGGAGCTGCTTGGGTGGGAGAAATAGGTGCTCAGAAGCTGGAAATGCCTTATCCGAGCTTATCTGGGCAACCATAATTCTGCTTCTTATACACTTTCTTTGGGAAATGTGAGGAGTCAGCTTACTAAAGACTGCATCAGAGCACATGAGCAAGATTAGAGTGACAAGTGACAATCTAGCATTTCCTTGTGTTTGAACACTGGATTTCACCTACAAAAAATTAAACAATTTCCTAGTCTCCTTTGGGGTGGGGAGAGCAGGATTTAATAAGCAAAAGCCACAGTGTGCTAGAAGCTTACATCATCTGCAATGCATAAACTCCAATTGGCCTCTATTGTCACCACTCACAGTACTTTCTCTCTATAGGACACAACTGCTATTGCCCAGAGGAGGTAGCATGCTGTGTTCTAGGTTGTGATCTAGTCCCATCAATGAACCCCAGAGAAGACAGGGGTTACCCTATGGGATCAAAGACCTTCACATTTCTAAGCCCACTGTACCTAAAAACCCAAATCGTGCATTAATAAGACTTCCAAGATCCTTCTGATCTCTGCAAAGCAGAGGTAGGAAATGGCTGGGCTGAAGACAACTAACTGATGCTGTACACCTCTTGGGGGATTTCCCAGTTTGTTGTGCAGATGAAACTTGATTCAAACAAAAGACTGAGAGATGTTAGCAGCTTTGACCCTCCCTCCCATCAACCTCCAAGACACAGGTCCAAGCAATTTTAAAATGAGGCAATCCAAGGCCATTCCTCAAGCTTTCTGCCATGACCTTGAACAGCCTCTCAATATCTTCTGCATAGATGCAACACACAATGAAATTATGCAGGAAGATATCTCTGCAACTATTAGACACCTCCATTTGCCTGTCTGCCTTCCTTGGAGACTGTGGTCCTCCACTTGCATCAATCTACAGCTGTAGTCACCCAGGGACAGGTTTCATGTTGCAGTACCAGACAATTATGTCTAAGAAGGCTATCCTGGTCGTTCCTGTAAGTAATGTTGCCACTAGGCAGCCCTCTCTGCAGACAGATTCCTGTCCTTACTTGTGGGCTGTTGTTCCCAATAGTGGCCTTTTAAATACCTCCCACCTGCTTCACAGCGCTGCCATACCTCTCACACATGACATTCAGCTTAACAACTCCAACAGCCTGGAAATAATGAAAACAACTCTTACCTCTCTTCATTTTTTGAAAAAAAAAAAACAAACCATGCAGCCCAACAGTGGCTGCCATCTCCAGATGACTATTTTATTGTGCTTTCCAACAACTCCTTCCTCCTCTACCCCAGTTTCCAGAGCTACAGGCCAGGGCAACCAGACCCATCTCACAGAGCATATTTCTTATTTCCTAGACAGAGTTCACATTAAATTGCTCCTTCATGATCTGGCTGCTTCAAAAAGTCCCAATTAGATATCCATGGAAGGAGAGAATGGCAGAACTGTTCCCTCCCAAGTAAGCTCTGAGCAGAGCTGCAAGGGAAGAGACACTTCTGAGGGTGGTTGGGTTTTA
This sequence comes from Ramphastos sulfuratus, assembly GCA_013399055.1. Classification (NCBI taxonomy): domain Eukaryota; kingdom Metazoa; phylum Chordata; class Aves; order Piciformes; family Ramphastidae; genus Ramphastos; species Ramphastos sulfuratus. The sequence continues at coordinate 295,073 of WBNM01018100.1, read as the reverse complement.
ATTTTCAAGTTGCCACAATTGTTTTAGGACAATGGCTTTGGGGTTTTCTCACCTAGTCTCTTGTGCCAATTACACTCCTCTCATTTTTTTCTGCAGAGCCATGAATACCAGGCACATTCTTACTGCAATTACCTGTGAGCCTGGCTCTGGCTCTGTATCATCATCACCTCCAACTCTGTAAGTGTCTAAGACCTGCTGCACCCAGCGTTCACTTGCTCACACCCCCACACTAATCTGATCCTCATAACTAGCATTTCCTGGGGCAGAGAAATAAAGGTTTCCTGATGCATCTGTTCCCAGAGCAGCAGAATCAGTTCCAGGCTGAAATGCTATCTCATTCCCCAGAGACTCATAATGTTCTCCCTGCAAAGTGTTCCTAAGCAGAGAAGCCTGGATGCCGCAGAAGACCAACTGCTCTTTGGCAGGGTACTCCTTTGTACTAAACACTTTTGTACTCATGGTACTCCTTTGACTGCAACATTCCTGAAGGAGAAGGTGGCAGATCTTTTAGACTAGGAGGCAGCAAGACATGGCATCAGATTGCTTGGAAACTAATCATGATGATCATCCCTACTTTGAGTATTGGGGGGACAACTCAGTCTTGGGGGGGGTGTGGTGTGTGGAAATTGCCATGAAATAGCTCAAACCTCCGTGAGATTAATTCATTAGCAAGAGAGAAATAATTAAAGGAGGGAAAAAAAAAAAAAAGAGTTATACTTTGGGATGTTTTCTACTCGTGCAAGGATTCAGGTATATCTGATCCAGAAGGCCATTTCAGCAGGTCCTCAGCTTTCCCAGGTCTCTACTTCTATTTGTTCCCCATGGTGACCTTCGGTAGCATTCTTTGGGAACAAAGGACATTTCAGCTGTTCTTGGGTGTATTCTAGAGAGAACAAAGCAAGGCCAGGGAACAGTTTATCCCCTGGTGGGTGAGAGTTGGCATCTCCATGGCACACTGAGGTACAGAGCTGAGTGTAGAAATATTCTGACTCCTTTGTGAATGTTTATTCCCAGCCCCTTGACCTCAAAAAGCTCATACAACTCACTGTTGAAGCTGACTGCGTGTCTCAGATGAACCACTCCTCTTGTGCATAATCCTTGCTGATTGAACCACTTTAGATTTTACACCAGGAACAAAACCAGGACTGTAAAAGAAATAGCCAAGCACATCAGACTGCACAAGGGAGAGAGAGGCAGACAGCAATACCATCTCACCTTCCAATGCCTAGGACACCTACACTCCTTTTCTCCCCCATACAGTGATTGTAACAAAGCATGGAAGCCCAAGGCAAATAATTGCCCAATTTGCAATTATTTTATGTGAGATTTGGGCACCTCCCTCCTCAGCCTCCTTTGAACATTCACCCTTGCACCTGGCTCCCGGCCCTGGGGAGTGCCGAAGCAGTTACGTTATCCTGTGAGACTACCAGCTGCCTCTGGCTCCTTCCTGCTCTGCGTCTCCTCTCCCCTCTCGCCCTTCACTGCAGCCTGCCGCTGCTCTCTGTCGTAGGTGAGAGGCCGTGTGAACAACGGGGAGTAAGCTTGGGAGAATTATTTTTAAACCCATTAAGGGAGTCACCTAGAGTTTTATGGTGCTCTGGTTTTAAAGCTCACAAGAGCCTGCATTTGATGTGGAATATACAGCCTGCAGGCATCGTTTCACAGAGGGTTCACCTTTTACCCCACGCTGCCATGCCAGTTGCCAGTTATCTCGTTTTGCTTTGAAGTCTCCCACGCTAACACTGACAACGCTTGTGGAAGAAATCTCAAGAGATACTCCATTATGAAAACAAGACCCAGAGATGCAGCTGATGTCTCAAGATCGTAAACATCTTAAGGCAAACAGGGACATTTTCCAACTTCAAGGGCACTCTGGCTTTTCTGATTTTCAACTCACCAGTTTCATCCGGGAGCAATTTGCAGCAATACTAATTGTAAGTTTCCCCTGAGCTGTGCAAAGTTATAGGCCAATTATTTCTCCTCCAGCCCTGCGATGCATGTGGACAGATGAAAAAAGTATGAAGGAAGAAGCCAAATCTCTTTGACCAGGCAACAAATAAGCATCATTCCTTGAAGTCAATGAAAAAACAAAACAAAACAAAACAAACAAACACCCCCTCAAAAACAAACAAACAAACAAACAAACAAACAAACCCCAAAACCCAAACAACAAAAAGACAAACAACAAACCAAACCAAAATCAAAATATAGCCAAGGAAGTGCAGACTAGAAGCAGTTTTAGGCTTCCATTCGTTTCAGTAGGAAAAAAGTTAAACTAATGCCAAACACTTCTGGAGATGAGGAAGTGTGAGGAGGGCTCTGTAGCAAAGCTACATGTGCATCCTCTTGTTATGAAAAACACAGAATAATTGCAGGCAGACTAGCTTTCAGAGAAACATGGCAGGTTGTTCACCTCTCTGAGGCCTCTTGTTTCAGAGATAATTGCCAAATTCTTGTATTTTAACTTCCAATTCATAAAATGCATTTCTTCTGAAATGCAGTAATAAATATACAATTTCACTCACATCAAAAGTTTGGGAATTCTGTGCTTTGCCATCTTAGGATACTTTGAGACACAAAAGACTGACTCAGCTTCCAAAAAAATCCAATTTGTAAAATGCAGGTGTACTTGCAGAATTAGCAAGGATATCCACCCTGTTTCCAAGCTTTAAGTTTGAGACAGTCCTGGGCTTCTGCACAAGCTGGGAAACCAGCTCATTACTTTGAATGAGAAATCCAGGTCTGCTTTAGGAGGAAAATCAGAATTTTAGTCATTACAGTTAAGTGATGGAGAAGAGAGAGATAAACACTGTGAATGTCTTACAGGTCCACCATAAGGTTTGTGAACTGATGTCTTTCCAAATCTGTTTCCTATTACACTAAATGTTCCGAACTACTCTGATTTGCAGCCAAAAGCAGTCTAATGGACTTTTATGACTGGCATAGAAATATGGTCCAGATTGTCCTAAGGTCACCCAGAGCATGGTTTTTGCAAGGTTAGCTGATCTAGAAACTAAGGAAAACATATGATATATGTTGCCATATATACACCAGCTTCTTTACCACACTGTCCCCAGACATTCCTGACTCTCGCAATTACCTAAGGAACAGAAAACAACTACATGCAAGCCCATTTTCACTGTAGACACAAACCGCTTACTGGATAGCAATCCCATAGAAAGCAAACAGCTTGTGGTTATAGTGACAGGCAAATGAACTGCCCACAACAGTGCTAGAGGTGACAGCAGAATAGAATACAAGTATTATAATGAATATTAATATGTACTTTATTAATCTAACGTATAACAAATGGGAAACCAACCACCTCTCCCTTCCCCAAACAGACACTCTTTGACTACAGCCTCTAGTGTATTACAACCTCAAATCCAGATGCCAAGTTAATAAACCTTTCCCTAGACATGAACTACTCCAAAACCAAGGCTCATCACCAAATTCTTCAAGGTTTTCCTTGTAGAGTAAAAACATTTGGCCACAAGAGCTTTCTAAAGCCACTCACCTATGATAGGGCAACCTATTCTATTTCCACTGAACTCATAGTCACTGACGGCTTCTAAGCTCAAATCTATAAAGATGTCAGGTCCCTTGTCTCATGAAAGAGATGCCTTCTATCCCAGGGATTAATTTTCTGTCACCTTGTCCTTCCCAATGAAGACAGATGCACACCTCCTGCGCTGATGGCATGTTTATTGTGCACCTAAAGTATCTGGGTTCTGTCATCAGAGGTTATAAACAAAGGAGGAGCAACTGGTGCTAATAAACCTGTACAAAGATCTAACAACACAGAGGATGCGACAGAAGGACAAAACTGAAATTCATGTACTATAAGAAAAGAGCACCAAGAAAAGAAGAAAGGCCAAGAACTTCAACCCTTAGCCAGTGGCAGGCTTGTTGTTTAGACCCCTGAGAAGTAACACTTGTGTTGCAGCACTGTCATCACGTGGATTCTTGCCACAATGCTCTGTTGGTTACTCCTTGGGCACCAGCAGAAAAGAGACCAAAACATCTCTTGGAGGTCCAGCCTCTCCAGGTGAGAGATCAGTTTTGCCAGCTACATTAGTGAAACCCTGTTGAATCCAGTGATGATATGCCCTATGCTCATGCCTGATAATTCCTTGCCATTTCCATTAAGATCACAAATCAGTTGCTTCTCTGTTGTGATGACTCACTCAACAAAGCAGCAGCCAGCAAAGGTTCATGCAATGATTTGGAGGTAAAAAGCTCCTTAACCTATTTTGAAAACTCTACAGGCCTAAACTGCACAATTTGAGATACAATATTTACGTGCAGCTTATAGATCACAATAAAAGCAAGTAAGCCAAAGACCTATCAGCTCTTTTATGTGTACTTGGCAAGGTTACAAGACAACGATTCACTTCCCTATGACCTTTTACTTTTCTATAAATTCCAAGAGCCGCATTTAAAAGTGAATTGGCAGATGCGGGTTTTTTTTTTATTATAAGGAAATTTGTTTTGCTTCAGCAAAAGACAAACATCTTCAGTCATAAACAGTGAAAGGGAGGATAGATTGCCACCAAAGTCAGCTTTCGTAGGCTGGTGGTATCTTCATGCAGAAAGAAAAGTTGGATTGCATTGTGAACTATAAAGGAGTTCTGCAGAATGCTGAATAACGATTTTTGTCCGGAAACCCGAAAGCACGGGCACTTTTGGAAGCCTATGGAATGTGCTACAAGTTGTAATCCTCCCAGCAGAACCTCAAAAGCCTTGGCTTGTTCTGCTCTTTTAAATTCAGAACTTGACAGCTATTTAACCAGAACCACAAGTGTTAGAGGTGGAAAAGGCCTAGGGATTATCTAATCTATTCCATAACTTGAACAGAGAACAGCAATACTACAACTGTGTCGTAAAAGTGATATGAAAATGCCTGCAGAAGGAAGACTCAGCAAAACTGGTGCTGGAAGTCAAAGGAAGCTCATTCCCCTTGTCTTGCGAGTCATTAATTAATTTTTTACCTTGAGTGGCTTCTCTGGTGTTGCTCTTGACCAGAAGGATGATGGCTTTGTAATCTGTGCTACTTCAAGGCTGCCAGTGGATGCCCACACATGAAGAATGAATCATTCCAAGTGGCATTAACTCACTCAGCAGGTTCCCAGCTGGGGAAAAAAGGCAATGGCATTCATCCACTACTAAAACATGCATCTTTTATACTTTTATAGCAATGTTGTTTTGAGTCTTAAGAAAGAAACTCTCTATAAATCACATCATAAAATATACCCAGACTGATGGTTTAGAGGAAAGCTCAGCAATGTCAAGTTTTTTTGTGTTTTAGTTTGGGGTGTGTTCTGGTCTTTTTTTTTTTTTTTTTTTTAATAATCCAGCTCTGAAAAAACAGTTTTCTTTTGATGCTAGTGGTAGGACACTTTATTATGTGTGGATTAAAAGCCTTGCTCACAGTTTAAGTATTTGAAGGTCTGTCGGGCACTAGCAACTGAATTCTACCATCACACCATCCTTGTTTTATTGGTATTAATACTTGTGCTGTGCAGGTCTGCTGTAAAGTGGGTTGTGGTTTGCTGCACTTTTCACCCTACATCTTCAGCAAGGTAGGGAGCTTGCAGTGGGACAACACAGTGAAGTTAGTTGTGTACTGGTTAAGAAAAGAAGGTGATCTAGGTCTTGACCCATAACGTTCTCAGTTTTCTGAATGATGGCTTAAAGATGACAGTCTCTTTCTCTGGCAGGGCAGAGAGCACAAAGGTTGGATGGCAGAGGAAGGAAGTCAGTAAGAAGTCCAATCCTGACAGATCTTAATACTGTAAGAGAATAAGGCACAGAGAAAATTGCTCCTCTTTATGGATAGTGCCCCTCCCTCAGCTTACATAAAGACATCTTCAGAAAAATTGCACTGGGACCAGATCCAAGGAAAGTCATGAAATGAGATAATAGGAACAGGAGATAGAGCGAAATCAAGTAAATATTCACACAGTTAGAAATACATTCAGCTCCTCACTGACTTCAGTAACAGGCCACAGCAACTGGTGGACGTGGGAAGACCATGCCACTCGATGTTGCTACCAGCTTACAGAGTCTTCCCAGTATCTTCCTAGTGTCTTCCTTCTTGGATACACAAGTAAACATAACAATAAAATCTCCTGTTTGATCTTTTTAAGTCCTCAATGGCCTTAGGCAGATTTTTTTCTTCCATGCAGCTAACCTTGACACTGGAGGCTGAAGCACCTTCATCTGCACAGTACTCTTTGCACCCACCAGAGTGATGAGAATATCAGAGCAAGAGCAGACGTCTGCCTTTTGGCACGTGACACATTTGACTCAAATGCCCACTCATGAGACCCAGGTTAAAATCCAAGGCAAGAAAATGTAGTTCTTCCCTGCATTATGATTCTCTGATGGCAATTTTCGTATCTCAGCACAACATCGGGGTTGGACTAGATGATCTTTTTCCAACCCACACCATTCTATGATTCTATGATCTCTGGAAGCCTATTAAGGCAGAATCACACTTGGACCTATCCCTCAGATGTCTAAAGGGGGAATGAAGCTTTTTTGTTTAAAACAGATTTTAGATAAGGTGCAAGATGCTAGTCAGGTGGCAGAGGGGGGCTTAGTTAAGATCACACATTGTAGCAAGAAGGCAGCCATCACTAGAGCCTGCGGTGCCACTGAAGTAGCCTGAAATGTGGGTGTGGAGGCTTTGGCATTAGCATCTGCACTAAATGCAGTAAACGCAGAGTGAACCAACACTTTAATGCAGAGACAATCTGTAAGCAGATGGCTTACCACTTTTGGAGCATTCAGTGGTCCTTCTTGTGGCCTCAGCTTTGCGTGTCACTGTCCTTATCGAAAAAAGTAATGACACATTCCCAGATGGAATGCAGGCTATGCTGGCATCCAACATCCCCAGTGCTTTGCTGAACTCTCCACACCCCTCCACTTTGCAAGGCTATGCTGGGAAGATCAGGAGCAGATTTCTCCTGAGATTTCTGGCACTCCTCCTTCCAGCCATGGCCGGCAAATCCAAGATAAATGCTGTTCTTATGTTTTGGCACTTCCAGTGTTGGCAGGAGGAAGCGGGGAGGAAAACAAACCTGAGGCTCCCAGAAACTCCATAAACAAACAATGTTTTTTTTTTTTCAGTGTGATTCTGAAGAAAGCCAGAGATCTGGGGAGCAGAAGGAGGAGAGTGGATTTTAGCCTCAGCATTGGTATTTCTCCCAAACACTGAGCAAAATGAGCCTGCACCTCTCCTTTATATTGAACGATCATGACATCCAGTTTAGTACTCTGTGTGGAAGAGATCCCTTGGAGAGGGCACTAGAAGCATCTGAGGGTATTAGACAGTGCTAGCATGTTGAGGAAACATGATTCTTTGGCCACAAGAAGTATAGATAGGCTTGGTTATATCACAGTAGGTCAGGCAAGTGGTTTTCCTATCGAATCATGGATGAAAACAGAGTGACTTGGATTCTTGTATAGGAGCTTTTCTAGATTTTTTTTTTTTTTCTGGTATCCTTCTATATATTGTCATGAAACTGCAGAATGGTTTAGTTGCGTAAAGATCTTTAGGATCATGAAGTTGAACCATTAAGGCAACACTGCCAAATCCACCACTAAACCACATCCCTAAGTGACATCTAGCACGTCATTTAAATGCCTCCAGGGGTGGTGACTTCACCATTGTCCTGGGAAGCCTGTTCCAGAGCTTGACAACCCTTTCACAGGAGAAATTTTTTCCTAGTGTCCAATCTAAACCTCCCCTGTCACAACTTGAGGCCCTTACCTCTTGACATGTCACCTGAGGTGGTCCAGGCAATAACTGCTCTATGATAAACATGTCAGTTATGTCCCTGAGTCAAGTGGGTGGCATAAAGAGAGTCCATGCTGTTTCATGTGCCTGTTACACTCAGGCTATAAGATAGAGAGAATTAGACTCAGAAGTAGATGAAGGCTGAGTTTGGGAGAACACTCAACTGCTGATAAAGCAGGGAAAGTAGATGAGAGCAAACCTTTCTTTGTCATTACTTGTAGTGAAGTAGGTTTTCCCAGCTGGAAACCCTAGGAAGACCTGAAAGCTACTAGATGGAAGAAACTGCTTAATAGTTTCCTCCTCTCCTTCCTCCTAAGAGCTGCTGGGATTGTTGCTATTGTTGGAGCATCCTCACTGCTCTTATCCAGAATTCTGTCACTTTGAAACTGCCCTCATAGCATATTGTTCTGGGAACCATAGCTTGACTTCGCTCAGGATTATCCTCCTCAGACACCACAATCTGGTTTTACTCACAAATTAATTCATGTCATGCTCACATGCTGCACAGCATTTTCAAATTGTATTGATGAACACCTGCTGGCCCTAATCCTAATCCTAAATCAGTTGATAGTATCATTTTCCTACAAATCTAACCCAATTAAACTAATTTACCATCACATGCTGCTCATGCTTAAGTACTTGAGCTTAAATATATCCAATTTCTTTTCTCTCTGGAAATGTTTGTACCTGATAAAACTGGTTGTTAAAAGATTATTCATTTGCCATATTGATTTAAGTAAGAGTTAAATCAGGCAATCACATTGGTTTAGTAAAATGCTGCCTCCTGGCCAAGTGTGTTGTTTGGCTGTGGAGTCACTACCAGACAGATGTGATCTGAAAAAAAGCCAGTTGGTCAGATCACAAGAGCTCAGTTCTTAATCCCATCATTAATGAATGAGTAAGTCACGAATGAGTCATTTCTACCTCTCTGGCTTAGTTTTCTACTTATAAAAATTAATAACTTTTTTTTTTTAAATGTATCTCTGCTCTAATGTCCTGCAGACTGATTAATGAGGTGTTTTTCTGCGACACAAGGCAAAATGATGCTGGTCCTGGGAAAAGTCTTCAGGAGATGCTGCTGAAGAAGCGCATATTGTCAGGGGTGACACAGCAGAGAGGCCAGAGATTCAATTTACTGCTCTGCAACCTCAAAGCATTATATTGTTACTTCCCACCCAGTAATTCTCCCCTTTTGGACTGATTTTATCAAAAACAACTAGAGGTTCCTCAGAAAGGCAACTCTTGCAACGTAATGAAAAATGCTATTTAATGACTCATGCAAGGGCTATTCTCCCCCTTGAAAGCTCCACAAAGCACAGTGTACAGCTTGCTGTGCCATTAGTTAGGCATGCATTTTCCAGGGAATGGATGCATATATTTATATGTACATATATATTTGCTTTCACATTGGCTTCTTTCTGCTCTGACTCCAGCAGGAGAGCTCAACTGCTCTTGGAAGCAGTTCACACAACAGCACAAAGGGAATATTACAAACTTCCGCGAGAGCTTCGCACGACGGATGGGGCTTGCCATAGAAAGGAGAAAGCACACATGTACCCAGCCTTCTGAAGGTCTGACTGTGTTTTCTGAGCCACAAGACCAGATCCTGGTATAAATTAACATTTTCCATTCCCAGATGTTTGTTCTGACTCGTTGCGACACCTCTTACCTAGTTTCAGGCTGACCTTGCACTGGGCTTGAGACTGTTCACGAGTTTTTTAGTCATTGTTAAGAACAAGGAAAAAGAAACAAACATCTGGTGAGCAGAGCTGCCAAGTGCACATTCCTTGTTTTTCAACCTTGCAATTCCTTTGTTTTCAGCCTGAAATTCCACTTGATAAATGCACGGAGAGCCACAGGGCACAGATTAGATGCAATTGTGGTCCTGACCCATGCCACCGCTCCACCAACATTGCCTCAGTGAAAGCACTACTGACATCCACAGATCCCAGAACCAGGAGCAAGGTCACAGTGGATCTGTCCCAACCATGTTTACACACAGAGGCCTGATCCCATACCCACTGATGTCAATGGGAGCTTTTCCACCCACTTCAGTGGGAGCAGGACGGGGCTTTAAGGTTGTTACAGTAATACAATGGTGTTCAAATCCATCCTCTGCCAAGATGTGACCTTCTCAGTTTCTATAGCTGCAGTGTACTTTTTAAAAATTGGAAACAACAACTTTATTGTATCTTGGCCTTCAGTGCTGGCACAGCCTGAACAGACCAGGTGGAGTCATTCTAGCAAAGGCTTGTGAAACATCAAACATAAGAGGGGCCACATGACAACAGCTTCACCTTTTTTACCTTGGCTGCACAAGCTTCAGCCTGGTGCATCTCACTGCGCGTGTGTCCTCCTGGACAGCTGCTCGGACCTGCATGAAGCTAATTTTGGGTCCACCCTCCCCAGCTCTGGGTGCTACTGTACAGCAACTAAGTTAAGAAGTTGTCTTAGATTTCATCTGTTGATAGAAAGACCTCCCAGGGTTTGACTTAGATCTTGGGTAGGCTCTACCACCTTCCAAAGGCCTGCCTGTTGCAGGAACATGCTAAAAGAAAGTTAAATTTGTAGTTGAATCAGAGATGTGAGGATCAAGAGTTTAGCATGAAAAGAAATTTTGAATCCCGTCAGAGAGGTATCCCAGGGAAAATGTAAGGCGCAAATGGACCACTACGTTCTCACTCAACGGGATGCCTTAGCAAGACATTGCATTAGCTGTTGCTTGGAATACCAGCCATCTGAGTCTTTTAAAAGCTTCCCTCTGTTTTTTATTTACGTGTGAGTGAGTCTGTGTCCCTGAAAACCAGATTTAAAGATCATTAATCTGAGACAAGAAAGCGGCAGACTTATGCAAGGCTGCCCCACCCAGTTGTCAATCCTCACCAACCCCAACCTACGCAACAACTGACGCTGTGAAGCAGGATTGTACCGGACTAGAAAGCCTCTCTTTTCCATAAGAGATGCCAAATCTGCAGTGTAGCTTGATGATCCAAACTGACACCAGCCATGAGAACAATTCTGTTTCCTCCTCACTGGTCATTTCCATAAATGCCAAGATCTGGGCAACACAATGTACGGCATTTCCAGCAAACCGCTCAATGATCTCATTTGCATTGCCAGTTTTTTTGGTTTTGTTTTGGTTCTTTTTTAAACTGCTTTTTTCCTTCAGCCATACACTTTAGATTAAAAAATAATAATCATGCAATCTCTCAGGAAGTTGGGCTTTCAAAATCAGGACACGAAAACGTGTGGTCCAGTGGAGATTTGAGCAGGCAGCCTTTACAACCCTGCAGCTGCTTGTTGGATACCCTTTTTCATTAAGATTAGTTTCAGGTTCTGGCCCCTGCTGTCCCATCTCCATCACAAGTCACTTTTTTACCCAATGCCTTTCAAAGGGTTCCCTCATTCAGGGGAACTACAAACTCAACAGGCAGTTATTAGTTTTGCTTGTGAATGTACAGTCATCGTTGAGCTTCAATTCTAATTTGAAGTGATTTCTGAGTGAGGAAATTATTGCCCAAAGGAGAGCTATTGATTGCCCAGTTCCTACACACAGGTGGCCTGAATCTTATCAGTGAAGTTGCTTCAAGGACCTTCCAATCTCATATTTCAGAACAAAAACAATTTTGGGTGAGCTTGAGAATATAAATACAAAAGGACATTGTTATGCTAGACTTGCCTCGGTATTTCATGATCCTAGATGGCAATGTCCTTTTATCAGCTGGAAGGAGGAGCAATGCCACTCAAAGTCAGAAATAAGACAGTATTTATATCAAGAATCTGGACAAGTATGATAGACACTACTGGGAAGTTCATCTTTGTGGAAGGAACATTAGAAAACAGGGAAGTTTTTAACATTAGCTCCATCTACTGAGTACTACCAATTCAGAGAGGTTTAACGACCTCTGCAAACCAGCCAAAAATCGCCCACAAAATCTTTAATAAAGAAAACCTTTTGAAAAGTCAGCTTGACCAGGTCTTCTCCAAATGAAGGGACTACATGCAAGCTTTGGAAGTTCTTCCTCTGTGTTGCACAAATGCCCTCTCACTGACCCATAACTTCATTTAACTCTCCTCAAGAGGAAGCAAGCAATCCCTGCTAAAATTACTAGCATTCAGAAAGAATATTTTCTTTAAGGAAGTGGCCAGCACACATGCTTTGCTTTCTGAAATGACTCCCATGAATACAGCTCAAACTCTGCGCTCCTGCAGCTAGGAGATGGTTTTTAACAAAGGCAAACACATAGTTCCATGTGATACTCTTGTCTTTCCTGTTGCCCTTTCCATGGAGATAGCACAGAGGTCAGCATGTAGACCTCCCTTGGTTTTCATGCTGTATATCACAGCTACTTTGGATGCTTAGCGTGCCTTGGTCTGGGCCCACATTCCACTTCTCTAAAAATGTCTTTGCTTCTTCAAAATGCTTCTTCCATAGGTGTGAAGTGTGAGGTGTTCTGTGGGTAAAGATGTTCAAGAGCTTTAATTCCCTTTTTTCTCCTGCCTTCCCCAAAAGAAGTGTCACAATATGAGAGATTTAGACTTGAACCACAGCTCAGGGGCATTGATTGGAATCCCCCACGGCCTTGTAAGACAACAACTGCCCTAGCTTTTAGAAGGGAAAATCAATCCTGAATGACTTCACACAATGTGTAATCGAACACAGTTGTGCTCCAACTCAAGAAGATGACATTTGAGCCATCCTCCTAGCATCCATCCAGGGCCTTTGTGCCCATACTCTGCCTAAAGTGCCTAAGTGATTGAGCTTTTTGGTCACATTTTCTGCATATAGTTGGAGGAGTTTCCCCCTCGTAGAGGTTTGCTAAACATAAGGGTTGCAAAGAGTGCAAGAATATTAAGAGCAGTTGACAGAAGAGTCCTCAGGGGGACACTAAGCTCCTGGCTTACCACTCAGTGTAAGGACCCTTAGGATAACACATATCATCTTATTGTTATAATTATTAGTACTTTCATTAAAGTAGAGGAGATGAGAGACCCATAAGGGGATGAGAGCCTGAAATCATGCATACCTTTTTTATGACACCCAGCATAAACTGCAGTCTAAGCCAAAGCACCCAGACAGCTCTCATCAAACCCAGCAGTAGTAGTGAAAAGAGACCTACAAGTTATTTGATCAAATGCCACATTATGAGGTGTCATGGCCTCAGACACAGGGGTTGCTGCCCATTCTGAAGAAGTTTCTTTTTTTTTTTTTTGTACAAGACCAGGTTAAAAAACACATCAACTCATCCATTTCCTCACAGAGGAGGGGGGGGAAAATGAAAGGCGTTTTCTCCTCAACAGGCAATACTTTGACATTACGAACCCAGTCAGCTCAAATATTTCACCCCAAGATTGCACAAATTCTTAGCTGGCACATCTATTCCAACTAAACCCCATGATTGCTGAAATCAAAGCACAAAGACAGAGGCTGCACACCAAAACCTGCTCCGGTTTGTTCCTACTGCTGGATTTTGCAAGAATGTAGGTTTGGGAGCAGTGAATCATGCCTTCTGCTGGCAGAGTCAAAGGGAGCAGATCTTTGGCAGAAAGAGGAATCAGGATAGGCAAACTGAACATTTGCTTATGGTTGAAGCAGGTGCAGCAAAACCATAACCTGTCTTATCACGAGGAAGAGACAGCACACAGTGAGTCCAATAGTGCTTATCGAATTTGTGACAAGACCCAGCCAACATGGGTACGGAGTGTTTCTGTTTCCTAGCCACACATTAGCTGAGATGATCTCATGCATTTGCATTGCAACTTCCCATCATACTTCAGACCAGAAATCAGTATAAACCACAGGTTACCCAAACAAGAGGATGTTCATTCACACACTGGTCATCTCAGACATCACAAAACATAGCCTCCTTTCTGCTTCCCGAAGATATGCAAGTACAATCATCCCCAAAGCAGCTGTTTCTCCACTTTTGTAATGTACCTCACTCTGACATGGTCTTGGCAGCTCTGCATAGAGAAGTCACATGCATGCAACTGACCTTGAGCAAGGCAGTGTCACCTCCAATGCTGCATTCATCCAACATTCTTCAGCTCTGAGACGAAACACCTCAGAATCTACAACAACATATAGAAAGATATTAATCTTTCTGATCCATCTTCCTTTAATCCAGCAAGGAGTATCCCATAGCCTGTGACTGCTGGCTTCTTAGCCAGTCATCCCAGAACAGATTAATCACTTTAAGACATAATAAAGCTTTCTAATGAAGAACAAACCACAGCTATTAAGACAGAGGGAATGCTAGGTTAGCTTTCCTGAGCGTATCATATAGCAGCGCTACTATAGTGAACTTCCTGATTTGATATATGCAGCTGAAATTAATTAGCACAAGCAGAAGATTCACTTTATGACTATCCTAATATTTTCATTTAGTCTGAAGCATGAGAGACACTGATGCTAAGGAATAGTGCGCTAAGTGAAAGCTCCATTGAATTTAGTGGGAGGCAATGAGGTGAACTCTTTGACAAACTAGATTTTAACTTGGATCAGTGTCATGGATTGAGTTGAACCTGCTGGTTCTGTTTGACCCCTTTTGTTCTGATTCAAACCATTACAGTCAGTAACTGGGATTAGTGTCAAAACATTGAACCCCACATACTTTGTCTTCACCTCTGTCTTGGTTGTCTACAGCAGATACGGCCAAGCGCAGAGTCATGCACTGTAGAAACACCTATGCATACCTTAGTAAAGGTGAGGTAGGTCCTGTAGAGCTTGAAGTCACTGGAGTTAGACTGCTCCTGCTTGCTCTACTGTAACTTCATGGCTTGTCAGTCTGAAACATACTCCAGGAAAGGGAACAGCAGATGGCTGAGGACACATGACCTGTATGGACAACTTAGAGCCATGCTAAACCCATCAACCAAACAGAGGGCAAAGAGGAAGATAAAACATAAGGACAAATATGGAGTCATAAATACTAGTGGAAGCAGAGGAAAAGCCAGTTTGAATGCTAGCAAATGCCTTCTATTAGTGAGGGTGGGAAAACACTATATGAGGCTTCAGTACCTACCAGCCTCTAAAAGCAGATCAAACATGCCTGTTAGGACTAAAGAGGTGTCATTAGTCATGCATTAGGGAAAGAAGAGGGATTGCATGGTTTCCTGAGGTCCTGTGCAGCCACACCATCCAGTAAAGACACACAAAGTAAATGTCATAATTTGGGGATTTGAAGATTGGGGATTTAATTCAGAGTTTTTGCTTTTGCAACATACCTGATTCTCTAGGGGTACTGCATTGCTCCTGGCTGAACTGTAGAACTATGACCAATGCTAAAGCCCATGAATTTAAAGCATCGTGCTAATCACACCTGGATCACACCTACTAGAACACTTGACCAGGTTTACCTTAGATTTATCTATGCCAGTCTGAAAATCATATCCGAAAAGTAAGATATATTAATAATTCAAAATATACATAACTTATTCCTATTCTGCCCCCTGAATCTTCTATGCTTAAACTTCTCATCTGTGGTCTACATTCTTTTGTAGAAAATTGTCCTAAAAGATCAGTTTAGGTGGAGAAAAAGAAACTCTTGCACGTGGAGATGACAGCTCTACTGTGCTCCTCTTAGAGCTCCTTCATCATCCTTTTTTGGACAATCGGGCCAAGAAACTCCAAAGCCTACCCAGGTTGTGCAGTCAAGAAGATTAAGGCTATCCCCTTCCCTCTCCCTGGAAGCAAACCTGGATAGTGTGGATTTACATCTAACCTGCATGTATGACAGTTGTTGAATAACCCTGCTTCTCTCTTCTACTGATAGCAATGTAACTATAGCTGGCTTCCATGGAAACCGGACTGCTGTCTTATGCCCTCTAGAATGAAGACTCTGGCTGCAAAATGCCCTGATGCCACTTGGGATCTCACCTCCACCAGACAATAAAAATCCAGATAAAGAATCTGTGAGTGCAAGGCAGCAAATTAAGCAGTCTACAGAGTTTCTCCAGCTTTACTTCAATGCTAGGGATTACAAAAAGAGACTTGTGCTTGGTTACGCAGAGGTCAAATGAAGAACCTTTTCTGCATGTTCGTGTGCATGAACGTGGGGAAGTTTATTCTCTGTGTTTGTGGGTTTAACTGGTATTTCCACCAGAAAGGACAGTACTTTGAAGTTGGAGCCTGGGTATGTTCCTTAAGAACTGGGGGTGATTCCAGAATGCAATTATATTATTAGTGCAAATAAAGCATGACATTTCCTACTACAGCACATCTAGAAGGAATTTTTACATAGTTTCTAAGACTCCAGAGTCATTTCAGCCCAATACAGGCAGTTAGTCATTCTGGAATACCAGCTGCTCAGAGGAGCAAAGAGCAGTTAAAAGAATGAAGTGTTTAAAAATTCAGTTTTTAAATAAGTGACTTTCCTTTGTCTGGCATCACTGATTTTCAGTGAGCTGAATAGATTAAGTTGCTGCATCATGAGCAATAGCTGTATTACAACCATGAAAATACTTTTCCTTGGTGAACTTGTAGAGAAAATGAATACCATTTTTCTACATACCTGAGGAGTAAAAGCACTTGCGGAGAGGAATCTCTCCCATAGGGAACCCTTGTGTACTTTGCAGTAGTATTTTATTAAGAGCTGCAGAGTTCAAGGGTCTCACAAATGTAAGTTTTCGATTAACTTTCCATTGTGTCCCAAGCACTCTCTAAATACTCAGCTAAACTTTAATCCAATCACTTGATTTGACTCCAAGCATGATTTATCTTTTAATCATCATCTGTTCAATGAGGGGGAAAAGCAAGCAAACTTGTTCTTGGCCCATCATGAGTCATACATGATTTTACTGCGATCAGAATTGTGTTTTCTTTTTGGCTGATGCCTTGGCAATTGCAAGCATCGGCTTTGGCTTTCTATTTAGGTATGATCTTTCCTGCTCATTTCCCCTCCTCCCCAGAATGTTGAACTGCACTGAATGTTTGTCCTTTATACCTTTTCCCACCGAGGCATATGGGGTGGGGTTTTTGTGCAATATCTCAATATTGCATTAATCGAAAGTGTCTCCTACTTGACCTGCACTCAGAACATAAAGTGTATTTCAAAAAAGGGTTCACTCTTGCAAACAAATGGCATCTTCCTGAGAGGGCATACCACACACAGCACAACAACAGTACTTTGTGGGCATCCACCAACTGTGGGCATCCGCTCATCTGTTGCGACTGGGGCAACAGTGTATCCTACGAGACGGAGCCTGATGAGATTTAATCCTTCCTCTATGTGGCTGCCTTGCTGGCCTCCTGAGCTGGTATCCATGGTCCACCTCCATTTCTCCATTTGAAAAAGAGATTTTCATAAAGCACTTTTAAAACACTGCTCTCCTTTTCATCAGTTCTCCGAAACAGATATGGCCACCACAGCATATAGATGAACTCTCTGGGGAAACTACACACTACCAGCTGGCCCTCTGGGAGCTGCAGCACTCTATTCACAAGTCACAGCTATATCATTCAATGGCCTACCTCTCAGAAACATCCCAATCATGAGTTTTTGCCTTCATGCAATAGCCATGGTTAAATGCAGCTAAAATAAGGAATGGACCCAGCCTTTGCCCATGAATGGAGTGAACTGCAGAGCCTTTGAGATCTGAAAGTGTTGTGTAACATCTTGCCATGCATTAATATTCATGCTGGGGCTTGTGCAACTCACAATTCCAGCTGACAGTGGAGGTACAGTTTGTGAAAAAAGCTACTCTCATCACAATATGCTGGTTACCCAGAACTATGAAGTAGCAGAACTCCCCAGAGCATACAGATTTCCCATTTAAGTCTTCCTCGCTACAGCTAGAAATTTCAGATAAATTCCTGAAAGACTAACTCAAATGTCAGAGCACAGCTAATAATTGTTAATAGTTTTCTCCAAGTGTCAAGTTTTGGAAACAAAAGACTTTTAGGTTCAGATTTCTTTTTCTTTTTCTTCTGGTGGGAAAACCAGAATAAATAACCACTACAGAATAAAGAGAACCTACCTCCCCAAAACACATTTGAATGGAAAAGAGAGGAAGGCTTTACAAGCTAATGTCATGACCTCATTGACCGGTTCTGGTAGGCAGTTTCATAGCAGCAGCCATACTGTGCCTGTTCAGGATCCCACACTCTTGCAGCTCTGTTGCAGCCAGTACTGGACGTTAATGGAAAGAGCACAGGAATCTGCTTGTGCTAATAATTTCCCTGGCATTGTCTCCCAGCTTCCAACAACCTGCAGTTTAGGGGCTTCTGGAGATGTGGCTGCTTCATGCCAAGGCTGCAACTGCTTGAAATGTTGGGATTTCTTTCCTTGTGGATTCAACATGAAGCCTGAATGTCAGCAGGTAGCATTAAGCTGGACAGTAAAGAGGGCATGCAGAGGTATGTAGAAAGAATGAAGCATTTACAGACAGTCCTGCACCCAAAGCTTCACTAAATGAACTTGCCTGTGAGCTTGCTGAATGAAAACTGAACAGAGCCATTTTATAAGCTTGTAATCCATCTTAAGAGACTGCCGGGGAGGCTGTCATCACTGCAAGTGATATTTATCTCCTGTAAGTTGGTGTAGAGGCAT
The DNA here is from genome assembly GCA_013399055.1 of Ramphastos sulfuratus. Taxonomy (NCBI): domain Eukaryota; kingdom Metazoa; phylum Chordata; class Aves; order Piciformes; family Ramphastidae; genus Ramphastos; species Ramphastos sulfuratus. The sequence goes on along the minus strand of WBNM01018100.1, from coordinate 276,719 downwards.
GCTTCTCCCATTCATGAACAACCCATTGCCTACTTCTGCTTTCCTGTCAGAATCAGTAAAGACAGTCCAGGTCAAGCATCAACATCTTCCCAGCTGAAGTTAGCTTTTCAAGATGACTTTAAGATCCAGCTCCCCATGCAAGTCTCTAGCTAATAGGCAGTAGGAATGATATACCTTGTCTGCACAGCAGCACTGTGCTGTGCTGCTTTGGTCTCTCTCCACTTACTTGCTGCTACCGTGCAGCCCAGAGGTGGCACTGGCAGAGGACCTACCTATGGTCTAGCTCTTTCCAGTGTTTTTGCTACTGGGGAGGGTATCCTCTACCTCCAGGGGAATTCCTAGTTTGTGCCAAATCATGCTTTCAATGTGAGCTTTCTGACTGGGCCACTTGGCAGTAAATACAGGTCTGATAAGGTTTTCAGTCAGAAAATCATAGAATCATAGAATGGTTTGGGTTGGAAGGGTACTTAAAGATCATCTAGTACCAATGTCTCTGTCTTGAGCCGGGACACCTTCCACTAGACCAGGGTGCTCAAATTAAACACATGCCTTCAGTAAAGACAATAATATCCTGCCAACATATGCATATCCTTTAGTGGTCTATCACTTGGAGACTTTGAATCAAGATTGGATTTATTCTTTCAAAAAAATATCCTACTGCAACAAAAAGATCCCCACTAGGCTTGAGGCCGAAGTTGCTGGGCAACAACCAAAGATGCGTGTTATCACAGCAATCAAACTAGATGATCTTAATGATTCTCTTCTGGCTTTAAATCCTACATAAACTCCCTTCTTGTTGGCAATGAATTCATAGAGCAGGAAGTTGCACTTGGGATGACTGGCAGCCGCCACAGTGGATCTAAACATCTCACTCTTTTTATGGTAGAAGACTACACTCCTGCTGCTGGGAATAGCTTTCAGATCTTTTGCTCTGATGCTTGCTGCCACCGTTTCCTCTCCTGAAGTCAAGTAATCATGACCTTGTACTTCTGCAGACCTGTCCCAGAAAACAGTGCCACTGCTGATTACCACTGAGGGAAAGGATGAGAGATGATGGAATTAAGTTTACTTTTGATATAGAGTGATTTGTCCGATCTGAATCTTCCCCAAGTCTCTGGCTTCTTCCTTATTTCTGAGGCACTTCACACAGAGACCACTGTCTCCTGTCTTTGATCCAGCAATGACCTGCCAGTAGGAAAAAGGAGGAAACACTGAAAAGCAGCTTGAGATCAACATCAGTGGAGCATCATTGTAAGGGGACCATGATGCTGGTCATCCCAAGCCTCCCAGGCATGTCATATTGCTGTAGGGTGCAACTGCAAAGCTGTGCCTTCATCAGCCATGCTCAGTGAACAGACCATCCAGGTGATTTCAAAATTGCTTTTTCAAGATGTTATCTTTACATTTTCCATGGAGTACAGCTGCCCCCTCCCCCGCCCCCAGTCCTTTGGTTGTGCCCATCTCCTACTCCTTTTGTTCTCAAGCAAATTTAAGATAGCTTTTCCTTACAGACCACTTTGTCATCATGGCCGGTATGTGAACTTGTTGCCAGATTTCCAGTTTTTCTTTCCTGGTTATGTAGAGATGTTTCTGCAACACAAAACTATCCAGTGGAGAAAAAAAAAAAAACACCAAAATCTGCTGCCCCATGCAGCATCATGATAACACAGAGTGACAGCTCTCCATTAGAAACAGGTTTCATGTGTGCTAAACTCTGCCACTGTGTCCACTGAGTCAACCAAGGCTAAGAGGAACTGAATTGCATCCAAAGCACATCTAAGGTGGTTGGTAGCAGACAGGAAGGACCACTTCCCAGACATGGCTAAAACATCTCACACAGGCAGAGGATTTCCCAAGCTATTGTTCCTTTTTTATAGTGTGAACATGTGCCGGCTTCCCATAAAGTGGCAACAGCTGTCAGTCAAACAGACATCACACTGTAAATCTGCCTGGGTGACTGTTTTCAAACCTGAGGTCTCCAGGCAGGTTTATGAGGTGCCACCTGTATGATTAACAAGTCCTGAGGACCACTGTGCAGGTGCAGCCAGCAAATCTGAGAGGAACTAGGAAGTGGGTCTCAGCCCAGCCAGAGCTCTGCCATCATCCATGCTAGCCTGAACTTCTGTCTCTGCTCTCTGGTCTGATGCAAAGTGAGAGCCTCAGACTCCAAAATCCCACAAAGATGACATATTAATAGGAAACATCATGAGATTTCTGAGAAGGGTGCAAGCCAGAGCTGCACAAGCATCGGTCTCTTCTCTGTCTCCTAATCAACTTGGGCTGTGCCCAGCTGTGCCTCCTAATCAACTTTCTCCTTAGGGAAAGCAGAAAAGCTGAAGAAAAAATAGCTTCTGTGCAGGTATGGAGGATGCAATGCCTGTGTCTTTTTGTCTTTCCAATATGTTTTTCATGAGATTATGACTACAAACAAGGTACATATTCAGGATTTCTTGTACCCAAGGAAAGGGCACCTCTGCCTCAGGAATGGATAATCCACTCCTGTTTGTACACCTTACAGAAGATGTATTTCCTATAGTGGATTAGCAAAGATGCTGAGTTTTGTTTTCCTCGAGAAGAAAGGGGCAGAATGATTTTCTTAGATCCTGATGGCTGAGTCACCCATGAGTGGTGATAAGGTATCTAAAGTCACTGTCTTGAAATATCAAAATAAAACCACTGGTAACACATTAGATGTCACCTGAATTACAGTTCACAGGATCACAGGATGTCAGAAGTTTGAAGGATCCCAAAGAGATCATGGAGTCCAACACCCCTGCCAGAGTAGGACCATACAATCTAGCTCAGGTAACAGAGGAATGGATCCGGACAAGCTTTGAAAGTCCCCAGAGAAGGAGACTCCACAGCCTCTCTGGGAAGCCTGTTCCAGTGCTCTGTGACCCTTACAGTAAAGAATACAAGGGGAAACCCTTGTATTGAGGTGGAACCTTCTGTGCTGCAACTTACATCCATTGCTCTTTGTCCTATCACAGGGAGCAAGTGAGAAGAGCCTGTCTCCTTGCTCCTGACACCCAGCCCTCAGATATTTATAAACATTTATCAAATACTCTCTCAGTCTTCTCTTCTCCAGACTAAAAAACCCCAGGTCCCTCAGCCTCTCCTCATAAGGCAGTGCTCCAGTCCCCTAATCGTCCTTGTAGCCCTCTGCTGGACCTTCTCCAGCAGATCTCTTAAACTGGGGAGCCCAAAAATGAATGCAGGACTCAAGATGAGGTCTCACCAGGACAGAGTAGAGGGGAAGGAGAACCTCCCTTGATCTGCTGGGTACATTCTTCTTAATACACCCCAGGATCCCATTGGCCTTCTTGGCCACAAGGGCACATTGCTGTCCCATGGATAACTTGTTATCCACCAGGACTCCCAGGTCCCTCCCCATGGGGCTGCTCTCCAGCAGATCACCTCCCAACCTGTACTGGTGCAGTTTATTATCCCCAGGTGCAGGACTCTGCACTTGTGAACCTCATTTGGTTCCTCTGTGCCCAACTCTCCAGTCTGTCTAAGTCTCGCTGGATGACTGCACAGCCTTCAGCTGTATCAGCCAAGCCTTCTAGTTTGGTGCCATCAGCAAACTTGCTGAGCAGACACTCTGTCTTCTCATCAATGGCATTGATGAAGATGTTGAACAGCACTGGACCCAGCACTGATCCCTGGGGAACTCCACTAGTTACAGCTCTCCAGCTGGACCTGGCACCATTGATCACTACTCTTTGAACTCTGTCTTGTCATCAGTTCCTAATCCACCTCACTGTCTGCTCTTCCCTCCCACACTTCCTGAGCTTGCTTACTAGGATGTCATGGGAGACAGTGTCAAAGGCCTTGCTAAGGTTAAGATAGACTACATCTACTGGTCTCCCTAAATGTACCCATTCAGTTATGTCATCATAAAATGCTATCAGATTAGTCAAGCATGATTTTCCCTTGGTAAATCCATGCTGACTATTCCTGATAATCTTCTCTTCCAAGTGCCTTGAGGCGCCCTCTAGAAGGAGATGCTCCATCATTTTTCCAGGGATGGAGGTGAAGACTGGGGTAACATTGGCTCTCCTCTAGTCCTCAGGCACCTCTGCTGAGTGCCACAATTTGGCAAAAATGATGGAGAGTGGCAGAGGGATAACATCAGGCAGTTCTCTCAGCACCCTTGGGTGCATCTCATCAGGGCCCATGGACTTGTGAATGTTCAATTTGTGTAATTTATCCCTAACCCAGTCTTCACTGGCCCTTCTTGTTCTCATTTACTTCCTTTGCCAGTTTCAGTTCCAAGAAGGCTTTGGCCTTCCTTGTTGCCTTCCTACATGCTCTGACAACTTCTCTATAGTTCTCCCAAGTGACAAATGCCTTCTTCCATTAATTGTAAGTTTCTTTCTTTCCTGAGATTTCCTTCAGGAGCTCCTTGATCAGCCACACAGGTCTCCTAGCACATCTACTCGATTTTTTACTCAGGGGAACACACCTAGCTTGGGCTTGGAGGAAAATGTCTTTAAAAGTTAACCAGCTCTCTTGGGCTCCTTTATCCTCTAGAGCCTTAGCCTATGGGATTTCTGCAAGCATGTCTCTGAAGAGCACAAAGTTAGCTCTGCAGAAGTCCAGGGTTGTAATTCTACTTGTTGGTCTGCTTCTACCCTGTATAATATTAAACTCCACTATGTCATGATCACTGTCTCCAAGGCTCTTCCCGACCTTAATGTCCTCAACCAGTCCCTCTTTATGAGTTAATACAAGGTCCAACAGTGCACCTCTCCTTGTTGGTTCCTCCACTACCTGTATCAAGAATTTATCATTGATACACTGCAGGAGCCTTTTGGACAGACTGCGCCTGTCTGTGTGAGCTTCCCAGCAATTACCAGGGTGATTGAAGTCACCCATGAGTACCAAGGAGTTAGCTCTAGAGGCTACCTCTGATTGTCTGTAGAAGGCCTCATCAACATCTTCCCCTTGGTTTGGTCGTCTATAGTAGACACCTACAACAATTTCCCCTCCTTTCCCACATCCCTTAATTCTGACCCGCAAGCTTTCAACCGGTTCTGCCTCCCACCTTGGGTAGAACTCGGCACATTTCAGTTGCTTTTGCACATAGAGAGCAACTTCCTCACCTCCTCTTGCTGATCTATCCTTCCTGAACAGCCCATAGCCATCCATGACAACATTCCAGTCATGGGAGCTGTCCCACCATATTTCAGTGATGGCAATCATATCATAGTTATTCAGCCTAACACAGATCTCCAGCTCCTCCTGCTTATTCCCCATGCTCCGTGCATTGGTATATAAGCATTTCAGGGAGGGAGTTAATCTATTGGCTTTCACTCTTGCAGTCTGACCATTCCCAGCCACTCCCATGGCCACCAACCTAGCAGTAAGCTTTGCATGTGCTGATTGCTTATCCCTGTGGTGCATCTCTGTAAGACTATAAGAGTTCTTGTGTGTCCCCAGCATGCTGCAAGGTAACAGACTGAAGGCTCTTACTAGCCTCCCATGCTGGTTTGCTGCCCCTCAGCTTATACTCATTCCTAGCCCTTGCATCTTCTCCAACACACAACTCATTGTTACCTACCTTCCCTGAGATAGCAGTGGAGCTGCTGACATATTGCCTCACAATTGTCTCAGGCTTGCTTATAGTAAGCCTGGTTTTCTCCCTCCCCCAGCTTCCAACCTAATTTAAAGCACAATTAATGAGCCCAGCCAACCCCTGAGATATAAACCTTCTTCCACTTAGAGAGACATGCACTCCATCTGCTGCCAGCAGACTTGGTGTCATATGGGGTGACCTGTGGTCAAAAAACCCAAAGTCCTGCTGGAGGCACCAGTCTTGAAGCCAAGAATTGAGCAAGCAAGTCCTCCTCATTCTTTCTGGGTTAGTTCCTTCAGCAGGGAGGATAGAAGAGAATACTACCTGTGCTCCCACTCCTTTGACTAGTTGACCCAAGGCCCTGAAGTCTTTCTCGATAGCCTTCAACTTTCTTCTTCCAAGGTCATCAGTGCCTTTCTGGAATGTTAACAATGGGTAGTAATATGTGGGCTGTCCTTTCTCTCCCTAGACATATATCTCATTGACTATGGAGATGGTTATTGATGAGTACTACCTGCAATCCCTGAATGCAGTACATTTACATTGCTAGGGGTGTATTTCAGATGGATGAAAAGGTAGTGAAACATGGGGCAAGGCCATTGCATGAAGAGCATCACTTTTCTTCTGAAATTCCCAAGAGCATTTCCATTCCCTTGAGATCCAAATTGTACAGCCAAGCATAGGCTGATGTACCTGTTGTATCCCAAAGACAATAATTCACTCAAATCAGCAGACAGAGACTGCAGTGCAGTGATTTGCATGAGGAACTTCTTGGCAGTGACAGTCCAGAGGCCATCCCCCAGCTCATAAAAAGCTCTGTGGAAAAGAGGAAACCATGAGTGAGCGTTTTTATTAGAGAAAATACCTTCCCTCTCCTAAAGACTGGGATCAATTTTCTGTAGCTTTGCAAACACTGCAGAAAGGTTAAAGTGATTGTGTTCACTTTAAAACACCAAAGACATTTAAAGCAAAGACTGTCTCGACTAGCTTATACTAATAACAAAATAAATCAAAGTTGTATTAACAACCATTCACCAGTGACTTCCTCCACAAACTCAGGGATCTGATGTTTCTACCCTGTGAATAATAAAGGTCCTGTTACCTTTTTGTCTTAAAATCAACATCCTGCATGTGCTATGAAGATTTAATTTCAAAATTATTTGAGCATCTCAGAAATAGCCATTATCCCTTTGAAATTCTCTTGCCCTGGAAATCCTTGCTCTGCTTTTCATTACGTCATTACATTTGCTATTGTTTTAGGCTAAAAAGAAGCACATTCCATTGTTAAATGATACTACTTGCACTTTTCTTGCCCCCAGCACTTCACAAAGAGTGTGCCCAGTAATTCAAGTTTCCCAAGCATGGCACATGGTTCAAAAGAAGACTTGGTGGACTACCTTTTAGCTGTGGCTGTAAGGAGCTCAACCAAACAATCACAAGGCCAGTTTGTGTGGGGATCCCTCTGCCTAGCTATAGCTTGGCAGTGCCATTACTAATAAACGTTGAGCGAGTTACACTACCAAGAAGTCCCACCTGGATAAAGCTCTCACTAAGAATTTTGGCATCTTTCATCTGGACTTCCTTATTCATCTGGGACCCAATTGCCAGCTCTGATGATGAGCTGCACACCATAATGTTGGATTAGCAGTGATGACATGATGGACTTATACTTTGAAGATATCTAACTTGAAACTAAGGTATCTGGTCTTTTCTACTTATGTTGTTTGTCCAGGACAAGGATTGACTCTCCTTCATTAAACAAATAAAAATGATGGAATCATACTTAAATTAAATTGCCAGGAAAAAACAAAATCAAACCAAAACAGCAAGAACAACCACCACCCCAAATAAAAAAAGGAAAAAGGAAAAGGAAAAAGGAAAAGGAAAAAGGAACCACCCAAATCAAACACTACCACCACCATATACAACAAAAAACAACAAATTAATGCCATCTTGCCAGAACTAGGACGTTTTATTGACTCCCCTGAAAATATCCCTGGGAAGATTACACAAGCTGAGCCTGAAATCAGGCCAAGGAGACAGGAAAGGGAGATAAAAGTCCACCTCTGAAATAACCTCAGGAGACCCTGTTATCTTTGAGATGTAGATATAGGGTAACAGCCTTCAGCTGCTAAGGCACTATGAGGCAAAAATCTATAGTGGAAATACTACTTAAAACCAGGTTTGTACCCAAAAATCTATGAGATAGTCAAAATTGCAGGATATGCTATAGGTGGATTTGTTTAGATGACAGAGAAAAGAGTGGCAGAATTGAGGAAAGAAATTCCCATCATGAATGGGTAAAATTACAACGGTAGATGTAGATATTTAGACCTGGGAGAATTTAAGTCCAGACAGCCATGGCTTCATTGTCTACCAAAGACATAAACACAGGACAAAGTTTCTGACTCAAGAACGTAACTTTCATTAGACCTTACTGATTAAACATAAAGAGTAGACAAATATTATTTCTGGATCCAAATGGATCTGAAGAAATTTTGGGGAAAATGATAGTTTAGCAGATTTTGAAAATATACCAACATTTTATAATTAACAGAGTTCCTACTCAGCGTGGTACCCATGCTACCTTGGTTGATGTTGGAGACTTGTTCAGCCACATCTTTGAAAAAAGTGTAAAATTAGCCCAATTAGTTGTACATTCCTTCACTCTCTGATGAACAGAATTGCACAAACCCTGGTAGTGTGACAGCTCTGAAGTTGTGGTAAGGGTTGCTCATATGAGGGATAGGATCCTCAGCTTCTCTTCTAAGACCTGACCTCTTTCTAAGGAAAAAGCTTTTCTTGCTTTTCTCTCTTTCCTCTCTTACCCTTCCTGCTTCTGGTCTGTCCAGAGTCTCTCTTAAAAACAAAAAAAAAACAAAAAACAAATTCCCCTTGAAGATGCTAAAAAGTAGGCTTGCTAGAACATCTGTTCTCCATCTGTGGAGTCAGACATATCCCCAGGCAACACTATTAGCAATGGTGGATCTGGAAAGGAACATTTAGTACTGAAGAAGCATCTGCTGAGAAAGAGAACCCCAGCATATAAAACTGTGTTATTTGTTGAGCCCCCTTGTCACTGTCCATTGCTCCCAATAGACAACTGTCTCCTCCAGAGTCCAGTTCAGGAGATCTGCTGTTGTCTTGCTGATTTTGATGTTTTCAAGTGTCTTAAATTTGTGCATAATATGACCATATCAGCAATATCAAGTGTTCAGTTAAACAGTGGCTTGGGAACCCTTGAAGCATCTAAAAAGGGATCTGACATTTAGGAACTGTAAAGCACCTACCGGAGGCAAACAAAGTAGCAGCAAGGCTGCAGAGGTGTTTTGGGCAGAGGTGGTGTAGCATGCAGAGACAGGGACCTGTGGCAGGAAGGCTTTTCTGCTGTCTGCTTTCTGCATAGGTGAGCCCTAATGTGCTTACACCCATGTGGAAGGGACTGCTGTAGTCATGCAGCCTCACTGCCAAGCATGGGGACTGCAGTAAGTTACTTCTTTTGGAAGCATTGCTTGTACATGACATTCGGGAATTTAATTAACTGCAGAATGAACTCCTCATCAATTGGTCCAAGTTCAAGTCTTGGCTTTGCCACCTGTGACCTTTCACACACACACCCACACCCACTCATCCCCTTCTGCACTGTAGTCACCTACTTTGTCCTTTGCTGACACCCATCCAGAGCAGAATCTGTCACTATGAGCCTCACAATACCAATATTTCATTGTTAGTTCTTCTGGTCTCATGAGAAATTATTTTACTAGGACAGAGTTTGTGCTCTGAGCTGGCCACAAATCAAGACACATTCACATTATTTAACTGCCATTCCCCTTGCATTTTCATAGTTGATATTTTTCTTTGTCAAGCAGATTTACAGATGATAGGTTTCTTATCCGATTTTCACAACAAGAAGACAAAAGATAGTTCTAATGTTTCACATGCTGCAATCTTCTCATGTGTACTCCTTGCAAAAATCTTTCCTGCAGAATGGTTTCTAGTCCTTAAGCTCCTGGAGCAAGTAGAATTGCCACGAGGCGAAACTACAGGTTATTAAGAAGAGCCATAAGGCCTGTGCCTTATCTTAAAATGAATACCTCTATTCACAGGGCAAAGCTGCCAGGACCGTACCCTAAGTCATCATTAGATGGATGATCTGATCATCCATTTGGATCCACTGAAAATGCACATATTTTTCTGCTCCCTGTCTCATTATTTGAAGCTATTGAGATTTGTATTTTCAGCTGTCCTATCAGGGAACCATCTATGGCTCATAAACTTCACAGTAGATGTCTCCTGAAACTACACACAGCAGCAGGACAAGACTGTGCATGAAGTCAAGAATTTGATTCAATGTCTTGATAAGAGTTCTTTATGACATGCTTCAGGAAAATAATTTAGGCTTTTTCTAACCTAGAATGTGATTCCATTCATTCATTCATTCATTCATTCAAGTCTTTAACATATCACTTAAGCTACTTCTGAAGGAATTTAAACATTGGCTTAATTATTATGGAAATCAAAGAGACTGAAGCACCCACTTTTATTATGCACTTGCTTTAAAGTTCTGGTGATGCTTAACACCTCCCACCCAATTTGTCCAGCATCACAGGGGTGCTGGACACATGATAGCTGTCAACACTTTTCAAGTTTCCAGCACTTCTTGAGATTTGGACCACTTGGTCCATCATTCTAGGATTGCAAGCACTGTGGTTATTACAGCTTTCCAGTGCTTAGTATTATTTGAGATGGAACACTGAATGTTCACATCACCCACAACATATGTAATTTAAGTGTAAATCAGATAATTATCAAATGAAGTGATACTGACTTACATAATATGAGGTACCACTATGTTCCAATTTAACACAGCAGTGTATCTCACATCTTTATCCCAGCTGTTCTCTTACTAGAAGCACAGAAGATGTCACTAGCTTCTCCTGCCAAAGAGGTCAGAACCATGTGTTTCTGACAGCATTAGAATAGCGTTTTGTTTGTCCAGCCATAGGAGAAAGTGGGGCTATTATTACTTTATCAACAAAAGATAGAGGACTGTATTTTGCTTCTTCCTCCAATCACTCTTAACCAAAACCAGCAACAATAGCAACAAAATCCCTCTGTGAACCCTACTCTAAATAGGAAGTGGAGAGACAGGACTTGTGGAATAACCCAATAATGGTTTAAATGGATTTTCCAGGAGAAAGTCAATAGGAAATTCATTTTCTCATGTTAAATTTATTCATATTGTTTTGTAGTCAAGAGCTAATAAAAGGAGAAACACGTGTACTAATTAGTTTCGAGTGGAGAAGAATAGGATCATTCTCCTGCTGAGGAGCCATGAAGTATTTAAGTCATGAGTCGCACCTGGATTTGTAATTGGGAAAACTTTTGCAAAAGTCTTCCTCAGAGACACATCCAGGTACCTCTGCTACTGATATTTTTTTGGTTTGGAGGTTATTAATGAGATTACTATTTCACTTTCCTGGTAGTCTGAGTTTGCAAATATTTTCATTGGCTAGGTGAGTCAGAGGATGGAGGAACTTTGTTACAGCTTGGACCAGGTAGACTCAAGTCCTGAGTTTTTCTTCTGGGAGCAGGCAGATCCCAGTGCTCAGCTGGATAACTTCCTAACGGACTGCTCCTCTCTGGCAGACCAACTCTTGCCTTGGACCTCCCCTGTCGTCCCCGGCACCCCGGGGGGTGCTGAAGCGGACAGCTCCCCTCCGCCGCCTGCGTCGGGCCCTGCCACCCTGCCGCCCTCTGCGCCCCGCCGCCAGCGGCAGGCCGCCAACGTCCGCGAGAGGAAAAGGATGCTCAGCATCAACTCGGCCTTCGACCAGCTCCGCTGCCACGTACCCACCTTCCCATATGAGAAACGTCTGTCCAAGATTGACACGCTCCGGCTGGCCATCGCCTACATCGCTCTCCTCAGCGAGATCCTCCTCTCTGGCTGCGATCCCAAATCCTATGTGGAGAGGTGCCTGAAGAATGGTGTGCAAAGCCAACAGCAGGCAACCTGGAATACAAGTGGTGAGTGAACAGAGGGTGATATTTTCAGGGGTCCCATGATTTCATGCTTTCAGGGATCCAACCACAATTCTAGGGATCCAGACACACTTTGCGCTGCCCCGAGAGCAAATCTGTCAAAGTGCTTTTGAAAACCCACTTACCAAATTCAAATGGCTCTGGCAACATGCAACTTGCCTTCAAAAAAGAGTAGCTAAAGTAAAAATAGGGGGAAAAAAATCCAACCTTTCTTCCGATCATCTTTTACCTTTTTTGTCAAGCTTCTTTTTGCCTTTTTCTTATATTTTTCTGTCAAGGACGATTTTTTCCTTAATAAACCAAACCAAATCAAACCAAACCAAACCCCAAACAACCAACTCCCAAACCAAACCAACAAAACAAAGCTCAAACAAATAAACAAACAAAAAATCCCCAACCAACCAACAAAAACAACAAAACAAAACAACGAACCCAAAAAAACACAAGAAAAAAAACCCCAACCACACCAAAAGAACAAAATCAAAGCCAAACAATGAAACCAAACCCAACTTGGAGCTCATGGAGCTCATGGGAATGTTTCTTTCTACAAATAAGATTAAAGATTTTATTTCTTCTCAGAATAAATTTTAAAACTATTTCCCCCCTGTGCTCTCAAAACTGTTCTTTTATAATGCACAGTGAGGTTTTCTTTTCTTTGCAAGTTTTCTTTAGCTTATACCTGACTGAGAAAAACACCTGGCTTTGAGCATAAGCAGAAGCTCAAGAAACTAACAGTTTCTCAGAGATGTTACCATTTGATACCAAGAACCAGGATTCAAGGTTTGTTTCAAAGTATAGGGAAGGAAATATCTATTTGCAATTTACTTTCCTATATAATTATTTCTATTTTAACGTAAATGACTCTTATCCCGTTTTCTGTTTGGCTTTTACTTAATCCGGATTTCTACCTGATTGAACTTGGTGCTTGCTTCCAACAGAGTAGGTTGTTTCATCAGCCCACCCCATGACTAAAATGGGAAATGTCCCAAGTGCCCAATGCAGGCCCTTAGATAGAATGCAACAGATTTTGTGTTACTCATCAGAGCAGAGAGAAGTAGAGGGGGAATCTTCAATGTTTCTTGGCACTTTGCATTATAAGGTAATTAACCTCTCTTTCTAACTTTGCAATATAAGTTCATTTGAATTTTGTCGCTTTTTGGAAAAGGGCCTTGAAATAGACCAGCCTTCAAAAAGTGCAGTGTAAGTAGAGAAAAGTCATTATGAAAGAATATTCCCCTTTTATTTCACAGGGAAGTTTGAAAGGGAGAGTCCGTGGGGGAAAAGTAATCAGTTCACATTAAAGGAACAGTTAATTAGTTAATTAAGCCTTTTCTCCTTTCCCTTTAATTTCCATTAAGTACTTCACTGTGAAAATGATTTCTGATATATCAGTGATCAAAACTCTAGACTACAGAGAACATTTAAATTTGCATTTTTTTCCCAGTAGCTCTTACCTTTAATAGACAAAAAAAAAAAGTTTCAAATATCTGAAATCACTCTCAGAGAAATCTCCTTTTTTCTCAGACTTGTAGTTAATATTTCTGAAACACTCCACTTGGAAAGATCTAAATGATTGAGGCTGCTTTTTCAGAAAGGTTGAATAGTTGGCTTGTTAAATGCCAATTTGAATGTTTTTAAATCCATGTGGTATGTCTTTACTTTGTTTTCCTTTCTCCCTTCTGTTCTGTGCAGATCTGACAGCCCGCCTGTCTTGGGTGAAGTGGGATTAAGCAGTACTCAAAGGCAGCATCTTGCAGAACCCGAGGACCTAACTGTTGTGTACTGGCTGTCAAATTCCCAGTACTGCAAGTCAAAGCATGGCACTTGCAACTTTACAGATTGTCTTTCACTGCATGTCCAGCATGCAGCCTCTTATGGTATAGGTCCTTCTGCTTTTCTACTTTCTCGTAGATAAACTGCTCGTGCATGAAAATAACAAAACAGATAAAAATTCAGCATCATTACAATCACAGCAACAATGTTTTTCCTTCCACTTGATGAGAGCTACATCCAAATCACACTGCCAGGCTGTGGGGAAAACTGTTCCTGATTAAGAAGAAAACACTAAGCACCATCTGTTGCAACCTATTGCTTGGCTTAAGATGTCCAGAGCCACAACTGTAAAAGTCCCCAGTGATTTGAAGCACAGAGACCACGAAAAACCCAGTTTTCAGGAGGTGAGAGACTGGTCTTTCTATCTGTCTCTCTGAATTTCTCATGCTTTCCTCCCAATGTGACAGCTTTGGGAAGCTGAGTCCAAAGCATTTTGGTGTGAAAAGGCCAATGACTGCTAGCACTTGGGCGCCAAGTGCCTCTATGCCTCTTGTATATGACAGCTCAGGCAAAGACAGCAGCTGGCTTTTGACATTTTTACAGTAATGTCTCTGGTTTGTGGACCTTTGAGCAAATGTCAACAACCTTGTGCTGCTCCAGCAACAATCAGGAAGGCTCTGATAAACATCAAACTTTACCCATGTTCCCCCCACACCAAAACAGACTATTTCCAAAGACTGGTTTCCATGGAAGAGTCATCCTATTCTGCAGCCCACTGTAGTAATGTGAGGTTTCATATTAGCAATGCTAAAACTATGAAGAAAAGCCTTTAGCTGTTTCTGACATAATGCTCCCATGTTACCTGAGTGTACCCAAAAGATAATTTTTTTTTTAATTGAATATATTTTTCACCCATCAGTCCTACACTGTAATGAATCTATTTGCTGGTAAAGAGGAGCCATCCTACGTTTTGTATACTTCTCTAATGACCTGCTTGTGCACTTGATTTGAAGCCATTCTGCACTAGTGTACTTTATCATGCCATTTCTTAGCAGGTAAGTTTCTAGATCTAGACAAGATTCTCCTCACATCTCTGATCTCTACGTAGTAAAACCATGTCAGGTGGTTTTTGCTGTCGTTGAACTCTGATGGCTTTTTTGGGAGAAAGTGAAGACACAGAGAGGTTTTTGAGGGGAAAACTGATAACAGCCTTTTTACCTTTGGAAAACTTATAACAATCTTTTTACCTTTTCATTTTTTCTATCAAATCAAAAGGGGTGTCCCAGTTTAGGGCCACGAGCTACCTGGGACTGGAGGACAGAAATGACACTGACTCCTTTTCAAGAGTAAGAATGAAGATACTGCACACTGATTGGAAGTTTAAAGGGAGAGTCTATTTACAGGTGCATATATGCAAAAGGCAATCAGGTAGAATGAATACATCCACAAGCTAGGCCAAGTCTATCAGACTAAAACCTTCTAGAATCCTCCAGCCCTTCCACCATCAGCAGGACTGAGAATAGGCTAAAACTGCCCTCCCTATCTTGGTCCTACAAGGCCTCAGCAGGCCGCAAGGCACAGCTCAAAATTCCCTGCCAGCTAGGAGCC
Organism: Ramphastos sulfuratus; assembly: GCA_013399055.1. Lineage (NCBI taxonomy): Eukaryota > Metazoa > Chordata > Aves > Piciformes > Ramphastidae > Ramphastos > Ramphastos sulfuratus. The sequence goes on along the minus strand of WBNM01018100.1, from coordinate 261,715 downwards.
ATCTCCCCCACATAAACTGTGAGGTAAGTAGGGACACCTCTCTTCCTGGAGAAAAGAAGTGAAGGGAGGAAAGGCAGGGAGGAAAAGAGCCCAGATATCAGCCAGGCATTGCCTTATAAGCTGTGCTACCAGATAGCAGAATAGAATAACCAAGTTACAATATCCTGGGATGACTAGATCTGCCCCCTGGGATGGGATTTTGTCTCTGTAGTTTTCTTAAGGGAACCTGCCCCTCCCCAAACTACCACAAGGGGTGATTTCATCTCAGATTTAACAAGATGGTTCAGTCAATTTAGAATAACACATTCATCTCAAACATTTGACTCTCTCTGCTTTTTCACCCGCTTAAGGCACTTGGATGAATTGTTACAAGAAACAGTACTTGCTGAAATGAAAACCTTAAAAAAAAAAAATCTGAAAGTGCAATTTTCCACTTTTACCAATTTGTCTACAGATTGCAACTTTGGTTGGTTAGTTTTGGGGTGGAACTTTTTTGTGCTTTTGGAGGTTTTTTTGTTTGTTTGTGGTTTCCATTTTGGTTTTTTTATTATTATTATTTTGTTGGGTTCTTTTAAACAGCAATAAATTTTTTAAAAGTCACCACAGATCTGGCTATTGAATTATATCCAAATAAACAAATAATATAAATCTCTACAATCTCTAAAGTATTAAATCATTGGTTCTTCCAAATTCATCCCTCTGATAGAAATGCAGCAGGTCCTGCAGCCACAGACCTGTCTGGGAAATCAGGACATGAATGAGATTCTTGTTTCTACCTTATCTCCTCAACTTGAGGTATATCACTGATGCATTCTCCTCTTGCTCCTTTGTTTGCCTGACAGTCTCTCCAAGCCCTCAGATGCTTTGCCATGTGGTCTTGGACAATGCCTAGCAGAAAGGAATCCAGCTGTGACCTCAAGCTGGTAGTATTAAAGCCACCTCTGTTTTTAACTCCACAACTTGTGCTTTTCTTGTAAAGCACTCCAGATGGGACCACATGATACTTACAGTCTATCAATAAAAGCAACCCTGATGCTTTGCTTGAAATTTTACATGCGAGTTCACCTTTCTGCACCCCGAAAGACCTCGATCTCTGTTATCACCCTGTTCCAGCTCAAGTTACAGTCTGAGCTTTGCAGAGCTGCATGGTGAAGGTGAGAAGTACTTTAAATATTTACTGATTACCCACTCAGGCAAAAGAGATATGAGGAGAACAACAGAATCTACAAGTCTTAAGACTCCCCTGTGTAAGACCAGAAGGACAAGTGATGGGCATGGACGCTCTTCGCACTATTCTCTAGACCTACAACTGGTGGCCTCTATACTCATGAAAAGGTGGGAAAATAATACAACACAGGTTTGCCTAGCAGGAAGATGGAAGCAGAAGGCTTTTTTTTTGTTGTTGGTTGTTTGTTTGTTTTTTCCCCCCTAGGAAAGCACATGTGATGGTTTTCACACAGAGGAGACCATACTTAGTACCCCAGGATCCATGTTGTCACTGAGGTATGCAGAGGCAGGAATAGTCACCTATTCTTTTCCCAAAACCAGAGCAGCCCTTTCACAGAACACCAGAGCTGGCAGTGTCACAGCCCAGTGTGCTTTTGACCAGAAAAAGCCCTTTCAGCACCCTAAGGTGTGGTGTTCAGCCATATGTCCAGTTGGGCTGCAGCCTTCAATTCTGCATCCAGGGGAAACGCAGAGGTCTGCATGTGCAGTGAGATGTGGGTAACACTGCCATCCTGTGCCTGCAAAAATGGGACTGCCTCTCTAGTGTTGTCACGGCTAGTGGTTGAAAAACCTACACAATGTCTTTCAAAAAGAGCTGATTTTGGTTGTCCAAAATCCCTGGCTCCAGATATCCTTCGTTACAATAGTGTCAGAGACTGGACTGTCTACCTTGCTTTTCTTTACATGACAGCATTCAAAGGCCTGTAGTGGATACAAGATCTGGTATCATACTATGAGACAAATAAACATTTGCTGCACAAACCTGGTTACAAGCAGAAAACTTACTCTTTGCCCTTTGCTCCATCCTAGAAATTCTGGATAATGATTTCTCTAGCTGGCTGAGTCAATGCAGTAGCTGCAGGAGAGCACAAGCAGATATAAAGGTAGTATTGGGCAGTCTTTCAGGTTTGTGCATGACTTGCTGTGACTGGACAACTGATCTGGAGATTGCATTAACACCAAAAACATTCTGATGACAAAAAAATGGAAGAATTGTCCTGGAACAAAGAGATTGTCCTCAGCATGGGCACTCCAGCTAAAGAATAAAACTAAAGCTGAAGTCTTCTCTGAGAAGACCAACGGACCAATCATTAATGGTCCATGTGCAAACAGCGATGCTAGGAAAGACAGAAAAATCTGCTGAGTTTGCTATAGCCTAGTTCCACTAACACCACTATGGAGTTCTACAGGACTTGCCAGCTTTTTGAGTGCCACTGGCCTCTGATCTGCAGGTTGGCAGGCTCTGCAAAATGCCCTGCTGTGGAGGAACCCCCACCTATCATTGCTGCTGTCAAGGAATCATTGCACAAGGCATGACTTTGAGGAATAGGCTGCTGGAATTTGATGATGACTCTAAGCTTGGAAAAACTGTAGCAAATAAATCCTGCAGCAGGATGTGTAAGGAGTGGGGTTTGAGTCAAAGTCAAAACCAGAAATAAAAATGTTCCTTTTGGGAGTTAAATCTCTAATCCTGGGCTTTTGAGTCAGTAAGTAGGAGTCAATACATTTATTGCTGCCATTAAAACTGATGAAGCTGTTTCTCCTCATGCACACTCTTGCTTTGACATCGGTATCATTTCTCTGCCTTTGGTGGAGCCACATTGGATTTATGCTGGCTGGAGGGGACAGTCCACCTCTGTCTGCCCTCCCCAAGGTACTTGGAGTCTGACAGACTGTTACGGATGATGCGCCAGCCAAAAGTACTAAGCCAAAGGATGCTTCTTGGGTGATGTCTTGTTGAATCATTTGGATGCAACTGGCTGCTAAAATGGTAAACCTGTCACGTTATCAAATCAGTCTCTGTTTCATCCTCTCTGATGATCCCATTCATTTGGGATGAACAAGTACAGAAGGTATCAGCCTTCTCTGGAAGAAGGAAGCCAAGCCAGTGCTACAGCCCTCTTTCTGCTAAATGGTACAAAGGAAAATTGACTCTTCAGGGATTTTTTCCCAGGACAGCCATTCCTGAATAGCTGAACTTCCGCTTCTGGAAGTGGACTGTAAGGCAGAAAGACCCAAGGGACAATGATTTCTGTGCTCTACATTTACACTCTGTGTCAAACCAGGGTAAATGCTGTGTGCAGACATGCTCCGTGTCCACCAATCTTCTCTCCTGCCAGTTTCAGCTCACTCCCTCTGTCATGTTTAATAGCAGTTTGCTCAGTTTTCTGGTCCCACTTCAACAGGCTTGACTGGCAGCACAGTTTGATTCTCTGCCAGTGAGCTATTTCTGATACTTACCCTTGTTTTTCCACTTCTTCATCTCACATCCTGAACTCTGAAATTTTATTCCAGAAACAACAGTTTCAGAGTTTCTGCAAATTATACGAATTCTATTATGCACACATACAACTTAGTTGTAGAGCAGTCCATACGTTCTAGGTTATACCCCAGCCCAGATCAAGATTTTTAAATGACCTTGTGAAGATGAAGACACATGTGGGGCTTCTAAGTCCATCAGTACATTCCCAAAGCATCACACTATCTTTCAAAACAGGTCTCAATGACATCCCTGTTTTGAGAGTCAGGCTCACCTCTCCTGGTCTCTTCAGCTCTGCCTCCTTCACAACACAGCACAGATCAGGACTGCATTTTCCTTGTCTTCTGTGGTAGTTTGAGGGGTCCTAGGTCCCCCTTAAACAGAGCCATAGGGACAGAGGCCCATCCCAGGGGGGTGGACCTGCTCATACCAGGATGTTCTAACATTGTTATTTTGTTCCATCTTCTGGTATCACAGCTTAAAAGGCAGATCAAGTCAGGCACTCTCGCCCTTCTCTTCCCTGCCTTTCTTCCCTTCCCTTCACTCTTACCTCATGGTTCGTGGGGAGATGGCTGGCAGGGAGTTGAGACACTGAGATCTTGTAGGCTCAGCCTTGGGGGAGGGGGCAGTTCAGCCTATCCTCAGGCCAACTGAGGGTGAAGGATTCTAGAAGTCCAGTTTGGGCTTAATAGTTTGTTTTTTTTTTTTTTACTTCTACCTGATTGCCTTTTGTGTATATGCTCTTGTAAATAGAATTTCTCTTTAAATGTCCCGTCAGTGTGCAGTATCCTCGTTCTTACTCCTGGAAAGGGGTAAGGGTCATTTCTGCCCACCAGTACAGAGTAAGCTCGTGGCCCAAACTGGGACATCTCCTAACAAAGCAGCAGGATCCTCTCACAAGAAATTCAGTGGCCAAATCGCCTATGGAGGGAAGCCAGGAGAAGCTGAAGAATAGTACCCTCATATAGCAACCTCTGAGGACCAGCTTAGAGGCCTATCAAGAGCAGAAGAATTTCTCTCTTGAAACAGAGTGTCTGTTTCCAGCTCACCGGGTTCCTTGCCAACAAAAGTGAGAATTACTTGTTATACCTTTCTTCCTCCAGGGCTCAACTACTGACCCTTTCTGAAACAATACACCTTGGTTCTCCTTCATCAACTTAGAAACTATGGAACAAAAGAAATCACATCCCCATTGTGAAGAAAGAAGTTGTTCTTTTGTGAAGGCATTGGTTGTAGCACAGACCTGGGAGTGAGGGGACAATTTTTGTGGTTTTTTTGGTTGGTTGTTTTCAGGGGGGTTGTTTGTTTGTTTTAGCCACAGATCTACAGTAGCACAATTCACTTCCAAGAGTTCTACTATGCCAGTATGGTAAAAGGACTTTCATGTTTCACCTGAAACAAGACTGAATAAGTAATTGGACAACTTCATATATTTTTCTAAGCATTACCAGAGCTCAATCACTGAAGATCTTGAGATTCACAAGCTGCTTAAACTGCAGTGTTTCAGTTTTGAAAATCATTGAGGCAGGTCTCCTTTCCAGTAACCCACAGTCCTAATTTAAAGAGGATCCTCTTTGAGTCACTCCTATATTGTCTGAACAGAAGTTAACACTCTCCAAGTCTCTGGATGACTGCACTGAAAATTTCAGGACATGGAAAGGAGGATAGAGCTCAACAGCAAAGAGTTGCATCATCACAACACTTTATAATGAAGAAAGACATGGTCCTAACAAGTGGAAATCTCTAACACAAAGACAGCATTCAACTGCACAATGAGGATTTTTATCTCATGTCAGTGGCCAGCCACCCTTCCATGTGGAAGAGACTCCATAGTGCTAGCTGCAGTCTGTAAAGCACTCAGGAGAACATGATCCCTAACATAGCCTCATTACTGGTGGATGAGAAGGGATGGCCTTACACACTGGCTTTGTACATAGTCCTCTACATTATCCTGCTGCGCTTCATGGCTGTCTTTCCAAACCTTACTCCAGCAATGCAGGATCAACCATAGTGGCTAGTTCCAGCTCGCACATGAGTAACAATCTCTGAAGGTCAGGCATGGATCCATGGCTGTTGTCATGATGATGGATTACCTCAGGCTGTAGCTGTCTGCGCTGTACAACCATATACATCCTGCTAGATCTGTTTAGGAGGAGAAGATTGAACTGCAGGGAATGGATGTGTCTTCACATCAGTACTTTTCAGATACAGGACATTGGTTCATCAGGAGACACAATGTTTTTTCTCAAATGATAGGAACACTTAGTCGGGTGGGAGCAGGGCAATCAACAAAGGAGCTCCCAGGTAGCCTTTTCCTCACTGCCTTCCTGTTACAAAGAACAACAAAGTTTCTCTATACCTCTTATACTGAAACCCCTAGCCTTGGGCAGGCAACTGCCATGGTCTGCCTTCAACTTGCTTGCAGGTGGGATGACAGCCAGAGCTGGTGCTGTATGGTAGCTGATGGTAGTTCCTGCATTGTGCTCATACAGCTTTGCATGTGAAATTCAGTCCATGTAAAACCAGCTGGTGAAGCAGATATAGCAGCAGGTCTGCTGTTATCAATTTGTATCTCTTACCCGGATTCCCTGGCTGCTTTCTCGGCCCCCAATATTCACACGACAGGTGCTTTGTCACAACCTTTGTTCATGGGCTAGTGCGAAGGCATGGGGTATGACACTGGAAGCTTGTGTGAGGAAACAGTAGGAGATTACATCAGCCTGAGAGTTACTCATAGGTACTATTGTCCTGTGGGACCTTGAGATCTACGTTAGAAGATGTTTCCGCCTAGGTCAGACTTTGAGGAGGAGGCAATGAACCCATTCTTTTTTCCTGGCCATAGAGCAGCCTGGTCAGGGACAACTACCTGGTCAAACCCAGATCTTGGACTCTCCCTGCAGAAAATCCTTGGAGCAAGATAGTTGGTTTGCACAGGTAGAGGCAAAGCAGTAGCCTGTAGTAGCCTTCAAGAGAAAGTTAAATCTGTATAATCAAAATCTTAAACTACTTGTGGAAGTCCCCTTACAACAATTCAACACTTTGCCTTCCTTTCCCAACTGGATACCCTCCAGAAATCCATGAGCAGGGACCTGAGATATTACCATTAGGGTTACTAGAAAGCCTTGACCTTTAGGAAGAGCCTCCTAAGCCACATCAGCTTCTTTTGTGGGAACAAAGTCCAATTGCAATCACTGTGTCTAATTTTAGATGACTCCCACTCCCACCCAGCCTGTTTGCTTAAGTCCAAGTGCGTTTGAGTAGGGAAACGACAGAGCCAAAGCGATTCCAATCTCAAAGGTAGTTTCTTGCCAGGAGAGGGGAGAAGAGGGTATGGGGGAGGGAATAAAATCAGATAGCATCATTTTGCACTGACACTCGAAGCTTGCGTTCCTCAAGGGTGTTTGAGCGGAGGGAAATCCAGCTGCAGGCACTGCCCTCTCGTGGTACAAGACTAAAACATCGCCTTTCCAGAAGCAGAGAACTTCTGCAATCATCCCTGTGCCAACTCGATCCCAGAAAAGTGGATCACCTCGGGGAACACAGCAAACAGAAATGTCTGTTAAAAAAACTTCAGACAAAGTGCATACATAGCTATCTACCTCTGAAACTAGATTATGTTTTATGCCTGTTAATCCAAAATCCACATGTTTTGTCTTTCTGAAGCCATTTTTATGTGTCTTTCTGCTCCCTCTTATGTCCTTGTTTAGAGACCTTGTACACACAAATGCTATTTAGCCTCATGATGCTCCCATCTGCAGCGTTTGAGTGCTCAGAAACACTGGTGTAGTACTTGCCAGTGACGCACCCAGGGGAGCCAAGATAATGTGAGCTGGCACATGAAGCCTTACAGAGCATAAACTGATCTTGAACGCCACCAGGAGATAGACCACCCCTCCCAGCGCACCCTGCTCTGGTACTGGAGGCTGTCTGTCACTGTCTTGCAGTGAAATGCCTCTTTTTTAAAATCACAGTATCATGAATGGCCAAGACATCTTCTCCAAAAGCGCTTTCCAAAAATAATAAGGTTAAGGCAGACACTAAGCATGGAAAATTTTAGCCCAGCTAGCTCCTGTTAGACGCTACTGTACAGAGTTAGAATGGACTGAAGTAACTAGAAGGGTAATCACAAGCTCAGTTATCTGCAGTGCACACAAGCACTTGTGTATGCTTCTCTGTCTCTTGGAAATGTGGGACATGAGAAGAAGGAATAATAAAACTTAATGTGCAGAGATCACAAATTATTATCAGTCATGAAGTGACACAAGCCTGGTTGATGCTTTCTCATAGTGTTTTCGTGGTGTTTCAGTGCTCTGCAGATTTCCCTCTTGCCTGCTCCTCCAGCAACAAGTCACACCCGCAGACAAGGCTTATCAAAAATCCATTTCCTAGGTCATGGCATGAGATTTAAATCAGGATTCCCAGAGAAGGACCGTTTGCTAAATGGCCACAAAGCACCTCAGAATGGAACCCAATCCTGAGAGCCCTGACACTGCTTCGGCATGCACGCACTCACACATCCTGCTCCAGCACACAGAGGAGATTTCCCAAGCTAACATTTACACAGTTCTCCAGAGGACGATAAAGTTACATGAACTGTAGCAACCATTATTGGATGTTATAGCACTAGGCCCAGCCTAGTGAGCTAATCTGAGACCTGATTTTCAACAAACATCAAATTCTCTAATTATTCAGATACCTGTGTTTCAAACCCACAATTCCCAAGGTTTTCAACTTGCACAGCCCCCTGCTACAAGCACTTTTCTCCTCTCACTGTCTAAATCACAGTGGATACTTCTACTAGCATACTCATTTCCCCATACCATATTTTCCTCCTGTGGAGGTACACACCAACCCATCCAAAGTCACCATTGTATTTAAGAGTCTTGGGTGATGCGGCAAGACAAGTTTGCAATAGCAAGTTTAATATAGCAAGGCAGACTTTCTCAGCTGCTGCAAGCCTTTCCACTGATTTTTTTCCCACCACTGTCTGATTTGCAGCATTTCTGCTCCTTAATCCCATTCTAACAGTCAAAGAAAGCAATGAAGCACATGCTTAAATATAAGAATGCATTTAGGCTGAGCTGGCTGCAGTAGAGGCAAGTGGGCAATTAGTAGGAGGGATAGACTCCTATATTTTGAGAGATTGACACCTTACATTAATTAGCTTAGTGGTTTCCCTTTCTGCTACTGAAATACTTGCTACACTCTTAAATCAACCTTCTCCAGGAAGGCATTTCCATATTATCAGTAAACTTCTAAGAGACACTATCCAATCTCCTTCTGATACCACGGGCTAGGATTTCTGCAGCACCGTGACTGTATGAAAACTTCAGGCTTAGAAGCATTACACTGCCCCAAACAGAATGATGCATCTGCTTCCAGGGGGCAAAAAATCCTGAAGCCAAACAAAACTCAGGAAAGCTTTCAGTGATTTTATTTTCTTTTTTCCAGATTGTATTTTTCTACCAACTGTCATACCTTTATGAGCAGACCTCAGTGCAGCTCTTCAGCAGCCAAGCTATTCTCTATGGGGTAAAACATCAGCAAAACACACGCCTCTGAGCCACAGCTGAAACCGAACTGCTTTGCAAACTGAAAGTAATATGCAGTTGGTATCTTCTCAGTGAGTTGAGTTAATAATATTATAAAATCAATAGTAACCTAAGAATCCTATAAAAGTGCCAAATCATATCACTGAAAGAGATTGGCAAAACCCTTGAAGTTGTGCTGACAAAAGAAAAATAATTAGAAATTATCAACTCTCAAGATACCTTAAATACCGTGGAGGAAGAGTGATATCCTATCAAAATAACTTCTTGGAGCATTCAAGTAAAATCTGCTGTGATCTCAACCTTAGTTATTTGGATGTTAAAATGCCATGCCTTCATCTTTTTAGTGAGTGCATAAAAGTAAACATTATCTACAGAAGAGCTGAGCACCCTCCCTTCTGAAAGTGTTCAGCAAAAACAGTCAGAAGTGAGATCAGATTCATAACTAATATAAATACTGATCTTTTCAGAGCAATAACAAGTAGTTGGAAAACTACACTGAAAAGAACTATTCAGGGAACTCAATTCTTCAGTAGCACATAGTGCCAAATAAGTACTTTTAAAATGATTCTCGTTGCTTAAATAAATTTAAGACCTTGAATAAACAGCAATGAGAGTGGTTTTTTTGCTTACTAGATTTTTTCCTTTCCTTTTTTTTTTTTTTTTT
>WBNM01018100.1:228418-251998 GCA_013399055.1 Ramphastos sulfuratus | reverse complement strand
TTTTTTTTTTTTTTGTAATTTCTGTTACCTTGCTAGCTCAAGTTCACAGCTGTGAGGAGGACTTCTCCCCCACCTCCCCCCACCCCACTTGGTGAGCAGAACAGCTTGAATCCAGAGGGGAATTTCATGGTTGGGATGGTCTCCCTGCTTCCAAAGTTGAGGAGAAAACTGTCTAGCCTTCCTTCAATAAAAACGGTGGTGAAGCGGATCGGTACATTTGAATCTCAAAGTAAAAAGAAAAACAAAACTAAAAAAACCCTCAGATTTCCTAAACTTAACCAGATGCCTTAGAAAGGCAAATACCTTATTCTTCTTTAATTAAAAGGTATAACAAAAGTCTGGTTTTAATTAAACAGCAGGAATATGTTATCTCCCCAAAACGCTCTGCCACGGTGAATTAACTTTTGCTAGAAATACTCTTTTTATATATCTGCTGCATATTAATCTAAACCCAGCACACAGAAGGAGAATTTGCTTTCCATGAGAATACTTATAGACTCCAAGACAACAGGGCAACAGCTCCTGAGTGGGTATAAACTGGCAGGTCCAATGTTTTCTGCTGGTTTAGGCTAACACCAAAACGGGTCTTTCAGTGTTGGTAAATGCTGACCACCACACTTAGCAGAGACACAAACACAAACATGCATGTGTTCTCATGTAAGCACACAGATTTTGCTTTACATACCGAGGGATACATGGAATTTAATTATAGCATTTAATAAATTTGCATTTAATCAGTTTTTCAAGATCCAATCACTCACTTGCTCTAGTCTCTCCAGGACTGCTGTCCTCCTGCAACAGGGATGCAGCCTGCCTGCACACAGCAGCTCCCAGTTTTCAAAGGGGAAAAATTCTTTGTACGAAGGCATCCGCATGCAGGGTTAAGTCCTGGCTCTTCTCCACAGCGTGGTAGCCCAAGCCAGGGCAAAGCTTGCTTGTAAAATACTGCAGGTGTGTTTATTGTAATCATCTCTCACTAAAAAGAAACAGGTTCAAGGGGTTTAAATATAATTAGCATGAGCTACACTCCTGCCTTTAATCACTATCTTGCTGGTTAATATAATCAAGAAGGTAAACAAACAAAGATTAAGTCTGTTAAATTAAAAAAAAACATATATTCTACAGGGAAGCTTGCAAAATAATTTTGTTTTGATATGCTGCTACAGAGCATCATTTTATTTCAACATTACAAATTATTTTTAACATAGAAATACTTTCCTCTCACTGCCTCCCATAAGGAAGAGCCAAAATACGACATCCTTTATTTTCACTTCACTTTCAATATAACCACAACATTCTACTTGCACAGCATCCTTCACTAGAAGCCATCCAGACACTTAAAAATGTTTAATCATACATCAAATGTAAGATGGGAGCTGAATAACACACCTGCCACTCAGACAATTTATCCATGCTGGGCATAAATACAGATTTAGGTACATTTTTGGGTCACTATATTGCAGTAATTATTTTGGCTGGACCCACTTGTTTAGCATCTGAGAAAATGTCTGACTCTGAAACTGACTTGTAACTGTTTGAACACGAGGTGGGATATTTTGCAGTTGAGCTTTAACATGACATAGGAATCACTCCTTTGTGAAATAACTCTTTCCTTCACATGGAAGAGTCCATTTAAACTGTGCCTAAATACAGGAAATGCTCTTAGCAGCAGAGAGAGACACAACATTTTAATGCAAGGCTTGTGGACTGCTGAGATCCTGACACTTCATGTTCACAAGAAGCAGCTCAGATAAATACAGGCACGTGGATAGAAGCCCATTTGGATGTGTATATATTGAGTATCTCCTTGCAGAGACAACAAAGAACTAATACACCCTTACCCCTTTCCTACCTCCATTGCAAACCAGCCCTCAGGATCCTCCATCAATATTTTTAACACAACACCTCCATCTCCCTCTGAGAAGGCAAAGTCAGCTCTGCTGACATGCATATTGATGCAGAATGTTAAGTACCTGGCAGACCACTTTCTGCTTATAATAAAGCCACTTTTTTTGTACAAGTTCTACGGAATGTGGTGTGCCAGAGAGTAGAGAAAATTGCAAAATCATCATGGTAACGGTACTTGCAGTTAGGAGAGGTGCCCCTGGGAACACCAACCCATCAGAATTTTAAAAATTTCCAACTATTTTTCATATTTTTCTTAAATTACATCATAGTTGTGCCAAAAAAGCCTTAGGGGGAAAAAAACAAAAGAGGAAAATGCCACAGTATTCCTCACCAATTTGCAAATAAACATCTGTCCTTTCCACTTAGAAGCTGAAACAAGGAGAAAAACATTAGAAGAAAATATTCATCCCAAAATATAGTGTTTTAGAAACAACATTGTCAATACCACAGGAGTCAAAACAGGTTAAAAAGATGCTCAGCAGATAGCTGCAGCTATGAGCCTGGAACACATTACAGCTTATGATAGTGCTTTATACACAGTAAGCCCAATCCTGCAGCAATTTATTCTATGCACTCCATTCTCTTCCCTTTGAGCAACTCCTCTGAGATCAGGGGAACTCCTCAGGATGTATAGTTAGAGATAAAAACTTCATCAAGGTCCCTGTCACACGGTTATGCAGCTCACAGCGTCTTTACACCCTCCATGCCCAGTGTTAACATTAAGCAGGACTCTAAACAAAGCTAAAATCATTCCAATGGGTCAGAGATGAAGTAACAACTTCAAAAATGCAGCTTGAAATTTGCCAGTTTTGCAAAGGGAATGTCATTCATCTTTCCTATTTTAACTGCTGATTTTCTGAATTGCAATTCACAAAAAAACCCAGAACTGAATGTACCTGTCTCAAAAGTAAATGTAATATTTGCCCTTACAATACCTGTATTTTCAGAAGCCAAATGCTGATCTTAGAGTTCACTGAAAGCGTTGAATAAAAACTGAGGCTACTTTTGTTTAAACCAACTGCGTTTTCTGATTTTGAGATTGTAATTCTGGAACCAAAATGCAGGGGAAATACCTCACCTTTTTCCCATGCAAAACTTAATTTTGTTTAAAAAAGAAAATAAGTCTTTATAACTGCCTAACCATTTCTAGCAGCAGCTGGGAGAGGATACAAAGCAGAATAATGCAGAAGCACACAGGTCCCGGTTCTGCCTCTTGTAATTTCTTGCTTTGCCTAGGGAAGTCAGGGACTGCACAAGCCCAGCTGCCCAAGCAGACAGAAAGGTGATTTTAACCATGTCTGTCCAGAGGCAAATCCTACCAGAGGAAATTCAGTTTCACAGCCGTGACCATACGTGCTGTGTATATTTTTCATTGTAAATATATAGTATCAGGCACAACTTAAAGAGACTTATGTCAAGTGATGAGACGTAGTTCAGCTCTAATTTAAGGATAGGAAACATTCATGCACTGTGCTTTTTTAAATTAAAAGATATTCACATTTCAAATAATATTCGAACTGTAGGCTTGTAATAAATTACAGACATTAGTGATACACCAGTTTCTATATTTGCCTTCTGAAAACACTTTCAGGTGTTTATTAGCTGCATCATTTTGCATAGGTTTGCTCCTTCCTAGGGAGCTTCAGAGAGCAGGTAGTGTCTGTGGGGCCAGCAGGGTCAGACCTTCTCAGCTCACATCTGTCCCCACGGTCTCAGCACGGGGCCAGCAGCACCGTTTGGCATCCCACACCAAGCCGGATCCCCAGCTGCTGCAAATCAGTGCTGGATGCAAGCAATGTGCCACCCGCTCATCAGCTGCAAAGCAAGCATGAGGCACAACTTGACAGGGGCACAGCTATGAAATGGATCTTTTCTGCTCATTTTTTGTGCAACTCGAATCTGCTGAAATAAAGGTGGGTTTTTTCCAAATTGCTTCTTGTTGAGCCTGGTGATGTTAGCAGCAGTAATTTCGGCAGGAATGGAGAGTGCAAAATATTCTAAAACTCCTGCTGTCCTAACACCTGCAAAATGCCAAGGCTTTCTCCACAGAGTGGAACCAAAACCGGCAGGGAGTTTCAAGCATTGTTAAAACACGGGACAGGCATAAGAATTAAAGCAACTTCTTGTTACATTAGATCATTCTTTCATCAGCGTCCTTGAGTTTCAAGGGCAGTCAAGTGCTAATAGCCCCCTTCCTGCAGCTCCCTGGAGCACCCGATTATGCATTGCCAAAGACAGATGATGCACCAGGAGCCATGAGCTCTCCACAGCACGATGTGAGTGATGTTAAAAGCATGAAGAACAGTAATAGTGCCAAAGACAGTTGGGGCATATTGCAGCAAGAGTAGTAGGGTGGGTTTGGAAGCTGGGATCACAGGGCTATTGTCACCACTTGATGATGGTGGGGACCAACATGTCCATAGGTAAGCTTTGAAACACCAGGATCACTCCCTGCCCTGTATCTGCTTAGCAGCTAACTGGAATTGGGTGGAAGAATATGGCAACTAATAGTAATTTCTGGAGCTCTAAAAATCAGTGGAAATTGAGATAAATTAAGTCAGAAGAAATGGTATGCTCATGAGAGCATCTTTAGCTATAACATCACTGTAAAGCACTGAAGCTAATTCTCCTATCAAAACCACCTCAATGAAATTACATCGATCCATTCCTTTTGAAGCTGAAGCAAACCACTAATAATTTTCCTTCCTTCTGGAAAATATTCACCTTTATAAAGATTTTTTAGAATTCTTGAAAATATCCTTCCACTGTGGTTAACCTGATCAGTCACCCTCATCTGTGCCCTGAAGCAGAAAACCAAGTGAAAGAAATAAATGGCATGTAAATATAGGAAAAGGAATTAATAAAATGTACTAAAATGCAGTTTTAAAAGCTGTATCATGAGAAAAGAAAATATAGCCTATTTTGGTAAACTGCAAAACAGGGAATAACAGGAGCAAAGGTAAATCCCTCTTCTATGCTTTTCTAGGTACTTTGGCAAGAGCTTTGTAAAGCATTTGGGGAGGGGGCTGGTGATTGACCCCCATCTCTCTCTTCTTCCTCAAGAAAAGTGGAGAAAGTATAAATATTAAGTTCACTCAAACTTCTTTTTTCCTCTCTTCTTTTTGGTTTTCTTCTTTTTATCCCTTAAACCAGAAAACAGTAGAGAAAGAAATAGTCAGATCAGACATGACATTTCATTGTATCTGAAACAAAATGTTTCAGTTTTGGCTTGGGGTGAATTTTGCACTATTTAAAAACACAACATTTAACCAAATTTAGTCTCATAATATCTTGCTGAAATCAAAACATTTCGCTTCTAAAGTTTCAGTAAAATACCAGTTTTAATTAGGGGAAAACCCCACCCTTTTCTGTTAAATCTGACTTATATTCAACACTCACTCACAAACAGCATTTGTCAAACCAAAAAATGCATGGTTTGGGCACATCAGCTAAACATTTTATGAGCATTTGTGTGTCTGGAAGCTGGTACTCTGTGGCCCTAATGTGCACATTGGGTGCTTTGCTATTGCCACAGTTTTAATGTCGCTGTCATATCTGTCTAGCAGCTCAGACCAAAGCTGCTTTGTGCGAGGTGCTGTAGGAAGACTGACAAAAACACAAGCATGTTATTGCTGTTATTATTGTACTTGGTGGTATTCTTATTCTTATTACCTGGGCATTGCTGGCTTGGACATTCAATCATAAAAAAAAAAAAAACAAAACCAAACAAACAAAAACAACAACAAAAAAACCCCAAACCCCAAACCAACACCACCAAAAAAACCAACAACAACCACCCCTCATATTTTTTCAGTTTTAGATTGAGCTATCATTTTTTTGGCACTCTCTCTCCCCATCATCTCACTGGCTCTTGTCACATTTGAAAGGTTTGACTTTGCTCAATATGATCAATAACTAAGAACTGCAGAGAGAGATGATCATCAACACAAGATCATGATATCTGCTTTGGCTCTTTGGTGGCTCTGAAAACGTGCAAGTATGGTTGGGGAGATGGAAAATAATATGAAACACTCACTAACAGCATGTAGCGTAGAAACTTAGAAAACCACTGTAGTCATTGACTCACAGATGGTCAAATGAACAACATGTTTCTATTCCTGTATTTAATTAAATCTTAATTATGCCACCAACAGGGTTCAAAACAGCATTATGAAACAGCTTGCATGAATACCAAAATACGATTGGCTGACGAGACTTTGAACTCGGGTAATTATCCTCCCCAAAAAGCGCACAAGTTGGGTCTATAAAGCCTCTTCACCAAGCAGCCCAATGCGCCATGGCCTAAGATTAAAAATACATGCATGCAGGATAGACTTGCTTCAAGATATGGACCTGATAAATGGAGAGGTAGATTTCAAATTAGCAGTGAGCCCAGTTGAGAGATGGTGTGAGTCAGAGGGAGACTTTCCAAGCCTCCATTATGCTCTGATGACTCCATGGAGGCTTTGCCTCTTACCTTTGTTGTTCTGTGAATAAAATGGACCTACAATAGAACCAAGTGACTCTATATTAATTATTTCACAATCTGATCACACGAGTTAGTTAAAAACAGCTGCCTGAAATACTCCTTTCAGTTGCTTTTTTTTTTTTTTTTTGTTGCTGATGAAAAAGGGCCTTTTATCAAAAAGAAATATTTTGGAGGATCTTTCTCTTTCGATTTTAATATGTCAGTTAAACCCAACAACTCGTAAGCACATTTTCCCAAGGAGTTGTTTTTTTGCTATGCTTCTAAGAGCAGGGGGCTGGGAAGGCCTCTGGATGGTAGTTCCTCCTAAACTCAACTTCCAGGCTCCTCTTCAACCTTTTAATGCCATTTCAAGCTCCTTTTCAACTTGGTATTCACCCACTCCTTTTCCACTTACAGGCATTATATGGAAGAGCTACACGAGAGCAAAAGAGCGCAGCATCCCAGCTGCACCCAACTATCGACAGGCTTAAGAAAAAACACAAGAAACATTTAAAACAAACAAACAACAAAAAAAAAAAACTTACCGCTTTCAACTTTGTGGAAGGCTTTCTGCTTTAGCAGCATTTTGTCTGGTGGACATGCACAGCACCTGTCCAGCCTTACTCTGAAATGACAATTTCTGTGCAGAGCAGCACAGAGGGAAAAGGAGAAGATTTAGGGATCATTGTATCATTGGTTTTCAGGGTATTTGGGGGTTTCATTTGTTTGCTTGTTGGATTGGGTTTTTTTGCTTGATTGGTTGTTGTTTGGTTGAGGTACTAAAATTTATGACATTATGTTGAAAAATTATCAGAAAAAGAAGAGATGATGCATTTCGTGATGGTACATAAATCTATATTTTTTATGAAAGTCAGAGCAAATAAGGCAGAGAACAAACCTTTGTGTGGATTACAATTTAAAATTTGGGGAAAAAAAGAAAAGGAAAAAAAAAAAGAAGAAAAAAAAAGTCCTCAAACTCCTCAAGTAATTTTTTTTTCTTTTTCTCCCAAGATCCAGAATCTGTTGAGAATTAGAGATTTTCAGTGACAATAAGTCTAAAATGTTTTAGTTTTTAAAATTTTTTACATTTGGATAGGTTTTGAAAGATGAACTCAAATTTCTAAGGAGAGTAGACTCTTTTCTAAGAGAAACATTTTGCTAGTGCAGAAAAGTAATTTCTGTGAGGGGAAACAATTTCAGTAGAAACTTTAACCTATTTGAACTTTTTGTTTGCTTAGATTGTCTGCATTCGGGAAAAAAAATGCCATTTGAAAATATGAAGAAAAAACAGAGAACGGGAAACCTCCTGGATGGAGGAAATCTTGGTTATGAACACTTCTATGCCTTTATCAGAGAAGAGGTAGGCCATATAAGTCTCCAAAGTGTCCTCATTCCCTAAGTACTGATTCTACTGGGTATCTCCCATTGGGCTGTGCCTGACCAGGGATGGAGGCTACCCCTACTGCCAAGCTAAGCTAAGCAAATCCCTGGGAGAAGAGCGCATGGAAGTTTTGCTCCTTTGAATTGCATTTTTAAACAAAATACGACTCAGATAAACACTCAGTAGATGCCTGGCAGCACTCCCGCGTCCTACAAAAACCCACCAGATTTGCCAATAGAACAGCTTTTTACACCCCTTACACATACTTTTTGACTTTTTTGACCGAATTTGATTACCAATTCATCTTGAAAGGAGAGCAGAGTTTTTCTCGGCCTTTCCTTTTTTTTCCCCAGTGAGGCCTCACGCTCCCTGAAATATCCAAAATCGCTGACACATTGTGCTCCTCCAGGAATCCAGAGCCTTTCCCACTGAGTTACAAGCTGCCAAGGAGGCTATATTATAACAAAAGAAGTTTTTATATCCTCCTGTAGGCTGATTACTGGAAACTACCACAAAATGTACATTATCTGAAGGCCATTTGTTGATGGTTAGAATCAACTTCTTTAGGAAATTTCCAGCTGATATGTAAACACACTACGGAGAAGGAAAGAGCAACAATGATGCAGGCAGTGTCTGAACCCTTTTGGCCCTGGTCCTGGGAATTAATATCTCAATAACTTGTCCTTATGAGTCACTGCAGTGAAGAAGCCAGGATTGCTTTTGTCACATTTGCTAAGTGGACTGAAATGCAGTTGTGAACTGTACAGTGGCACATGCCATACGGGCAAAACATCTCCATCATGGTGAGGAGGCCATCGTTTGCTAGGGATTTTGCAGAGAGGTATTGTTTAAAGGATTAAAGGGAAGTATAACGCAGGAAAACAAATTTGAAAAGGAAAGATGAAGGAGAGAGATAGGGAGTGATAAACCTTGGACAAACCTGTCAGGGGGACTCAACACAGGTGTCTGGCCAGTGTGCTCCAGCCTGTCATAAACAGAAGGTCAAAGTGATTAGACAGGTGCTTTTAGCATTAAAATTTGGAATATTTTAATCAATTGGTGAAGAGCATGAATGTCTCCAAGGAGGCCAGCCTAAGTTTTCACTGCATCAGTATGACTGGGCTCATACCATATTTTCTCAGTTTTGCTCAAAAGAAGGCCATCGTACAAAGAAGTGCCCACAAATTCTGCCTCTTGATGCTTTCTGCACCCAGCAGCAACCTGTGAAACAAAATGCAAGCAGTCGCAGCAAAGAGGACTGGCAGTAAATGTTATGATTGCACCACCCAACTGACCAGTCCTGAGGCTAAAAATCAGGGTGATGGGTGCTTTCCTCTCCCTTTTTCTTCTGCAGCACCGGTAATGAGGATTTTGCAGATCGGATCACAGACTGAGCATTGCCACGGAAGCCCACTGCATCTACCACCTTGCACTGAATTCCCCAGGCAGAAGCTAATGAGAAAAGACATGCAGAGAGCTAGCAAATCTTCACATCCCTGAAAGTGCGAGGTTTCATTGGTGAGTTAATTCTACATTTACTGATGGCACCGAAGTAAAGCAATTCTGAAAGCAAACAGATTTCTCTTGGGGAAGAGCAACACATTTTATGTGTGGATTTTGCAGGGTAAAAACCAAACTCCCAGAGTGTCTTTGTAGACAGCAAAGTGACTGCAAAAACATCACCTTCTGAGTCATCAGCTGCCATCCACACACACGTACCTGCCAACTCCAGCAACCAAACCGGCTTTCGTGCGCTTGGGTGTGCTGGAGCTGCAGATTCAGGCTGGCTCTGTGAGAGGGAGCTCCATCCCACTCTGGCTCTCATCTTCCCAGGACACATTATCCAAAATCCTCCCGTGGAGTCCAATTCCTGGCACAGACATGGGAACAGGAAGGAGCCCTGCAAGATGTTCGGGTCCCAGCCCACATCCTACAAAGAAACACCAAGGCTGCCTGGACAAGAGAGCAGATTTTTACTACCCCCCAAAAAAAACCCCAGCATGGTATTTTGTTTTGAAACTTGTCATGAATTCAATTTCCTTACTAAGAGGTGGAGTAAGAGAGGAGAGACTCTGTTCTGCATGGGTGCTTCCCACCACCCCTCTCACTTCATTCTTCTTTTTCTCAAAAGGGAAAAAAAAAAAAAGAGTTAATGGGAAAGAATCAGGAATTGCTTGGTAATGTGATTAAATATATATATTGTCCACATCCTGATTTTCTCTGCACTATCCCCTTTCTGCTGACAGAGAGACCCTCCCAAAGGAAAAGCAAAAGGAAGCTAAGCAAAGAACTTGTCCCCAGAAATATTTCTCCAGTTTTCTTCTAAAATTAAGAGACTTTTGTATGAGTGTGTCCAAATGAGGGCTTGAGTGGGGCTCCCTTCCCTCTGAGAGGTAAGAAATAAAAATAAAGAAGTGAATTTTCTCCCAGATTTAATTGGTGCCTGAAAAAAAATATGACTCTGAAAGGAAGCGAAAATTTTATATTAATTTCCAAATAAAAAACTTAGCAGTATCAACACTTCATTACTTCCTCCTTGTTGTCAGGCAGAGGAGAAAATACTCAAAAATAACTTCCAAAAAACGGCAATAGTGATTTTTTCCTGAGATGTATTTTCAAGTAAAAACAACAACAACAACAACAACAAGGAAAACAAATCTTATCAGTGACATGTTTTGGTCCCTGGTGTCCAACAGCCTCTTTATTTTTAACACCAGAGATTTGTATGTGGGTCAAGTGTATGACCAATCGCCCTTCTCCCACAGCATGAGATTCAGCCTATCATTCCCCAGGTTAGAAATGCACATTGTGCAAAACTTTCCGTAGGTCAGCGATTAGACTGAAGTTCAAGGCCAATTCATATTCCATATGAATCGGTTGGTCCAATCCTAGTGTGAGCCGCCAGAGTATCAAATATATGACAAAGATGGACTACTTAATATTTAAAACACATGGCAAAACAATGTACCCCCACATTTCCATAGCTTCGTGTGTGTGTGTGTTACTGATGCACCTTGAATTATAGTGAAATTAGCAGCACGCAATAGATTGCTGCCCCCCCTTCCCTCCCCCCGCTCCTTCCCTCCATGTGGAAGGATTTCATCATATGTCTGATTTTGTTATTCATCTGTTCTGACTGCCTGACAGATGTTTACTTGCAAATTTCTAAATCGGCTTACACCAGCTTCACTTTGCTCCCACTGCTTTCACTGGACGTTTTACCCCATGGGACATGGGGAGCCATACTGCCTTCCGCTCCTGCCCCCTTTCTGCTGCAGGGTGAGAAACCCCTACAGCAGTGGTGAGGCTGCACCAGGAGAAAAATAATCCATCCCATCTCATTCCTCTACGTTTATAGTCTCCATCCACACAGCAAAACAAAGGTGAATGTAAGGAGATGCCTAGGCTGGAAAGCTTCTTCATGAAGCCTACATTTGGGGACCAAAGACTGAAAGAAAGGGTCTAGAGGCATCATAATTGATAGGTGACCCTTGAACATTAACAGACTAAGCACACCTGACTTGTTGACTGACGCAGTCTCACTGTAAAAGTCCACTCTGCTGTTAGAAGGCTCACATCATCACAAATGAGCACAGGAATACCAATTCCTACAGGGTCCTATGCATCTCCTCAATTGCACATTGTTTATCTGTATCTTTACCAGGCAACACCACCCTGCAAAGATTTCAGGTTCAAATCTCCCTCTGTTCTTGTCGGTGGAAGTATTTTGCTGTGCAGAAAGGAGACCATACTAAAAGAGCAGTTACATTTAGGGGCTTTCTTTGCTGTATCTGTGAGGTCAGGATGAAGATTAAGTCTTTTATAATACTTGCAGGAAGCACTGCTGAATGTGACCTTCTGCTTTCCCTCATATAAAATTTGTCACGCCTGTGAAAATTTCCTTTAAGAAATCCTCAAATTCCCTGAAAATGAGTTGTTTATTTTCAACCATCTAATTTTTTTCCTATTTTTTTTCTGAATCATTTTTTCAGCATGTTCTTCCATTAAAAAAAAACCATAACACCAAAACAAAACAAAACGAACACGAAACCCAACAACGAGACCCCACTGAAAAACAACAACCAGGGAGCCACTCTAATTACAAAATATCACTGAACTCTGGTTGCACAATATGCTGTGAGACGCTGACGTTTCTAGCTTTTAATTTAGGCTTTGCTTTGTAAGCTAGAAGGTATGTGTCCCACCAGCCCCACCAAAGGTTCAGGAAGTGCACTCTGTGCTTACGTGGTATTGAACTGGGACCTTGGTTCTTCATTAGCTGCACAAACCACACAGTTCTTAAAGTGAGGCTGACCCTGGGCAAACCAGAGTCAATGGAATTGTTTCCATCATCCTTCCTTAGGCTGCTCATCACCCGTTTTATATCTGGTGCAGTCAAGCCCTCTCTGTGCTCCTCAGGCTTTTTTCCCTGTTTAGGCAGAGAGAAGAGCTTTCCAACAGAGAATGCAGTTTAGCAGAGGCAAGGCCTGAGGTGGCTCTTCATGTGCCTGCAAGTAGTTTGGTCCTTGCAAGGGACTTTGCAGAAAAAAATCAGGTGGTTTTACTGGAATTTAACAGAAATGTCCCACCTCTCTCCTGGTGAGTTCCTAGAAATTAGAGTAGTACTCCCCAGTCGGAAGTATTTCCCCAATTTCACTGTGGATTTGTGCTGTCCCCTATTTTCTCCTTCCCTAGACCTCTCAGCAGTTAACAGATCATCTGTTCTCCCATTTACATCTCCCTCTCTATTCTCTACTGTCTGTGGCTCACCGCACTGCTTTACCCTTCTATTTCAATTGGCTGAGCCCTCGATGGCATCCTTGAACTCCAAAATAACTACCTCCTGACAACAGGAGAACTACAGAAGAGCTACACTGAAATTCCAGACACATCTCTTGTCAGAGACCATGGTAACTTCTGCAGTTAGGTGTCTCCAATGTTAATTCTTTATAAACAAAAAGCTGCCTGGCAGTGTACTGAAAATTGAGCCTTTGAAGCCAGTGCAGAGCTCCTTGACTTGTTATTGCTTTTTCAGATATAGTCCACTATATCAAAATGATACAGATGGTTCTGTCAGGAGTGCATAAGCAACGGGTTCAGTGTCTTCCCCACATACGAGACGTAAGCCAGCTTATACAAAGGATCTTCCAGTTATATTTCCTCCATGTGTTATTTTTATGTATCTTCCAGGGAAATCCAACTGGAGAATTTGAATTTAATAAGTGCGGGATATGGGGTGCTATTAAGTCTTCAAAGCACAATCAAGCAACAGCGTTGGATCAAAGGCCTGCAAAAAATATTGCAAGAAATTATTGGCCCTTCTCAGAGACTGAGACACGACAAATGCCTACTGGATTCGAAATTCAGCTCCCTTGGGAGGGTAGAATTATTAAAGGTCGCTGTAAAGCCTGCTGAGAGCAACATAAAGTTTTCTGCTGACTTTGCAAGTTGTGGATCAGGCTCCGAGTCACCTGATAGAGTATATAGTGAAACTAACAGTAAACTTTATCTTTGCCAAAAGTGCAAGAGAGAAGGAAATGAAACATCACAGTAGTATTCATGCCAGGAAAAAAAAAGAATCTTTAAAAATCGCAAAGCTCAACTGATAATGAAAAAACTGCAGGAGGTTCAGGCTGAGGACAGGTATGTTTTATAGCTCTTTTCCTTCAACAATTAAATGCAACTTAAAAGATTTTTTGAGCTAAAATACAATATTTTGCAGTCTATTACAGGTTGTTCTGCTCGTTCTCGTGGCAAAGAGAGCTAACATGCAGTGTTATCATTCTAATCCAAAGGTTGGATAATGTGGAAGTCGGACTATATTCTTAGGCTGCAGCTGCTGCCCACATAGCCTCATGAACTGGGGTGTTCCTGGAGAAGATTTGAGCACCCCCTTAAGCTGATCATGAATTGCTGGAAGCTGACCATGTAAGATCTTGTTTTCTCCCACAGAGACAAAAATGTGCCCTCCTGTGAAGAGTGCAGTGGGTGCACCATATAGCTTCACCAGAAGGAAGATTTCTCAAACCCACTCTTCATCTCTGATACTTAAGGTAGCTGAGATTAGAGTTTAGTTTCTTACAGTACTGCTGGAACACTGGTTCCCAACATCCAATCCTAACACAGCAAGGCTCAGGTTAATACTGAGAAAGTCATCCTTACCCAGTGGGGAACACCATGGATGCAATGGAGCAAAACCTTAGTGGAAAGGGGAAGGATATCCTGACTTTTGGGTGCAGCGGGCTTGGGAGGTTAAAATACCTGCTGCCTCACACAAACGTGCATCATCCCCAGCACTCCATGTGCAGGTCCACAGATGCTTTGCAGGAATGCTCTTCCTGTGCCTTTGAGGGCTGCAGCTGTTTCCATGTTAATTTTATTTCCAGTGTTTCATCTACTACTCACACAGTCCTTTACACCAGCTTTGGTATCTGTACAGTCATGTGTTTACAACCAGACTGACATCAAGAAGACTTGTGCTATGGCTCATGACGTCCCAACAGGGAATATAATCTACACAGGTAAACGCTGTCACTCTTGAGAAAACAGCTAGGTCAGTCATTACTTCCAGAACAACAATTCAAAACCGATGTTTCTTCTAAATTCAACCAATCTCAACTTCTGGCAATTTGTTTGTTGGGGCTTTTTCACCTAATTGCTTTTGAAGGAAATGATGGACCTTTCCTGCTTTCCCTCCCCAGATCTCACTAGGAATGTCAAACCCAGTTTCCCTTGGATTTGTTGAGGGTCCCAGAAGTGGAACATGATCTTTCAGGGTCCAGTTGAGTCTTTAACAAAGCTATCTTTTCTCCTTAAAGTTTATTCAGGTGCTTGAGTTAAACAGGTGTTGGTAAAGACAAAGAAAAAAAGCAGAAGTTTTAATTACTCTAAGAAAAATAATTTCCTCTCTTAGCTGAGCAGGTTTGGCTGACTATTCCTTCTGATATTGTGTGTAGCTACTCAGCAATTTAATTTTTTTTCCTTAAATAGAAGATTTCAGCCTTTTAGTATCAAATTAAATACCAAAGTGAAATCAAATCATAACCAAGCAACTTGATCAGAAGGTACCATACCTTCAAAGGGAGGCACTGGCTTTGTGTCCGTTCCACTTCTGTCCATGCAGCCTAGGGCATGGCTAGCTCTGTTCTGCTCAGCTGCTGTAGACTATCCAAAGCAGGGAGCAGGGGCAGCAGATAGCTAAACTGGGCACACAAATGCATCTAAACTGCAACATGGAGAGGTAAAGGAGACAGAGTTCAGGTGCCTGGTTCTCCAAAATAAATAATATTTTCTTAGGTATGTTGGCAAATTTCACAAAGCATTGTTCTCTTTAGAAAACAAACATTTTTTTGTCAATAGGTCTGTCATATTTTTCATTATCTGCTTGGTGACAAGTTCACCAGTCACCCACAAGTTTCTCCAGGGTTGTTGACCCTTCCATCTTCTAAGCCACTGAAATACATAAAAGGGAGGCACAAAGGACTGAAATCGACTCACTTCATAGTTGATATCGAAGAGATTCTCACCAGGTCTTGCAGGATGTCCTGCAAAGACACTAAACCACTCGATATTAAACAGCACCATCAATTTTCAAACAGTGTGAGCCACAGCTCTCCTGGGGCTACAGGTTAGTCCTACATTCTTTCAACAAAAAGTAATAAGCAGGTTGGGAGCTGAGGTGTCATATTGTGTCATTCTGCTGTGGGAATATCACTAATGTTTAAAGGCCCACAGAGAAGTAGTGTTAGGAGAGAACTTAATACAAAAATGTGGTTAAAAAGATAGATGAGGAAAGAAGAGTTGCTATGATTTTTGAGCAGTGTTTTCAAGAAAGGGAAAACAAATTAAAGGCTGCAGTTTGGCTCACAAACAGCTCCATAGACTTTGAGATAGAAATGGATAGAAAAGTAGCTCCCTGTTTTAAGTAGGTAAATATTAGGGGAAGTTTAGCCCAATTGCTTGAGTTGAACCAAAGCTGACAATGACCCAACCCATAGAGCTCTTCCTTCCCAACACAGGAAACCAAGTTCCCATCTCTAGAATCCCACTACCAGGCTGATAGGAACACTTCAAAAGCAGGACTTTTCACCTCTGGGAACCATGACTGACCTGTCACTCAGCAGTGATCCATCCAGTCCATTAGCAAGTGTTGCTAATGACTTGTCCAGTCTCCTTAACCAGAAGACATTTGCAACACGATGTGCGAATTCAACAATGGCATAAACCCTGGAAGAAATATTGGAAAGTTGTAGTGCTGTGGGATAAGAAATGAGGACAGATGTCTGTTTTTGTCTGGGCAAAGGAGTGAGTTTACAAACTATGAGTAGCTCAGGTATCAGCCAAAGTCAAGGTGAAGTTCAGAGCTGGCCAAGGAGATTGAAAATGGTTTAACTGATTCTAATTTCTTTTTCTTGAAAATTTAGTTTTTCTCACTTCAGAAACCTTAACATTTCCCCCCTTGTTTCACCCTGCCATTCAAAATTGTGATTTTTTCAAATTCTGGCAATTCCAAATCCCCTGTCAGGTTCTAGCACAGATGTTCCTGGGGCTGTTTGGGGTCTGAAAGCTTCCGGGAGGGGTTTGCCTTCTCCAGACAGAGCTATCTTACAATTACCTGTGTCTTAGTTCATCAATTGGTGTTTTCCTCTACCCAACATCTCAACTGCAAAATTATGTACCTTGCTGGTTAAATTCTAGAGCTATCCTCAACGGTTAAAGGTTAGCTGGCTGAGATTCAGGGCAACAAATCCCTCCTCTCTGTATGTGTATCTGCCCAGTGATAAGCCCAGGCAAACAAAGCTTCTTCTGGATCTGCCTTTGCACACATGATGCAATTTACAGGTGGAGTCTGTGCAGGACTCCTATCTCTCCAATAATGAGGCGGCACATCAGCAGTGTCACATGTCCCCTCGTATAGCATTCAAAGCATCGACGATAGCTGAGGAAAGCTGCTTTGAGATAGATGCTTCTGTAGACCCATAAGGAAAACCATTTATTTCAATGGCAGTGTAGTAACACCTTGGCTTGGCTTTCCAGTACCTTGTTGCTATCTTTTCACATCACAAAGCAATTAACTACAAGGCTGATTTACCACTGGGGTCCTGGTTAATCCTCAAAAATACTGAAATGCAGGAGTACAAGTATTTGGACTTCTTCTTGGTGGGCTTTCCAGCTATGTTAACTTACAGTAACTATGTTTTTCGAGATGTGTTAAAAGAGAAGTTGAACCAGAAACTACTGTGTTCAGCACCACAGGCAGTGGTTGGATCTAAAACAGAGAGGGACAAAAAAGCATAGTGTTTGCAAAGGCAACCTGTGCCCAGCTAGAGGGAGCTGTGGAAGGTGTCTAAGGTGAGTTACAACACTTAAATCTGCTTTATGGATTACTCCATTCCTCACATTGTTTCTGGAGCTCTGCGGATGAAAACTGACAGTGGAGCATTGACATGAGGACATTAACTTCTTCAAGCTTCATTTCTAATACGTGAGAAAAGGATCCATCACGAGGACCCAGAAAAGATAGCCTCCCTCTCCATGGCCTGGACAGGGACATGAGATCCGTCTCCTAAATCAGCATCAGCTTGGCAAACTCCTTCCCAGCCCACTGTCTGCAATTGCACTGCTTAAGTAAACCAAAGTTTCCTCTCAGGAACAATCCGTAGCTCCTCAGTAGAGGCAATTCTCCATCTTTTGGAGATGGAGAATCTGTCAAGCTATGTTCGAAACAAGAAGCCAAACTTGATGTTGTTTTGACTATACCTGCTTGAAGTGGGTGCTGCAATCTTAACGTACAGAAATCAAACCCTTCCCAGCAGTTCCTGGGTGCTGTCAGAACAGCAAGGCTGGTTTTGCATTTTCCTTGTTGCTGGGAAGCCCTTCCCACCCAGTTTAATGAGGCTGGAGATAGGGGAAGAAAAGGCAAGGAGAACAAAGTATTTGTACTTTGATTTTCCAGTTCATGAAATTATTTTTTTCTTTTTCCCCAGACCAAGCTTTAAGCTACAGTTATTACTGCTGCAGCCACAATTAATACTTTACCTTTCAGAAAGAGGAACAAAATGTCTTCCTCATGGATTTCCAGGGAGATGTTCCTCTCTGACCAGCAGTTAGTGGTGATCTTGGATATGTGATCTGAAATAGAATCATGGAACGGTAAGGTTGGAAGGGACCTCAAGGATCATCTAGTTCCAACCTCCTGCCATGGGCAGGGACACCTCCCACTAGTACAGGTCACTCAAGGCCTCGTCCAACCTGGCCTTGAACACCTCCAGGGAGGGAGCATCCACAACCTCCCTGGGCAACCTGTTCCAGTGCCTCACCACCCTCACTGTAAAGAACTACCTCCTAAATAGAAATGTTACTTTTGAAATCATGATAGATACTACTTTTTCCTCCTGAAAAATGACAGTCCTTCTTGTTCTGTGCTATTATTAAAAATAGAATCCACAATTGCAACACCACTGCTTTTTGGTTTCTTCATACAGCAGGATGTATACTAGGTTTACAACACTAACAGCATGAGTAATTACATGGATTTCTAATTTCAACAGCAATCAACAATCAGACCTGAAACACTGTACCCAGCGATCCAGTCAGAATTATGTTTGTTCTGTGTTATCCTTGTCCTATTGGCAATGGAGTTCAGGTAATCAAGAGATGTGAACTGGTCCACCAACAGGTTAATGCTTGAAACCCCAATCCAAAAGCTATTTATTGAAGTCCATAAAAATTTTGTTTCTTGTTTCAGAGGAGGCTCAGATGAGAAATTCAGACTTATATTTAGCATTTAAGTAACTTTAAACACCTGCCTCCATCCCACAGATGTTAGTGGGACTCAGATATACCTCTCTTACCCAAGGTAAGCTTCAGTGTTTTGCAGAATCTAGGACTCTGATAGAGAAGTGAATTACACTGCCTGCTAACAATCTGATTCAACATATTTTTGGAAAGCTAAAATTATTATCACACCGTAGATATTTTATCTCAACATTACACACGGCAAACAAAGCAAGCTCTGGAAAAATGGCCCTTGTGATTTACACCTTGCTTAAAGTGTGGATGGAACTGCCAGCTTCATAAAGGAGATGAACAAAGGGCCTGCAGGGCTCTCTCAGGAGAAAGAGCTGTCCATTGGGAAGATCTAAGTTCTTTTTTGTCTGTCATTCTCCTGTAATGTCTTCTCTTAAAATGTCCATATTTCTCACCTCCTCAAGCACAAAGCTGAGGAAGCCAGATGGAGCCATCAAACCACACATAGGGAGAAGCTGCCACCTTGCTCCCTGCGGGGAAAGCATCAGCACACCAAGCTGCCCCAGCAACGCCTTTGCAAATCAAAAGCATGCCTTGACCTTGGCTGCATTTATTGTAAGGATTAGCGAGCAATAGGACTCTCTGTCCCTGAGGTCAGGCTCTCCTTGTCTGCTGTTCTGAGGGTTTATATCTGAGGAAGCAGAAAGGAAGAGCGGGCACATCAGCTGGTAACAGTTCAGAAACAGATGTACATTCCTGCACAAAACTCCGACGTTAGTGTATCCAATTACTTTGAAACTCTGCTCCAACCGTCTTATCCCTAAAGCCTCACACTCTCTGCCTCCTGCCTCTTATCTGCTCTGCTCACTCACTGCTCCCTTGCTTTTGATCATAAACTTGTCACTGTAGAGTGAGTGCTTTGGGAAACATCCGCTCGCCGTGTCTGGCTGCTGCTGCAGTGCAACACGAGTAATAAGGAAAGAAAGCCTGCAAAGCAGAAGTGCAAGGTGAAACACAACCAGATTCACAAAGGCAGCATGTGGAAGATGCACACACCGGGGTGCTTTTAGTCGTTGCTGCACAAGCACTAAGGAATTATTCCCTGAATTGCACAGAAGGCAAGGGGAAAAAAAAAACTCCAACAAGCAAACAGCTGAATGAGACCTGGCTGCCTCAGAGACCATTCAGTACTGAACGCAATTTGCAGCAAGGATGTTTCTGAAAGGAGAAATCATGCTTTTCTCTATAGCAGTAAGTAGCAAGGAGGAGGAAAACAGTAAGCAGCGAGAAGGAAGGCAGTAAATACAACAACGTCTTATTTCTTTCAGTTTGCTCCAAAAATGTGCATCCCTGGCAGCTCCCCCAGCAGAGGGGAGCTGGAAGAGCAGTCTGAGCACAACGAAATGTTTTCACCTGTAGTGCCGGGGCACCCAAACTCTCTCTGCTTCCTACTGTGGGTGGAGAGGAGAGTGGCACAAGGAAGAAACCCAAGCTTTTTCAACTCCCGCAGCACAGGGTGGGTGAAGGGCAAGGCCTTGCCAAGGGGACAGTGAACCATAGGCTTCCTATGAAAAATAAGCACTGCTCCTGAAGTCCCGTCTGGGCTCATTATTTCCCTCTAACAAGAAATGTTAGGAGCTTAGTAATGGCAGTGGGACAGCATCGGTGCTATAGTAGATGCCACATTTAGACGGGGCGTTAAACTTCCCTCAAAACTATTTTTCATATTGCAGTTTATGTCATAACTTCTTTCCACACTGCTGTGGTAGCAGGAAGGGTACATCCACCCCATCTTTTTTTGCCAGTGTTACCTTCGTACCGCATGCCTTCCCCATGGTCTTTCAAATGCCTGCTTCCTTCAGGAGAGTTGGATCATGTTTCACCTGGATCTGCACACACACAGACAGTGCCTTTGGCCTGCTCCAAGGAGAGATATTTGCAATATTGTCATCACAGTACTTAGCTCTGGCACTAAGTACTGCTAAGGGACCCGGTGGCTATAAAGAGCACATACATACACAGCAGCGCTGGAGCGATGCTCCTTGGAGCTAGGCTTATAGATGTCATAATTATAACACTGTTAAATTCCACCATAAATTTCCTCTAATGAAGTCTGCCTGATAGTAAAAAGCTTTGCACATTTAGAGGTTATGCACAACAACAGTTTCCTTAGAGAGAAATGCTGCCCCATTTTGCCATGCAAAGACTTCATCAGGTTTGCTTACAGAAGCTGAGCAGGAGGCTGGGGCTGTTTATTTGTTTATTTAGCATAGCCAGGGAGTGTGGAGGACCAAGGAGCTGCTCTGCAGCAGGAACACCCGCTCCTGATCCCTGTGCCTGGAGAGGCACAGTTGAGAGTGTGAGGAGCAGCAGCCACTCAAGTGGACCAGGTTTGCACCATGCCGCCACATCATTTTACCACTGCAGCTCCAGCACAGTGCCCAGGAGCTGAGTGTCACCTGCTACACTTGTATGGGTTGGCTCTAGTGACTGTCACATAGGGAAAAAGCCTGTGCCATCTGAGAACTGGACATTTTGAGACACTTCCACACACTCCACCTCCCTAAACCTCTAGCAGGATCAATCCCACCCCATGGAAACACCTCACTCTCTGGGAAATCAAGTTCTGCCTTTGATGGTCATGCCAGGCCAAAACAAGAAGACGCAGAGTAAGTATTAGCATCATGTCAGCAGGGCAGGGGGAGAGGAAACACAGCAACAAGCAACTCTGCTTGCTCTCACAAGCTCAGGTCCAGCGCTTTTGCTCCTGCTCTTGCTGCCTCCCTAAGTAGCTATTTTCAGGCGCCTATAGCACCTTCAGGCAGTGCATTCCAGGTGCTTAGACCCACCACCCAACTGTCTTCCTAAACTCCATGTATCCCTGCAAATCCACAGCAGCTTATCACCATAAATGGGATGTAAGCACAGAAGAACTGGTGCTGTTAGCCCCAAACCTGTTTGCTGGGAAAACCATGATCACTGCAGCTGGAAGGTGGAGGTGCCCCTTTGTTCTTCAGTGGTGGTTTCTCTTAATACTTAGAAATTATTCCATACACTAAGAGACTTCTAAGTACCTCAGGTACCAACTAAAGATCCCTCATGAGGGGCATTTTGCCCTCTGAGGTGCAGTTTCACATCAGCAACACTATTGACAGCAATTTATTTTGCTTAAAGGACAGGAGAGGAACCGTTACTCAGGTTTCCCTACTATAAATGTTGTTTGCATAACACCACTAAAGACAGTATCTGTCTTTGGGTTTGAGGGGCTGATAGACATTATCTCAGTACACAGGGACCTTCAGGTTGCACGTGCAAAGCAGTTGCCAACCATTGGTCTCATCCACCAGTACAAGGTCTTCTGGAAACCTGCTTTGGGGTGCGTGCAGGAGAGGCACCCGTTCCGTCTGACTCACTGGGGTCTTAAATTGGATTAAAAATCTATTTGCAGAGCTGCCTCGCTTTCCGACTTCTGTGCTGCACCTGAAAACCTTTCCTTTTAAAAGCAAACACAGGCTCTCCCCAGGGACTGCCTGGGGAAGTCTTTCCACTATAAACATTACTTACCAGTAGAGGAGTCAGCCTCAGGCAAGCCAAAATTCCTTCTCCTAGCAAGGAACACTTTCCAATCAAACCAGACATTATTTTTTCCCTTAATGAGTGTTGATACCTACTGGAAAACTCTGCAAAGAAATCCACCCTAAACTAATTGTTCTGATACAACATCTAAGTTTTACAAGCTTCTTTCGTAATAATTAATTAATTAATAAACGACAACATAACAACGACAACAATAATGTTGTTTTACTGTATTTTCCTGCTCCATACAGCAAACATGATCTTTGCTGCTCGGGAATGTATCTGTTCCTGCAATTTGGGCTGCAACTGAAATCAGAGGTCCAACTCTGATTTTACTCTGCCTTAGCTCCACAGGAGCAAACAGAGTTTTCTCATGTTTTCCCTGGTGTGTTGGAGAGGAAAATTAAATCTGTTGTCTTCTGTTTGATACATCAGAAATTCTGGAGCTGCTACCACAGCTTTATGCACTGGGATATCACAATTTCAGCAGTAGGATATCCTCCCGCCTAGCTCAAGTCTTGCTTCCCCAGAATGTGCTATTTAGTATTTAATAAACAGGGAAAAAAGTGGGGAGAAAAATGGCGGACAGATGGGCTGCGTAGTCAGCATTGCCTGTCCGAGGTACTCTCCGTAGGATTTTCTACAAACTATTACCTCCTTTCCAAAACATCCACATTTTGGGCTCCATTAAGATGGTCTAGGAGGATCTTCCCTTGCGCCCCACAAATAGAGGTTTGAAGGGGCTTTCCCTGGTTGCCCCCAAATCTCCACCCTTCCCGCAGCTCATCATGCCCCAGGAGACTTCTGCCACCCTCAGGTCACCCCATAAGACTGGAAGGCTGGACCCCATCCCATAGCCTTGGGTAGAGGGTTTGGGAGCAGGGCACTGCAAGGGGCATTTTGCAAAGGGGCAGCATGGGTTTACAAGAACCCCAATACCAGGGGGCAAAAAGTAAAGCACCGTTTTTCAAAAATGGGGTGCTTTCTTGTGCATGCAAAGGCTTACGTGCCCTGCACCCTCGTTCGGGTAAGATATCACTGGCCATGGAGCTGGGAATGGGACTCAGAGAAGCGTGGGCAGCCTGCAGGCATTTAGCAAGCAGAGCAGCACCCCAAAACCCTGGTAAAGGGGTTACCCTGGAGGAGTGCTGCAAATTCAACATCTAGGGGGGTCATGATGGTGGTCACCGGCTATCTTTTATTCGAGGTGCATTCCCGAGATTTTAGTTAAGTGTAACATAAAACTGTGAAAGTTTAGCAGGGGAAAAGCTTTCCTCCCACTGACCTGGCTGGCCAATCAGAAGGGAGCCCCGCACCTCCCTCACTTCTGACAACTATTTAGCAACTGAGCTCAGCTAAAGTTTCCAAAAAGTTAGAATAACTTCCTCTCTCCAAGACCTCAATTTTTTGCACAACCCCGGTCCTTGAAATAAGAGCCCTTCAAGCAACCTGGAAAACGTTTGGTCAGCAAAAAAAAAAAAAAAAAAAAAAAAAAAAA
>WBNM01018100.1:217132-228405 GCA_013399055.1 Ramphastos sulfuratus | reverse complement strand
AAAAAAAAAAAAAAAGCCCTCCTGTTTTTCCAAAGGATCTGTCTCAGGAATTTAAAGCACATTTAAGACACACACACACTCACATAACATAAGGAGGGGGGGAAAGTCTCTTCCCCTCCCCTTCTTGCAGAAAGCATGGAAGAAAGCTCCAGTTCTCCTGTTTCCCCTGTGGATAGCTTGGGGACCAGTGAAGAGGAGCTGGAAAGGCAGCCAAAGAGATTTGGCAGGAAGAGAAGATACAGTAAGAAGTCCAGCGAAGATGGCAGCCCCAACCCAGGGAAGAGGGGGAAAAAGTCCAGTCCCAGCTCCCAATCTTATGAAGAACTACAGAGCCAGAGGATCCTGGCCAATGTCAGAGAGAGACAGAGGACTCAGTCGCTCAATGAAGCTTTTGCTGCCTTGAGGAAAATCATCCCCACTTTACCCTCTGACAAACTCAGTAAAATCCAGACCCTCAAGCTGGCGGCACGGTATATAGACTTCCTCTACCAGGTGCTACAGAGCGACGAGATGGACAGTAAGATGACGAGCTGCAGTTACGTGGCTCACGAGAGGCTGAGTTATGCTTTCTCTGTATGGAGGATGGAGGGAGCATGGTCCATGTCAGCCTCCCACTAGCCACCGCCCGGACCAGGCGAATCCAACTGCCGAAGGGGTAGGTACCAATTTCTCTTCTCATAGATGATGCTCTGTTGCCGTTTGGCTGTGGGATGGGGTTCCCACAACTTACTTTGCCAGCCTGGCTTTGCCAGAAAGCTCTGTCCTGTCTGAGGAGAGGTAGCATAGCTTGGTGAGATATGGGGATGCTGTTGGGAAAGGGGTTTGAGGCAACTGACCCAGCAGTGAGGTGGGCAGTGTAGATGTGTCTGCCCCCCTCCACTCTCTCATGCATGTGAAAATTAAAAGAAAGAAAAAGAGAAGAAAATAAAAGGAAACTTCCAAGCAGGCAAAAAATCAGATATACTTTGTTTAATAAATAAATAAATCAGCAAGTTTCTGCTCTGTGGAGATGGGGGATCTGAGAGGGGAGACCTGAGAGTTGGTTGATGAGGGACAGAGGGAGACCATTGTTGTATGAGATTTGCCAGAAAATGCTGCTCCAGGGAAGGGCTTGAAGAGAGGAAAAGGCAATCAGTACAACAGGCTGACAAGGCGATCCAAAACAGCTGCCGCTTCACTCCACTGCACTGCCCTGCCCTCCCTGCACCCAAAAACCCCAATGCTGAGCCATCGGCTCCTGGGGTGGTCACATCCTCTCCCAGCCAGGGGGGACCAGAAGGTCATCAGGACCACATCAGGGTTCGGCGACAAGTTCGCCCCAGGTTGCATTTCTCTTAAAAGAAACAAGCAGCAGATGTTGGCTGCAGCCCTGGGCTGTGCCCCTTCCCCCTCACACAATAAAAAGCAAACAAAGATAGAAGAAACTTCACCAAATTTTCATATTTGTTCAGTTTCCCTTCCCCAAAGTGCTGGTAAAGCAAAGGCTGGTGTTAGATGTAGTTTCTTATCTACTGCCATTGCTGAACTCTTCCTTACCATTTTCTATTAGCTGAAAACTACTTCCTCTTAAATTGCTTTTGCAATATTCAGGGAAGGAGGAATGAACAGTAAGGAAGGAGAGAGAAAAAAAAAAAAAGGCCCTTAATAACACCCTCATCTCAAGCTAATTAAGCAGAGCAGCTCTGCATTGTGTCAGCCAGAGTTTGCGTACAGCCAGCCACTCTCTGGAGCTCAGTACATAAAGCAGAGCTTGCGAACCCATTTCGCCAAGCAAATACTCAAAAGGGAAACTCGCCCCCTCCTCATAACTTCACGCGCGATATAAAATAGAATAATTTCATCATGCAGAGAATCAGCTCCTTAAAGACAAAAAGAAAGTTTATCCTAGCCCATTGGCCATCCTTTTTTAAATAGGCAAATCCATCTTTTTTTTTTTTTTAGCAGCAATAAATGGCCCCTTTAAAAAAAAAAAAAAAAAAAAAAAGAACAAAAACAAAACCACAAACCGTTAATGCATTCACACTACCTTGTTTGAAAAAAGCCAAAAAGGGCTCAACTAGGACCTACTAACACTGTAAAACGCAGACTTCAAACTCTTTTAGAAACCGCTTCAAGTAAATGTCTTAGTTGCATCCTGAAACAGTTTGCGTTTTGGTGCTGTGATTAAGGTTTCTGTGTACGTTTTGTGGGACCCCCTCCCAAAGTTAGGCCATTCAAAAATGAGTTACTCTATCCATTGCACAGGCTGTCTGTTTAAATAGGTAATGCCACTGTAGTGGGGCTTATGGCTATTGCATTTCTATATTTTGCATGCTGTGCCCTGATTTCAACTTAAAAAAAAAAAAAAAAAAAAAAGCCAAACTCAAGTTGCCTTTTAAAAAGGATAAACCCTTCATTTATAAAACAGAGAGCTTTTTCCCATGCTAATCTGGCTAGAAGAGCTGCAACAAATAGATTTAAAAAAAAAACAAAAACAAAAACAAAAACCAAAAAACCCCCAAACCCAAACCAACAAAACCCACATGCAAAAACCCAGGCTTCTTGTCAAAAACAGATGTAAAATGTCCTGAACACATATTTCTTCAGCAGTTTAGATTGGCTGAATAGTAAAGTGCTGGGGTGGAACAATGCATTTATTCTGTTGTTTCCCAAATGAACCATGAGCCAATGATGTTTTTAAAACCCTTATCTAATACACAACCATTCCTCTCTATGAGACGGTACTTTAGCAGCAAAACTTGCTTCTTTTTTTTTTTTCCTTTTTATTTTTTAAACCGTGTCTAAAAGCCACTGTCAGTTGAATTGTTATCATTGCTCTGACAAGGCAGATTTTATATGCGGATGTTCAAATTGTCCCTACCCAAAAGAAATTGCAGGCGACGTTACAGGCTGCATGAAAAACCACAACATAGAGCCAAACCCCAAGGTATTTTGGGTTCGTTTGGGAGTGAATGGCTGTTCGGCATCTTTGCTGTAACCCAGCTGCCAGCCGGGTGGTTAGAAGTGGTTCTGTGCTCCATGTTTGCATGCTTTATAGAGAAAAGTGGCCTTTCCCCCCTCATCTCTCCTCTCTGTGCCTCTGTGTGTGCGTGCACACGCGTGCGGTTGAACTGTTGAAAACGTTGTTGACAAATGGCCTGGTGTGGTGCGGTGTCGAATTCTATCATTTATGGTGACAAAAATTACATGTGCCAACAACAGGGGGGAAAAATTGACAAAATCCTAGAGAAACTATCAAAAATGGGCGAACTTAGCTGTGTGGCATGACACAGACTTCTGCATGGATCTGTTATGGCCAGGGGAGATTTTGTGCTTAACACTGGATCAGGCTATGCAGTCTTGATGGCCAAAAAAAAAAAAAAAATCCCTTTAGAAATAGCTGTCTGAATTTGAGATCAGCTTCTACCTTTCCTAGGGAGCACTAAGAGCAGCAAACACTGGGTGAGTATGAAGGACTGAGCACCATTCAGGCTGGATTGCCACGGCTGTCCTTCCATTTCCCTGAGTTTCAGGGGAAGATAGGCAAGGAAAGGTTTTCTCCTTGGAGGAATGCTCATTCCCCTGCAAAAAATAAAAATCAGAGGAGCCTTATGATTAGAAAATCAGAGCCTTGGGAACTGGTAAAATGCCACCTGGCCTCCACAAATGCTAGCAGGTCATTGCTGCTTACTCCTCTGGCCATCAGAACTTTTCCTGTTCTGCTCTGTATAATTACGGGCAACTCAATCCCACAGTTTCAAGACAAACAGGCACAGCTTTGCACTTCTATTAGTACAACAGGATGTTTCAGTAGAGATGTGAAGATAAGCCTGCCTTCCCAAAATTTCCTCATCTTCATCACCAGCACCTGTGACCCTTCTCTTGTAGCCACTTTCTTCTTTTTCCTTCTAAATATTCAAGATGCTCCAAACAGTGAAAAATGTTCACGAGGAAAGAAAATACATACTCTGTTATTCTGTTTAGTAGGGACAATCTTGTCCAACCAGTAAATCAGGAGTATCAACTAAGTATAAATGAAAATTTATCACAGTAGGACTAGTCTGCCAGCAACCCTCTTCTTTCCATTCTCGGCAGGAGGTCTCAGGTTGAACCTTTTGCCTGTCTTGGGCTGGCACTAACACTAATAACACCTTTCCCATCTTTTTTGTGCCAATGAAGCTGCATGCAACTTATGCTTGTGATACACAGCCCTCTTACCATTGCCCCTTCAGACTTCCATGGCCGTTTCCAGTATAAAATGCTAGCATCCTATTTCATTTTGTCCTTAGAGAAGCAAACAGATGTTATCTCTGCTGGCCCAAATTCCATACTATCTGAGAGCAGTGCAGTTAGCTGAGGGTGTTGTGACACTGGAACTAAGCCCTTTTTGTCCCCAAAGCCCTATTTTTTTTATATGCATCCTTAGAAAAATGTAAATATGTTTCCTTGACAGGAAGGATTGTAAAGTTTGGTATTTACATTAATAGGCTTGTAGCAGGGAGGTTTCATCTTAGTGCATTTAAAAGCCCAGTGAAATGCATTTTGGATCTTCTGTTTACTTTCATGTCTTTCCTTTGGAAAGAATAAAGCTGTTACACAGCAGACACCAAATACATTGTGGTCAGCCAGAAAACGCTCAGACTCAGAGACCTTTGAAAGAGACACTGCAAGGAAAAGGTTCTGGAGAAGGAGATATGCAAAAGACAAATTTGCCACGGGCTAGGTGCATATCAACTAATTGCTGATCGTAGAGACATGTATGGTGGAGGAAAAATGTTGGCTCAAAACTGAAGGACCACTTAGAAGAGCAACAGAAGTATGTTACTATTTAATCCACCGGAGCCAGGGATGTGCTAAAAGTCCTATTGGGAGTGATGCGCATTGAAGGGTCATTAATGGAACAGTCAAGGCATATATTTCAGCTAAGCAGACCTATTTGTCTCCAGATTAGTCATCCTTACACCAATCTTCTGTGCAGAGTAGCTCTGATTTTAAAAGCGTATGAAGCATCTTCTCCTTTGTTTTAAAGAAGATTGCAATGTTTCTCCTTTGAAACCTCCCTTTACATTCTGCCTTTCAGTGCTTTTTCAGGCATATTTCATAGAGTTACAGGTAGGAGAGATAAATTAGCCTTGGAGATCACAGCAGCCTCTTACAGAGCCAGGACAGATCCTGTAATCACTGCTGAAATCCCTTTTGGGGACATTTCTTGTCACTCTTTCCCCTTAGCAATATAATTATTTTTATAGCTGTAGCTCTGAGAATCATTTCCATGTGGTTCGGTATGACTTTGAAATCTCAAAGCCTGAAATCCCCAGAATTTATGCCTTGCTGTAGAACTGTAAGAATGGTTTGATGAGCTCATGAACCAGTAAGGGAATGCCACCAAAAATCCCGAGCACAAAGCGAGCTTGACATAAAAACAGGGAATCAAAGATACTGGGTGGGAAAACACACATTTCAGATATCTTCCCCCACCTCCAAGCTTTGAAGATTGGGAAGGGGAGAAAAAGGTAATTAAAACAAAGTGCTGTTCCATGAAAAAAAAATATAGTGGGTCAGATCCTCAGCTGGCTCCAAGCAGCCTTGCTCCTTCTCGCTAGCCAACAATTCCAACAGACGTCTCCGTGGATCCCTTTAAGTGTCTTGAAGTGCTATACACAGTCACTTTTAGTTTACAGAGCAGATTTGGAAGTGAGGAAAACCAAGAATATCTCTAACTGAATACTCATAGACTTATGCTAATCAAGAATTAAAAACAGTAGAAATATTTGCTGGGGCAGGAGGAAGAAGATTCTAAGCAATCTGATTTGATTTATAATTATAGAAGATGACCACTCAGCAACAATTAATCATACACAAATAACAAATTAATTCACCCAGTCAATAAATCAAAGCAAGATACCCCTTACCCTCATACCCATCTCTTTAATAACCACTTTCATTCTGCATCTGGTCCATGCCAGGGCACAACTGTGCCATCAAGACCGATTTTTGCAATGCCCTTGTCCTTCTCCTGGAAAAGGGAGCCAGTTAAGCATCAAAGAAGCTCCTCTCCTTTGAGCACTCCCTCAGCTGAGCTCTTTGTAAGACTCTGCTCAACCTCCCTGGCACTGCTGACACGTCTATTTTCTCTGCCTGAATGTGGATGGGTGTGTAAAGTAGAGATTTGGGCTCTGGTAGCTCTTTGGGATGTGCTTCTCCTACAGCATTAAAGCAGGGTTGTTTTGTTGGGTTTGGGTTTCTTTTGGTTTGTTTTGGTTTTTTTTTTTAGGGGGTGTTTGATTGGCAAAAATCAACCATCACCCTTAGAGTCTGAGGTTTTCAGTATTTAGCATTAATGATGGCTTTCCCTGTGGGAATAAAATTAAAAACTAGGGGAAAAAATTCAGCCTTTCTCCTCCAAAAAGGAGTTGTCACATCATAGAAAGTAGCATCTGGAATCTGGAGATAGGAGGATATTTCTGGAGAAGGGTGAAAGCGCAACAGGGAGGATTTTAATATCACTCCCATAAAAATATTAAATAAGCAACAACAACTATGAAGCTCTATTGCTAACGAAGAGTTTCAAAGAGGCCATCTGATCCCTGATCTCTCTGGACAGCCCTGCCCAAGGTATGAGCCTTTTGAGTGAAAAAGGTGTTTTAATCTAAACCTCTAAATTGTACCTAAGAAAGGCTGCCTGGATACTTTCCCAAACCAGCAGCCAGTAGGTGTTTGTCACAGTAGACTTTCATCCTGCTTGGGCCAGGGTCTCTGTGGTAATGGGGCAGCCAGACATGCCCAGACCTCTCCCAGGGGCTTTGTTAGCGAACTTTCATCTGATTTGGGGTTTTTCTTGCCTTTTACATTTCAACAAGGGATGCGAGTTAGGCAGACTCAGTCTTACACTACTTGCAAAAGTCACCAAACCTCAAAAAGAAAATAAGCCTTATGTCCTACCCTGTACAGTGAGCTGGAAGAGAGCTGTAGTTCTTCTCCTCTTTCTCCCAACTTCTCCTCTATAGTCTTTAACCTTTATTCTTTCAATGCTCTTTCCCAACCAGGCAATTCTGTGATTCTATAACCAGGTCTTGGGAAACAGAAAAAAGGGAGAGAAGAGACAGATGTCTGCTGGTTCAGTTTGATATATATTTACTGGAAGAGGTCCAGTAAGACTCTACAAGCTTTAATTGAATTCCTAATAAGATAGTCTTGCCTTGTTAACTGTCATTCCCAAGAAGAAGCTTTACCATTTCCTTAAGAGATATTAGACCTGCCAAACACGCTCTTTAAAATGTATGAATGAGGTTTCAGATTAATTTACCCACCAAAAATCATTGTGCAGTAATTTACATGATTATGCTTCAATTTAAGCTGTTTAGGTCTCCTTTTAAAATCATATCTTTATGCTTAAAAATAAACAAACTAAATTGCTCAGCTAGGAGAGATGGGGGGAGGGGGGGAATCATTAAATCATTGCTGTGCTGAGCCCCCTGCTTTTAAAAAAAAAAAAAAAAATTAGCTGATTCAGCTTGGAAAATCCACTAAGGTGGGATGGATTCAGGGAGAGGCAGAAAGCAGCATTTTACGTGTTTGTGGGATTTCCCAATGCATTCATATCCAGTGTCCCAAACACCAAGCTCCTTAATAATATTTATTTGCCAGAACGACCCCGGACAACCACAAAAGCACATTTAAGAATGACCCTTACAGCATGTTTCATGGGTATCGTGATGAAAACTTGCTGTGTATTATGGCTCATTAAAAGAAATGCCTGTCCAAGAGGAGAAGCTCTTGGAGAGAAGAGAATCATGGGGGTGTTTAAAAAACCCAAACGGCAAAACCAACGACAACAAAAATAAAGGCAGACTCAGGAGAAAGGCAAGCAGGCAGGTACATCCCAGCATGCAATTTACAACAGATAACAGGGTGGTTTATCTTCAGTTAAGGACAGTAAAGGACTTCAATCCACTGCAGAAAGCACACCTGGGGAGCACTGCAGTACCCAAATATCCCTCTGCCATGATCTCACAAATGCTGTCAGCAGTGTCCTTGTTCAGCAGCACGGAAAACCCACCGCGAACATGCTTGGGACAGTGAGCAGAGAAATGAAAGGACATTTTGTTGTTGAAAGAAAAGCAGTGAAATGAATTTTGCTGCTTTCATTCTGACATCTGAACAGCCCCATCCCAGTGTGCCTGCTGCATACCTCTGCCAAAAGGTAGCGTATGTAATGGTACTTATAGAAGTGCTGTTCATTTAAGAAAAAACTCTAATCTCCTACTTGGGTGTTTACAGCCAAGTCCCTGGGGGAAGGAGCTGCAGCAGGCTGTGTTGCACACATGGTCTGGTCCAGCAGGAGCCCTAGCACCCATGGTTGCTCAGGGATGACACCCAGCCCAAGCACAGGGGCAGAGTGAGGTGCACATTATTGGATATGAGCGATACATCCTCACACTAGAATTGCTATGGGCACAATGGGGCTGCCAGGAGAATAGCATCTGGGGCACAATCAAACCATTAAACAAACAATTAGGATGGAGCAAAAAACCCCAGCTCTTGATGTGTTGAAATTGAGCGCCTGCTTCTCCTTGCCCTTAGAGGCTTCCCTCACAGGATGACCAGCATCACCTCCAATGCCATGTACACCAAACTTTATGCCACAGACTCCTTATTCCAGTTCTTGTGAGCTTAAGCCTTTCTTCCATCCAAACACATAGGCAAACTTACCCAACAGGCTGTGGCACTCAGGGCATCAGTGGGTACCTTCACATGGGATGGGTGTCAGGAATTAAGCCCCCTCAGAAGTATCTGCATGGAACCAGAGTTTTCAGCTACTGACTTAAAAATCCATGTATACATGCTAATGTGTTTTTTTTTTACACATAAGATGGCTATTCTGCATCTGTTAAAGAAATTTATTGTTTTGCCTGAGGAACTAAAAAAATTCTAATATCAGTGAGTCCTTTTCACTGCCTCTAACTGCAAATGTGATGCTTCCGGCATGATCCTGCGATCTCTGTGTTTAAAGCTCTCTTTCAGTTTGTTGGGATTTTATGCAGTGAACAACCAGATATTTTGCAAGAGGTCCTTCATCCTTTGCCACAAGAAGGGCTGTTCAATCTCTCTTTTATGCCCTATGGGTCTGAAAAATGTTTGCTGTTGGATGAGTGCTGGAGAGTAGTTGAGCATCTACTTTTTCACCATCTCCCCTGTAGAGAAGTAATGAACTTACCCTTGAGTTTTGGTGCATAAAGGCTGTTCAGAGCATCAAGTTTTCAACTATTCAAGCAGCAGTTTACTCCCCAAGAGCAAGAGGGATCCCCTTGGAATCATTGAAAACTAACAACCTAGTTATCTATCCTTAAAATAACTTGATGAGGACAGAGGAATAACTCAGCAGTAATTTACATGTTCAGGCCAGGGAAATTAGTGCAGAGTCCCATAAAAATCATTCATCATTCCAAAATACAACTACAGGTAGCCCCTAGCCAATGCCATGTGCCCAGAGGTCTGAGGCATTTTCAACAGAGAATCATGAACTCAAAATGCACCGATTTTCAGTAGGACCGAGTTAAGCCGAAAATTGTGTTTTTAAGTGCTGTTATAAGTCAGGTAGTACTTTCACTTTCAATGGGTGGTAAAGGGTAAATATTTTAAAGTATTTTAAAGGATTCAAAGGGAAACAGACATGACTTAAAATTGTAGGTATTTCTTAGCTGTTAATTACATCAGAATGAAAGAGAAATACTCAGCTTAAAGAGTAACTGACATCGAGTGCATTTCCCTTTATTGCTACTGGTTTATTGATCTCAAATATATTATTCTACTGCAATCAGAAAGGTTTTCAGAAGTACCAGAGTCCATTTTATATGTGCCCAGCCACCCCTGCTTCTACAGAAAATAAACTTCCTGTTTATAGTGTGTTCAGTGCTATTTCCTAATGCCCTGATTTTACCCCCTGCACAAACCAGTTGCAGTGTATCTTAGTTCCCCATTGCCATCCTTAATCTTTCATTTAGCCACTACTACAAAATCCCTCATAGCTTTAGCAACATTTGAATTATTTTAAAATATAAACACTCTTTTTAGATAGAAAATCCACAGGTTCCCCCCGTCAAATTATTCATCCACCTCACTGATCAGTCTGCCTTTCAGCTCTTATTTCAACCACATCCTTACAATAGTAAACATAGTCAAAATATTTCAAAATTAGGGGCTCTTTTTTCGTTTGTTTCTGCCATGGCAAGCCAGCAGACCCAGCCTGATAAAGAAGCTTGGAGAACCCCAAGAGGAACAATTCCATGCAAGCTTTTCCACTGCATGCAGATATGCATCTTGTTCATGCAAGCTGTAGCACCCCATGCTGAGTACTTTCAGTTTAAGCCCAGTAGTAAGATGGTCCTTAAACAGGTCCTCCAAACAGCACCTTGCTTATGCAAAGGACATTTGCCTGTGCCATTGGTACCACCAATTTGTTCCCTGGGACTGGCAGCAGTCCCTGGTGCAGAGAAGCCTTAAAGACCACACTGCAGTATGGGCAACAAGCTCCTGGCGACAGGGTAGTGTCAATCACACGCTGGAGCTGGACATAATGTTTTTTCATGGGTCAAGGCCAGCATGGCTCAAATATGCTTTGAGAAGCAAGGGTTAACACTGCCGCGGTAGATGCAAAGGAGAGGACAAGAGGAAAGCTTCCTGGACCGATTGCAGGCAGCCCAGGCCAGGACTCGATGCCTGAAGCTTTGCAAGGGATTTGGTTTCTGGGACTGTTCAGGGAACTGCAGAATTTTGAGTTGTTCAGTTGTGTTTTATAGGTGTAAATGCAATCACTGAGGCATCTGGAGCTGTGACACAATCAGGAAGGTGACTCAGGAAAGTTGTGGGCCTAATTGTGCAACACACAACAGGGCTTTTGCCTGCATCCAAGCTCACCAGATGCAGCTGGTTCACTTCTTGCAAGTGTTCACATGAGCTGGCCATGCATGAAAATGCCCACACCAGGAAAGACAAGCCAGCCTTGAACACAGCTTCAGCTTGAGGGCTAAGCACTTTGCAGGGGCTGCTGGAATCCCAGTGTTTAACTGTAGACCTGTTCCAGCCCCAGCATCTCACAGCAGGACAGGAACCCTGAAATTTGGGCTCTGGATTCCCCTGCCTGCCAACAACCCAGCATCACACTGGGATGTAGCCCTATCAGGCTTTACCCCAGCAGATCCAGGAAATATCAGATGGGGCTGAGAGGCAGATGAGGCTTTTCCTTCCATTTTCATTTTCTTAGGAAACTAAGTAATTTAAAAAAAAAAAAAAAA
>WBNM01018100.1:74127-217105 GCA_013399055.1 Ramphastos sulfuratus | reverse complement strand
GGGGGGGGGGGAGGGCGGAGAAAAGAAAGAGAAAAAAACCAGCATTTGGCAGCAAGCAGAGGGTGGGGATCCCTGCCAAGGCCTGGACAGCTGTACCTTCTTCACTAGCAAGTTGTGTGATCAGTGAGAGCTGTA
The DNA here is from genome assembly GCA_013399055.1 of Ramphastos sulfuratus. NCBI lineage: Eukaryota > Metazoa > Chordata > Aves > Piciformes > Ramphastidae > Ramphastos > Ramphastos sulfuratus. The sequence continues at coordinate 216,970 of WBNM01018100.1, read as the reverse complement.
CTGAAAGCCAAGAGGAGTTACCATAGCTGCCACATTGCATTTTGCTGATCGTCCCACTGGGAGACACCTTAAAGAAACAAACCCACCCTAACAGCTACGCCAGCACTCCACTCCGCCGTGCATCAGAGGAAAACTATGGGTGACCTCTCAGGATGTGTGTTAGGGTTCCCCCCCCACACCCCTTTTCCCAAGTCTCCAGCTTTTCTGATCCAAGATGAGGGGACAGGGAAGGAGAAGAGTAGTTGACGCAGAACCGTTTTTTCCATTTTCCGCAGCCTCACTTGCGCACAAAGAGGGCTCCTGCCCCTCCCGTTCATGGCCCCTGCAGCACTCCCGTGGTTGGACCTTCCCGACAGCTTGAAATAACCCAGGAAATTGTGCAAAAGCCCCGGCGGGTGCAATCCTGCCCGGCTGGAAGCACGCACAGCTTTACGGCCAACGCCAAACCCACCCCAGTCTACTGCAAATCTTGAAGGTTTTGCCTGGTAGAGTCTTAAAAATAGCCAAGGGCAGAGTCACATCAGAAGGGTGGGAGATGTAATGAGCAAGAAGGAGCTTTGAGAAGCACCGATGGCTCACAGAGTGCTTGGCTCACAGCAGGCACCCGCAAGAAATACTCCTGTGAGTCCCAGGCAATGACTGAGGGATACCTCTTTTCTTCAAGAGAAAAGACCTGTTTCCAGGTGTTTTCCCTGCTCTGTCTATCCCCTGTATGACAGCCAAGTGCTCTTCAAGGCTTCGAGATTTATTTTTAAGCTCATCAGTGAAACAACCTTCTGACCTCCAAAGCCTTCTTTCACATAGCCTGCATGAATATTCTTGTTTCCATTGTAAAGCTCATTTACCTTGTAAACATCTCCAAGGAGCTGTGCTTGCTCCTAAGCCACATTGAAGTACTCGGTCCCCAAGCTGTAGCACAAACATCCAAATGTAGCACAGACATCCAAACGTGGCACAAACAGCCACTCTTCTTATCCTAGCAGTCCCATAATCAGCAGTTTCTCAGGCTGAGAGAGACCTGTTTGATGAGAAGCTGGGAAGTCACAGGCACAGCCTGCTCCTAGGCTCTTGCTGACTCAGCATCATCTGGCACTAGAGGGCAGGATACACTATTAAAGGATACGGCAGGTTTGAGGGTGCATCCGAGGGGCACATCTCAGGTACCTCTAACAGGCAGTGTATGGCATACCTGGGAGCAGCCAGCAGCTGCCTCACTGCCCAAATCAAAGACGACCCAGATTTTGCACTGAGCACATCCCACAGCAGTGAGCACCAAGACAGCAGTGCCTAAGGTTATTTAATTTAGGGTCAGAATGCCAAACGGTATCAGGGTTACTTCCAACACATTGCAGTCGCAGCTGCCTGCTGCTTGCCAGCCATCTAATTCAAGGTGAAATATTTTTCTGTCCAAGGGGGATGCTCTGAGTGATGCTCAACAACACTGTGCAGAAGGTTCTGATCAAAACCACGCAGCAGGCAGAGACAGGCTGTACTGAAAGTGATATGGCTGAGATTCTTGGAAACAACCTTTCATGCACATTGACCAGCTGATATACAGGCAGCTCTCAGTGTACTTCTACATAGAAAATCTGTTTTTAAAATAAGATCTCACTACTTTCTCTCATGTGTTTTTCTATGTACATGATTAAAGATGTACTGTCTTCATCTTAACAGGAGATTTGTAGATTAGCTCCAGACAAAACAAATACAGATTTACTCTATTCCTTTACAGACAACCACTTCAATAAACAACCAAAATTTTAAAAGATTACTCCAAGCAGGTCATGCATGCAGTCCTTTCATTAGCTAAAACCTCACAGAATTGGCAGGCTTCAAGAGCAAGGTAATTTGTGGTCTAAACACAAGAAAAACTTCTCTCAAGTCTCCCAGACCTCTGATCAGGGAGGTCCTAATCCTGTAACCACAACATGCCACCCTGCGCCATAGTGGGTGCAGGATACTCTGTACATGGCTGCAGAAAATACTGTGGGCTGAGAGCCAGGAGCAGCAGGTTGCACCCTGAACGTTCGATACTGTTTTGACATCACAGCTTGCAATAGGCAATAGAGGCTAAATGGATTAGGTTGCACCAGTGTAGCAAACCCCAGGCAGAATGGAATCTGTTGCTCCCAGTAGCTCAGCAAACAGTGCAGTCACAGGATGAAGCAAGCTTCACTCTTGGCAGCTGGTACCCACAGGTCTGTCAGAAAGCATCTGCTCTTCACAGAGGGGATGAACTCCTTTGAAATATAAAGATCACCTAGGGCAGTGATTTTCCTCTACTCAGAACTGCTGAGGCCACACCTTGAATACTGGGTTCAGTTTTGGGCCCTTCACTACAAGAAGGACACTGAGGTGCTGGAGCTGTCAAAAGTAGGGCAACAAAGCTTCTGAAGGATCTAGAGCACAGGCCTTATGAGTGGCTGATGGGCTTGTTTAGCCTCAAGAAGAGAAGGATCAGGGGAGGCCTTCTCGACAACTACTTGAAAGGGCATTGTAGCTAGGTGGGTGTTTATCCCTTCTCCCAGGTAACAAACAGGACATAAGGAAATGTGGAGGTTTACACCAGACATAAAGAAAAATTTCTTCCCTGCAGGGATCTGAAAGACACGTATATGTGGTGCTGGGAGGAAGTGTTCAGTTTTGACTGGGCAGTGTTGGGTTAACAGTTGAGCTCAACGATCTTACAGGTCTTTTCCAGCTTAAACAATTCTATGGTTGAGGTGTTCACTCACTAACAAGCAAGATGCTGTACCCACAGAGCTCTCTGTGCTGCAGCTTTTCAGCACAGGGACACCCAGCTGTGTCCCAGTAGGGCCAGCAGACCCTGCTCAGAACCTGCGTTTTAAGCAGACACCTGAAAACACCATAGGGAGAGCTTTCAGGACCATAATCAAGAGGGAAATGAGAGAAACAAACCCCAATACATGCCTATCCAGTAAAATTCTTAGGAGAGAATCAACAAAAGCTGTGGAATAGAAGAAATGTGGGCTTCAGTCACAGTTTGGGAGTGGAGATGTCTTATCCCTGCTTTGTGGCTGAGGAACTAAGTGAGGATCTGTACCAATACACTTGGCTGCTACGAAATGGGGCATTTTGCAGGACAGCAAATTGGGATCCTTTGCAGAGATGATGGTTGCTGAAGGAGTCCTCACACTTACTTCCATCTGCTCTGTTCATTTCCAGCTTGTTTCGTACTGCTGCTTTTGGAGGGGGCTGTGCACATCTGTGCTCTGAGTACCATGGGATGTTGGAGCTAGCTCTGCTCAGCTAGCCAAGGTCCTTCATTGGGACAGCTTATACTAGAGTCTCTGGGCTAATTGTTAGTTCAGCAGCTCTTTAGTTATCACATACCATTTGATGCAGTGGGGCCAGCAGGCTTTGCTGCCCTTGCACCCATAACCCACCCTGGAGACATTTATCTCCACTGTGTCAGAAGCATAGGAGCCAGGCTGAACATACTACTGTGTGACCTAACTCGTCCATGCAGTTTTGATCGGTGGGTGGTGCCCAGTTTCCTCCCTGAAAAGAAAATGCTAACGGTCCTCCTTTGAGTGCCTGTTGCCTGCCCGCTCTGTAGCCTCCCTGTGAGACAAAACCTTACTACAAGCGTAAGAGATCCACATACAACCAGACTGGTTTTTCTCTGCCCAGTTCTGTGCTTCCCAGTCAGCCCATCCTCCTTGCTGGTCATCGCACCATGGCACAGAACATCCTCTTGCTAGTCTTTTTTTTTTGGGGTGCTCTTTATATCCCAGAGGGATCTGACTTGTTGCCAAATAGAAACTGGCTCTGCACTGGGGCCAGGCTGAGCAGCCCATCTACAGCAGTTTATATGCATTTCACAGCTTCTCATTTCAGCAATCTAAATTACAGATGTGTGCTTCAGATTTGGAGAGAGACAAAACGGAAGGAAAAAGGTTAAGCAGCTCTGTGAGTCACTCCAATACACGACCTACTGTTGATTTAGAAACCTACCTCGACAGTAAATACAGAATAAAGTTCTCCAAACTGTTTAACCTTTTGTATTCTGGCCAGCAAAACAAACAAATGAGAACAAAACATCTCTCCAGAGTCAGAAAATAAATAAATCTGGAAAATCTGCATCAGTGGATTTAGTACCAAGAGGGGAAAAAAAACCCACAAAACAAAAACTGCAAAACAATTGACCTAAACCGGGAGGAAAAAAAAACCCTTAAAAAAAAAAACCCAAAAAACAAAAAACCAAACAAACAGCAGACATGAAAGGCAAAGAGACAGGCACACACATTAATGGAGCAGATAATAAGGAGAGCACAGAGAGCAGACTGTGCTGCTCTATGGGAACTGCTCCAGCCAGCACGACACTGCAAAAGCAACAAATGTCCAAACTGGCAGAGGAAGGCTTCACAATTCAGTAAGAAAACACAGCTCAAAACCTGCTCCTATCAAAGACAATAGGAAGACTCTCATTTAACAGGCACCAGCATCTACTTTGTGCAGGAGAGCTGTTTACACCCAAACTCTTCTTAGAGCTGCACAAACCCAACATGGCTGCTATAAGTAGTGTGACTGCTGCTTTTGGGAGTCTGGAAGCATCAAACTGAAGGTAAAGGACATCTCAGCTGCATAACTCAGCAAGAACTCAGTGCGTACTTGGCAGCAGGCATTGCATAGAGGCAGGCACAGAACCATTTGTGGGAAAATTAGCTTTGCCATAGGCAGAGTATGCATGCATCAGTGTTGAGGAAGCTCTGCAGAAGGCTGGCATTGAAGACACAGAGCAGGCTGTGCACAGAGGTGTCCTTACCTCTGCTCTGGAAACCACTGTAATTTTTGATAACAGTTGAATCATAGAAAAAACCAAGATCTTGTTAAATAATTTTTGTCTTCAAAGCACAGGGTGTAGCAGCGGAAGGAGAGCTTTCCCTGGGATTTTAGACACTGAGTGGGAGTTGAGAGAAAGGCTAGCATCTGCTGATCTCAGGGTACCACCAGGAGAATACTACACAAGGATCTTGAGGAGTTCACTTGGGCCAGAGCCATCTCGAGGTCTCCGGCTAAAACAGTATTGCTAAAAATCCATGCACAGTGACTTGGGGGGGAGACAAGGGAACTTTAGAGTCTCAACAGTTGGAATGATTATAAGGAAAATTGATGAGCAAGCACTTACAGCATAAACCAGACTTTAAACGTTTAGGCATGCTTTAAATCAGCAATGCTGTGGTTCAGGTTCACCACAGAACTGTCATAGATGGGTCAGACTTGTATATCTTTCTCTTTAAAAAAAAAATTAAAAATTAAAAATCACCATTATGGTCAGCACACAGATGCAAAACCCAGGGCAGAGGTAGTGCATAGTGTTGCTGAATAGTAATTCAGACCCAAATACATCTTGGACTACTTCTCTGTCTTGACTTCCTAGATCGGGGATGCAACCCTCCTCACTTCCATTTGTGCAACAGTGCCAATCACTGTTGAATACGAGACTGAATTTCTTTGTCAAAACCCATGCAGATACCTGAAGCATTTCTCTTCACCCTGCTGTGAAAGTCCTCTTGTGTTTCTGCAGCCTCTGAACAGCCTATGCCCCTGGTTCCTCCCCATTCCCAACCAGTTGTCAGTCTCCCACATCAGGCATAAACTAAGAATTTCAGACAGTATACTTTGAGCTGTTCTTGCTAGTTTGGAACTCTTCAAAGATCATGTCTTCAAGCTTTTCCATCTAAAGTCCAAAGACTAGAAACATTTGCTATTGCTATACAACACCGGTTAAAATATTACATACTGTGTTAATAGCATTCTTATTAAATAAAATTATGTGGGACTTTAATAAAATACCAATACAACTAGACATCACAACAGTGAGAAAGGTTTCTGGTGCAGAAAGGAAAGCAGAAAATATCAGGATCTTTGTATTACAGATGTTGAGAAAGAAATGTTCCAAACTTGTGGGTGTTTTCAGATGTGTTTCTATACCTTCATCTGCTCCTTTTTTTCCCACACTTTGCTATAGGTCTTAACATACTGGAACTTACTTGCTATGGGTAGAAAACTGCAGGATTCTTCTCCATGCTGCAGTTCCTGCTGAGAAGTAGGATCTTGGGAAGATACACCTTTTTACAGCTTAACTGTAACAGATGATTCCTGGCAGTGGGAGGAAAGTAGAGGGAATTTAAGCATCAGCTGTCTTTGAGACAGGACAAAGCCACACTGATGACATAGAAGAAGGATTTTGTGCTGCTCTTGAAGCCCTGCGTGAGGAGTTCTCTATATTATAGAGAGTTTCCAAGAGGACACATGCTCACACACATCTCCCTGCCCTTCATTGGTACTAAGCTGAACCTTACAGACAGCAAACAGACCAAAACTGGGAGAAGACACAAGACAACACTGAGAGAATCTGAACCAAGGGATGGTATAATTTCCTGTGCTCCTATTTCAGCAGAGGGAAGTGATGGAGCAAATCACAGAGGTAGCAAAGGAAGCTGAGGGGGAGGAAGGAGGAACAAACTAGAAGGAGCCCAGGAGACTAACATCAGAGGAAGCAAAGGGCCTTTGAAACTGGGGAAGAGGCAACAGACAGGCTGGGATTGATCACAATGGGAAGCTGAGTCTGACCAGGCATCACTCTAACAGAAGGACCCTGTTCACACTGGAGATCTCTGGCAATCCATAGGCATTCCCTTGGCTCTTTCGTGACTAGAAGCAATCCCCAGCCAACAAGGTGACTTGGCTGGCTGTCATCAGAGGTGATCCCCTGGCCAGGCAGAGAGTCCCCAGAAACTAAGCACCTTGTCCACAGCCTTTGCACAGAAGAAGATCTTTGCAGGCATGTAAAAGGGGAGCAGATTCCCCCAGAACAGACAGAAACCACCAATTTCTGCAGTCAGAGACTAGCTTGCATAATCAGGCACAGCTCGACTGAGAAAGAATAAACTGAACTTTCATTAACAAAGAGTAGATGGAAAGTGTTTGGATGGTTTAAAGCCAGACAAGTTGGAGAGCCCTATCCCTTAGGTTTAAGACAATTCCATAACCAGAGATGAAACAGCCAAGTGAGGTGATGGGAGCAGAAAAAGGACACCTCTGAAAGGAAAAGCAAGGCCAGCAGCCCTCTTTAGTCTCTAGAGCTGCTGTGATATAACACATTTCAGCCAGTTTTCTTATTTCAGCCCTACCTATTTTGATGGCAGCACTAAAACACTTGAAGATGTGTATAGGTCCTTCCTCCATACACATCAGGATAATTCTGCAGTATATCCTGCCTGGTAAAGTGCTATAATGGAATAATGCAGGAACATTCTCCAGTGAGGGACTGAGGGGAGGGAAGGGCAGGGAAGGAAAGAAAGAACAAAATATTTAATAACTCCCAAATCATTAAAAAAAATCATTAGCTATTATTTCAGCTGTGTGACCTCCTGAAGGGACTTTCTAGAGGGCCAGATTATGCAGTCAACTGAAAATATAAATAAGTATGGAAAGGGCAAAGATCGTTTTGTTCAGCCAAATTGTGTGGGATGTCAGGTTAAGTTTCCTGTAGGGTGCATCCATGCACTCCTAGAAGACAAGTGTGACCGGGCAGCTCCCCCAGTCAGAGGACACCTCCCCAGCCGACAGGCAGGGCACAAACAAATGAGTTATTCTCATCTGGGGAGTGCTGATTTCCAAAGACTTCCTGCCAGTCCCGTGGGGACAGAAGCACATTGCATTGCTGCAAGATTTCCAGCTGCAGTTCGAGTGGGCAGCAGCTTCAGGCACACTGCAGAGAATAACCCTCAGCCAGGCATCCTGCTCTGGACAAGGGCCTTTAGCCTCACTAGCTGCAGCATCCCTATTCAGGTAGTGGAAACTTCTGAGTTCCTTTCCATTTGCATTTCTTACTTCTTCCACCTTCTAGGAAAAAGAATGTGCCACAAGAACCAGCCAGACTCCCTCCCTTAAAACATTCATTTACTGAGGTGGATTTAAATAGCTGCTGGTTTCAGGAAGCCTTTAAAGTTGAGGAACTGCTGATCCTTAGAAACCTATTTACCTTTCCAGAGAGGGTGTAGCAGGAAATACAGCTACTCACATTTGCTAAGAACTGAGGATCAGGTAGAAGAGGAGGCTCTTTCCAGGAGGTGTGATGTCTAAAACCAGAATCTCTTTGGCCACCTGTGGTATCCCTATGGTCGTGCTCCCTAGCAGCTGAATGCCAGCGTTGCACGTACTCACATACATGTACTCCAGTATTTGCTGATCCAGGCAAGTGCTGTGCATGGTGTGTGTGTGTGTGTGTGCAGGGTAAGTGTGCAGCATACACACAGATATGGAGACATCTGTGCCTGATTAAGAGTGGAAACCCGAAATTTCAAAAGAAAAACAAAAAAACATCTTTAACTGGTAAAAAGCACAGAGGAGTGAAAACTGCTTATATTAAGTCACTATAGACACCCTATTCTTGTCCACATCTACAGTATATTTAAAGCCAGTATAGTAAATACAGTACATTAAATAGGGTATTACAAATGATCTCTATATTGTATATAGAAACACACACACACCCCCCTCTAAACGGCAGACCAAAGCTTCCCTAAACCAACCTGCATTCGATTTGATTTCCTAACAAGCCTTTAAAGCTCCCATTTCAATGGCTAAATGTAACACCTAGCCTCCCTCATGCTCTGCAAACATGCATTTGACCTGAGGAATTAAAAAAAAACTAAGGAAACATCTTGCTGTACTGCAAACCTAAGCTCCAAGCAAAACTCAGTCGTATAGAGCAGAAAAGCTGTTCGGCATCAGCTGCAAACTCAAGCAGTCAGAGAAGATGCCCACCAACAGCAAATTCACACAGGCACAAGCTTAGCTTGGATCTGCACATTTTAGGACAGCTTGTGAAATTCAGAGAAAAACAGCCCTGCCAAAAAGAAAGCACAGAGGGTTGTTTTGGTTTTAAAAGATGCATAGAACTCCTCTTCCCCCTAGAAAGGGGATTGCATTGGTACTGTACTGCAGTAATACAGGTTATTAGCTCAGTGGGAACTTAGCAGAGTTCAGACTCAAAGGTTCAAACGAGTCCAGTTTGCAGCTGGCAAACCTAAACAAGACCAGCCAGCTGGCGTTGAGCTGAGTCATCTACACTAATTTGGTTGAAAATGTTGACTTAATCCATTCATTTAATCACTGAAATTCAAAAAATCCTGACAACTGGAGACAAGAAAACATACATCTGTCTTTTGCAGAATGACAGACTGGAAAAGACCATGTAAACCAATTTTCCAGAGCTTTTTCTAGGCTTCTGTGTGCATACAAATCAAGTTCTTGGTAGGCATTTTCTGGCCTGTTCTGATTCAGTAGAGCACACTGCACATCCTTAGTCCATGTGCTAAATCCCACTGATGCCAACAAAGCTAACGGTCCGTAATTGAACATTGGGCTTACAATTACATTCTTCACTAAATGGATACCAGCTAAAGACATGCTCACATTTTCTGGTCCTTAAAAAGCAAATGGATTTCATCTTCGTATGTTTCTTCCTCCAGGAGATTGAGCCTGATGGAGCAAGACTGCTTGTTTCCTTCTGAGAACTAGTAGTAAGGGAGCAATCAATTTTGGTTTACCTCTTGTGAAGCCATAAACTCCATAAGTGTGATGGAAAACTGACATGGCAGCTCTTAAGTGGATAGCTTATTTATAAGGAAGAAAAATGAAGCAGCAACATAGAAAGCTGGTAGAAAGTAGAATACACCATCTTCAGTGTCCACTCTTGGGTCACTGATACACATAAAAATAATTTTAAAAATTAGATAATCACTGTAAAGGAAATTAAAACCCTCAGGACATTAGTTTATGGGAGTGCAGACTTTTGGAGCAGAGAAGGGGGTTGGGTGGCTTTCATCCTGGTGGGGAGATCACAGCACCATCCAGGCTGGAAATATGTTGCTAAAGAGGTTATGATTAAGATCTTTCTCCTGCTTCCCGTTTCTTGCCCAGCATCACCCACGTAACAGTTTCAGGAAAGCCTGTAAAGCAGCTGACCAACCTCAAGCCAAGTTATAAGCAATGATGCTGGGCTTATGAGTCCTGGAAAAATGAGTGATTCAGGGTTGCTCACGGTTCCTGCTATCTCCTCAGGAGACTACACTCCTGAAGTAGGAGGACAACATCAGAAACCACAAAAATAATGATAAAATATTTCACCCATGACTAGCCCCAAGGGAGATTCTCAGCCTCTGTTTGATTGGCCTCCTCTCCAGAAAGCCCTGCCCCATTACCTTAACTAGGAGCCCCTCCAGTAGCCATCACTGCCTGAGGTGCACAAAGAGGCCTGAAGAACAACGTGGACATTCAAGCATTTGGTTGATGAGAACTAACCAAGAGGTCTAAATCAAAGAAAACAAGACCATACTGAAGTATAGCATATTCAAACAAAACCACTCTCAAACCAAAACAACTCTACGCAGAGTCCAAACCCACTTCTAGCCATATAAGTAAACATAACTCCTAGCACTTGTGCTGCCAAGGTCCCTGATGCAAAGCTGTGCTGGGCACCCCCAAGGCCACAGAGAATCAGCCTTGAGAAGAGACTAGCAAGGAGATAAGGAACAGATGAGTGGGTGGCAGTCTTGTTTATAAACACCAAGGCTGGGGAGGAAGGGGCTCCTCAAGCTAAAGCACAGCAGCTCAATGAACATACTCAGGCTGCAACCTGGAGGGCTGGTTTAAAGCATGGAGAATGCCATCTGCATGGAAGGTGAAAGCTGTGAAGTTTATGAGAAGGATTGTACAATGTGATGCTTGAGGAAAGGCAGAAACAGCTCAAGAGAGAAGGACCCAGGATGACTCTTGCTAGGCTTGTACCTGTTGTAATGTAGCTGTCAGATCACTGAAGACAGAGAAGCAAGAGCCTCTGGGCAGTAGATATAATTAATGAATGCAAAGTAAGCCATGATCTACCAGCACACTTATCCAAAGTGATCATCATTCCCAGTGGCATAGCATTGTTCTCAACCACATACATCATACTTGAAAGGCAAATGTAGCTCACCTGGTATGCAGCAGGGCTCCTGTTCCATGCTGTACTTACCTCAGCCCCTCAAGCTGGCTGGTGGCTTTCTGTGAAGCACAGCATGGCTAACATCTCCAGCACATGCTGGAGTGCCTCACTTGATGGCAAGTACTTTTTACCTCAGCAGGATTGTCTGGGATATAAAAATGTAACTCCCTCTGCATGAGGGCAACATTCTGTAACCCCACATATTTTAAAGAGTTGGACTATTCATGCATTAAAAAAAAAAAAGATCAGAGTAGCTTTATTGACTGTGGTGGAGTTAAGCTGGTTTATTCCAAGTGAGAATTTGGCCCCTTCACTTCAATGAAGTTGTGTTGATTAATCACAGATGGAGACCCGGGCTGGTACAATCCCCTCCAAAAGTCCTGGAAGGTTAGTAACACATAGACTGAATCACCACCGTTACTCAGAGCCTGGGTGGTTATCAAAAAGCTGCACCTGCTGCTGTGGGAAATGCTGCCGGGCTAGGGCCAAGGAATTGTGATCACCGGCTTCAGAGACTGGGGTGTGGTGAGCAAGGGCACATTCTTCAAACACTGCCTCATGCTAGGAGGAAGATGCCAAAGTAGCACCCTTTCCTCTGCAAACATCTGGGAATGTCACCCAGGATGAGTCCTGGCACTGCCAAAACCGGTGACGTTGACTATGCTGGGGAAGGAGACAGAGGAATCCTGCCTCTTCCCACTAACGGCATTTGATGATGCCCTGCAAAGATTCATAAGTGCAAAACTTGAGGATTAAATCCCCCTCACTTCAGGGAATCTGCCTCAGTGTCTGTTTGCCAGGTTTGAAGAGCAAACACAGATTCATGCAGCAAAAGGAAAAGTTTCTTTCCCACTCCACATGCAAAGAAAACAGTGTTTTCTCAGCAGTCACCTCCAAGTCTCTCTCAGGGCAGGCAAAGTGTTGTTTCCCAGTCTTATAGGCATAAGTACCATATTTCTTGTGGGGAATGAACCCACAGAAAATTGAAATCACTCAACTTTCACAGCAGGTCCCTTGCATATGCACCTATACACATGTGCTTGTACAAAACCAGCAAAGCTGTGCCATGTGTCGCAGTGTGGAGAAACACAAGAACAAACTGACTCAAAGACAGGCGTTTATGTTTCTTTGGGTCTCAGGTGATAGAAACAGAGTGGACGGTACATAGCCCATCTCCCCAGCACATTAGAGAGGCATTATTCCTGGCTATAGGATGCCAGCAACTCTTCCCAAACTGCTAGCTGGAGTTTTCCCTCTGTTTGCTTTGAGGTTGCATTGCACAGGTCAAGGTGACAAGAAAAGGGCTTGGTATTGCATGTGGAGAAGCTGGGAAGAAAGAAATGCCTAAGTGTGCAGCTCGTTCTCTCCAGCTCTGCCTTCCAAGAGTTTCTGAAGTCAGGCATCTGGAGCATGATGTAATCCGAAGACTGATCAGCAGCAGCACACATACAGCTGTGCACATCTGGCCTACAGGTGTTTCAGCTGCTATTTGTCAGTGACTGTATCAAACATTAAAAAGCACCCTGAGTTCATAAGGCAACTGTACCTGTCCCATGGATTGTTCACAGAGGCCCACAAAAGGCCATTGATTTTAGGCAAACTCTCTCAGCTTTTTAGTGGGTTCACCATGTCCAGTGTTTGGGGGTTTTTTGGGTTGGTTGTTTTTTTTTTTTTTTTGGTTGCTTGTTTGGGGTTTGTTTCTTAAAGGAAGTTTTATTCATGGATGCTTTTAAAATGGGATTTTTTCATGTCATTAATTCCACCAGCAGTAATCTGTGCAGTTGAGTCAGTCATAATGGATGGGTGTTATCACCCATATTTATTCTTACAAGCCAATGTTATTGGAGTGTCTTCCTGGTGCAATGATGGCTGAGGATGTTCCTCCTGTGCTCAGCTATAGAATCAGAGTCGTTTAGGTTTGAAAAGATCTTTAGGATCATCAAGTCCGACCATTAACCCAGCACTTCTCACTTCTAAATCATGTCCCTCAGCACCATATCTATGCAGGAATCTTTTAGATTCCTCCAAGAATGATGACTACCCTTCCTCCCTGGGCAACATATTCAAATTCTTGACAACCTTTTTAGGAAAGAAACTTTTCTTAATGTCCTATCCAAATCTTCTCTGGGGCATCTTGAGGTTGTTTACTTTTGTTCTGTATCTTGAGACTTTGGAAAAGAGACTGACTTCCACCCCAGCACAACCTCCTTTCATGTAGTTGTAGCAAGCAAGGAGGTCTTCCCTGATCCTCCTTTTCTCCAGGCTAAACAAGCCCAGTTCCCTCATCTGCTCTTCGTAAGAGCTGTGCTTTAGACCCTTCACCAGCTTCACTGCCCTTCTTTGAACTTGCTCCAGCACTTCAATGTCCTTCTTGTAGTGAAGGGCCCAAAAGTGAACACAATATTTGAGTACAGGCAGGTGATATCTTCCCTAGTCCTGCTGGCCAGATGTGTACAAATAGAGCAAGACTTGCTCTGGAAGTACCTAATCTAAACTGGTAACGTGGGGAAATGGGTAGGAAATGTATCCTGCATGGGGTGGCACTTGCTAATGCCCACTCCCAGTCCTGGAGCCATAGAATAATGCTTACTGCTTCCCACAGAGATGCTGCCATTCATGAGGTTTGCAAACTGCAGCTGAATACTTGCTGCACATGGGAAAAAGCAAGGAGAGCAGGGATACTGCTGGCTGAGCAGACCAGACTGAATGAATTTCCCTGGAAAAAGAATAAAGCTGCAGATGTACACAGATTTACAGAAGGTGTTTTTCCTAGAATTTGTATTATTTTGGCAAGAACACAGGAGGGAGGAGAAAAGGATTCCCTTTGCCCAGTATTCTCTGCTATTCCTAAGAGGATCAAGAGCCATGGATACTTTCCTCCCAGATACTCTCAATCAACCTATAAGAACACATTTGTCTGAAGCACCAATATACTTCACTTGCCAAACACCTTGGCACAGATAACATGGCCGTTGCAGCTAGTCAGTCATCACAGCCCCACCAATGGCATAAGTCATTAAACTGTCACAGGTCATGCAACATTTTCCTGAAATAAACTAAGCCTTAGCTTGCAAGCTGTATTTGTGCAAGGTAGGATTTACACCTGGCTTTTCCTGTGAACATCTCAGTAGAAGTGTGTGGCCCATCCACAACAATGTTGCCCTCCTTACCTGATTGCTGCATCACATACATCCACCGTGCTGGCACTGCTTCGGGCGTGTGTTGCAGGCAGGAAGAATCAAATGCCTGCTCAGAATTTCTTGTGGTCTGGCAGCTGGAGCCTGTAATGATCTAAGAAGCACAGAGGCTGGAGTACAGGGGTGCTAACGAGGCACAGGAAGAGGTGAAATGATTGCCTTTAGCCTCAGTATGAGCCTCATCAGCTTCAGAGCCACACCTGTATCACTTTACAGCAGTCCTACCTATTTCCCTTAAGCTACCCAAGAACATCTTATTCTCTGCTTCTCTCTGCTTCTTCATTCCACATCTTTCTTGTGCAAAGGGTACGTGAGTGCTTCTTGGGAGGAGAGATGAGTCCAAGGATATACTGATGGGTTTTCTATGATGCTTCATTAGCCAGCAGGGCTGGTGGTGACCAGTTCCCTCCTATTCTTTGCCTCTGGCCACTGGCTTTTCCTGGCCACTTGTCCTTTCATGGGCAAGGAGATGCTGGTGGTGTCTCTGAGCACTTGTTCTGCTGAGCCACCCACGAGGCAGCAGGGCAGAGCCAGACAGAGCTTAGATGGCCTTTTCAAACACTGAAGCAGCTCTGCTTTTTCCTTCTCCAACTGCTCATTAGCAGCTTCCGCCTCTCGGCAATTTCTAGCCGTGCTTTCAGTGATGTCTTGCCAAGATTTTAACAAGGGGCTCCCACAAACCTACCTCCTCCTCCAGCTGTGACAAACCCCACTGCTCCACAGAGGCCAATGCTTGGGCTGTGGAGGAGTGCAGGGCTGGGGGAAATGTTTCTTTGGGGAGGCTCCTTCCTGTTTAAGGCTTTTTTTTTGTTTGTTTTTTTCTTTCTTTCTGGCAAAGGAAGGACACAGCACCTTGGAGCAAATACCCAGAGGTTGCTGCAGAGAGGCTTCCTGGCAGGGCTCTCACTTTCCCTCCCTATGGTGAGGCCCCGGTGACTGATTTTATCTGGGCTGGGGCAATCAGCCACAAGTCAAAATGCCAAAGATGTGGCTTTCTCTAGGTGTTTCGAGGCCCTGAAGGGCATGTTTTTCCTCAGGAATTTGTTTAGTCCACAAGTTTTTAAGCATGATGGAGGCCACCTCGGCTTTCTCACATGGATGGGCATGGGTAAGACATACCGATTCACCTGGGAGCAGAGCTGGTTTCCCAGAGGAGCTCTGAGACTGCAGGTGTCTCACAGGTCCAAGATGGTGCTGCACCAGACCGTTATCTTCTCTGTTTGGTGAGCATAGTTTCTGAGTGGAAAGGAACTGAAGCCCCAAGGAAAGCCCAACAGCTTAGTTATCAGGTGCTAGAGAAAAACAGATCAGAGCATGCAGAGGTGTTAAACTTATTTGTCACCATCACAGTCTCCTCTGGTGCTGGAGACATCTATTTTGCTCCAGACAGTTTAGCCTTGCATAGGTAAGTCTGTACTTCCAATTAAAATTAAAATCAAAGAGTTAATCAAGAAGGTTAGCTGCATGATAGATGCCAAAATACTAAAGTATATGACAGTCAATGGCAGCCAACTAACTTCTGATTAATGTTAATAGATAAGATCATAGATTGATAAAGTAGCCTCAAATATAGGCTGTTTTGGTAAACACACAACTGTCAACTGCACCTCTAAATTGTCNAAGGGGAAAAGAAAGAAAAAAATACCAAAGTGACAAATACATTGTGGTGGTGTTGAACTGGATGCAAGCATCCTACAGGTCTGGCATCTCTTCCAGGGCAGCAGGCCCTCACATCTATTCCATAGATGATCTCTGTTTAGATGGGTGGCCCTGGGCACCAGGGAGCCTTTCTGCAGCAGAGCAAGAGAATAATGAAAATGATTTAAAGCAAAATTATTCGGTCACTTTTATCTGCTAACTGAAAATGAATCAGTCCACTTCTCTCTGCTGTGAGTAGCTATTGATGAGTGACACACTCACTAGTATCCCAGATTTATTTCAGCTCTGGTAAGGATCTGGTTTTGCCAGCTGTTCTGGTCCCCAGCCTCATGGCTGTGCTCTGTTCTGCTCTGCTAGCTAGGACAGGAGATAGATTGGAGGGGTGAGTGGCATAGGCTCTCCTGTTGGTTTCTGGGTTTGGCATCTGTAAGATCTTCACCAGATTTTCCCCTGGACAGTGAGGAGTGAGCAAGACATTGACCTTCCTTGACAGCGCACAGGATGGTCTGAGGCAGCAGAAACAGCCTCGAAGGGAGGGGAAAAGGCTTAAATTGCCATTTTCTCATGCCACATCCCATCAAACAGCTAGTTATGCTCCCAATAACAAACTTGGGAGACACTCAATGTAGGGAAATTGTTTTCCCTCTGACCAGCCGTGGACAGGTAAATCCTCCAAGGTTTGAAAAGCCTGGGGTGAATCAGATCTGAGGCTTTCCTCTAGGCAGAGAGGGATATGTTTCGTGATAGCAGGGGAGGGCCCTGTGGCTCAGGAATGAACAACTGTGAGGAATATGTTTTTAAATGGTTTCCCAGCTGTAAGACGCACATAATTGTGGCTTTCCTTCATCTGGGACACTTCAAGAGCGGATGGTTGATAAGACTTCATACCAGCAAAGGCAAAAAACACAAGCCAG
This sequence comes from Ramphastos sulfuratus, assembly GCA_013399055.1. Lineage (NCBI taxonomy): Eukaryota > Metazoa > Chordata > Aves > Piciformes > Ramphastidae > Ramphastos > Ramphastos sulfuratus. Next base: position 200,180 of record WBNM01018100.1, on the reverse strand, counting down.
GGTATCTGGTTTCAGTCTGTCTGTACCCGCAGCATTAGATCTGATTTTGGCCCTCTCTTCCCCTCTGCATGTACACAATTATCTGAATTCCTTTCTCTGCTGCTTCCTCTGAAGCCTTGCAGACTGGCTCTGCTGCCTTTTCCGTTGCTTGAGGGACAGCTGTGCGTCGGGCTCCCTCCCTCCCTGGCCCAAGGACCAGCACTCCCTGGAGGGCAGAAAGCAACCATGAAGATGTGAATTTATTCCTCATCCTCATCTTTTCAGCCTTATATGGTGTGAAACAACCTTAAAACCCAAAGGCTTTCTGCTTTGTACCTCACCTGGTTGTGTTGTTGCTGAGTATCCCCATGGACTATTGCTCAAGCAAGTATGGGCTGGTTTCCCAGGCAGACGTTTGAGCAGCAACATGGAAGTGGTCAAGGACAAGACTAAAGTGTTGGTGTCCCACCTCACACTGCCATCATTTTGTTTTTCCAAACTCAGGCACTCTGTTGCAGAGTGGTCAGTTGGAAGGGAGACCCTTTCTAAAAACTGTGGAAATGACTTTCCAAAACACATCTGTCTGTCCTTCTTAGGGGTTGCCACACACTTGCTTTTCCCAAAAGGGAGGGTGCACACTCACCTGCTAGCAAAGGTTCCACTGCTGCTGAGAGGGTGTTTTTTCCCTAAGAAGTTACATTTCTGTGCCATTCAAATAACTGAACAACAAAAAAAAAAATTTAAGTATAGACTCTTGTTTGTTTTGGTTCTAGGGACAGCTGACAACTTCATAAGAGAGCTTGAGAATATCTCTTTGGTGGAGATCCACCCAACACCCATAGCAAGTGTAGGTCTTTGTACACTACATGCAGAGCAGCATATCTCTTCTTCCTGTGACTTTACTATCAAAATATTTAAATACATCTTTAACCATGCATAAACATGAACAAAATATGCAGAGTTTGCCCATTCTTAAATAGAACAGAGAACCCTGTTTCCATAATCACACCTAAAAATTTGATGAATTCAGATTAAATTCTCCATGTTTTGAGTTTTACTTTTTTTGATACAAGTTATTTCTAGAAATTTCACACAGATTGCAGAACTGAAAAGCCTTTGATGATTCCTCTGATGTCACTCTGATATCACTTTCTGACATCCAGTTTTGATTGACAGTAAAAGCTTCTCTACAAACTCTAGGTAAAAAGGAGGACTGGTTTCAGCTGTGGAGAAATTGCATATTTTGGGTGAAGCAGGCAGAGGGAAGAAAGCATCAGGTGAAAAAGATCCCTTATAGGAGGGTTTGGGGGGGTGTTGGCATGGCAGAAGAGAGAGGCAAAGCTGCATCACTGCCTTAACTTCTGCTTCCTACGTGACACCAGGTGCTTTTTCAGGCAGGAGAGAGGCAAGAGCCATCCCACCTCCCAGGGTTAAGGTTTGCTAAAGTCTGGCCAGGCATTCTTCTGGGAACACATTTCACCTAATCAAGGTGGCAAATACCTATTTGTCCCATGTACATCCAACCTGCTCATCATGAGTCCAACTCCAAGCCAGATCCTGCCAGCCACCACTTTGCCTCCACCCTAACCCATCTCTGCTGCTTCATGGTGGCCACAGGTTTTAACAGCACTGTGACAAAAACCAAGCCAAAATAACTCTCTTGCTTCCTGCCTTAGGTCTGCTTCATATGGCTCACAGAAACACTCACCTCGTTCATAGTTGGAAAGCAATTTTAGGAGGCTCTGAATTAGGTCAAAACAAACTTAATTTCCTCCAGGTCTAGGTGAGATGCTGCTTTGAAAGGCAGGCAGTTTGCACACTGCCTCTCAGCTTTCCACCGTCTGCTGTCCCAGCCTTCAACACAGTCACAGGGAAGCCTCCAGGATTTTTGGAGCATGGCTGTTTTCCACTTTCCCCATGCTCTGAAACAGCTGGATCATTTTTGCCCAGGCTGCAGAAAACAAAAACAATGACAAGAAAGAGGAATCACCGTCGGGCATGGAAAATTTTCAGCTCAAGCAGCATAAGTTTCAGAAGGTTTTGAGCAGATAAAAAAACCACAGGATACTGGAAGGCAGAGCGTTCAAACCTGGCCACGAGTATGGTGACTGATACTTGCCATATGCTTTTTAGTCATTCCCAAGACAGCTGGGAGTTCATCAAGCTCAGCATTGAGCAAGGTTAAGGGCTGAACTGGGGACATTTGGCAGTGAGCACCTCACACAGAAACTGCCCAACTTCTACCAGAATGAGTGACTTCTATGTCCCCAGCATGATCCTCCTGAGTGTCTCAGAGCTCTGCACTTCAAACTTCCACACGGTTCTTATTGGCAACCTCTTTGTCTAGTAAATCTAGCGTTGAGTTGGGCCTCAGAGGTGAGGAGAGAAGAGCATAGAATGTTTTCAGGAGCTCAGTTTGCCTGCCACAGGTTGCATCCAACCCAGTGTCCCAGTAGCCAGACGAGACAGAGCTCCCACAGCCAGAAGCAATCAAAATTCAGACTCGCTGGCCTGAGAGTCAATAAACTGAGATTCATCCTTCCCTCCAGCTTGGCATATCCTAATCCAAAAGAGAAGAACCGAGTTTCTGGAGCTGCTTGCTTTGGCATTTGGAGCACTCACAGCAGCCCATGCTGGCCTTTTCCATGGGAAGGCACGGGGGGCCGACACGTGCACCCTGAAGTCACGCTTTGCATTGTTCGCCGTTGTTTTTCCCCATCGCAGTGCCTGCGGGGCGGGACGCGGGCGGCGCTGGTGCGGCAGGCAGGCGTACCGGGGCCATGACATCATGCAGCAACCCAACGAGACGCACTCATTTATTCAGAAAAATTATTGAGGGCAGCTGCTACTTAGTGCCGGCTGAAGCATTTTATTGATGTTCCAAAGCAGGGGCATCCGCTTTTGTGTTGTAACCCGGCGTTGCTTCAACCTGATCGCTGGAGCATTCCTGTCGCCTATGCGACATTTTCCTCCTCGTGATAAATACACAGAGGCTCTCCAGCCATAGGGGTACACCTTTGGGCAACAACCAGAGAAGTCACTGGCTGACAAGCTTGCTCTGCCCCATCTTCAGATGTTACCCACAAGCAGATCCAAATCCTGCTTCTCCTTCCCCGTTCACCTTGCAACATACCTGTAATATTTTACTATTGTGCAGTACCTAGCACAGTAAAGCCTTAATTAACAGCATGGATAAGGACTAGTGATAGCCCAAGCAGGATTTTACTACATGTTTCATATAGTGATCTTTCCTGGTTATTCTCATTTTGGAGAATGTTTTGAGATAGTGGCGATGGGGATCTCCAGCTGAATTTGTTCTGTGCTTTCTCATGGATTTAACATTTGCTTCCTCAGTGCATGTTTGTTTCCCAGAAAGGGTGATCACAGAGGCTTTTGTCACCCATGCCCAGCAGCTCTGTCTGCTCTGCTTGTGTCCTACCTCCTCGCCCCACTGCTCATCATCCTGTCTAAGCAATGCTGCTCCCTGCTTTCTCTGAACTTCCACAAATTTTAAAAAAAAAAAAAAAAAAAAATCAAAATCCTTGACGTGAACCATTAACACCCCATTAAAATAAATGTTGTGGGGATGCTTAAAGAGTTGGCTCAGTCTGGAGAGGAACACTTCAAAGGATGCAAAACACAGTGGCAGGGATAGTGCCACAGACAGAACTGCTGGGACAAAGTCGGCCTGTGAGGAAGCTAGCTGGAACCCCTGGGGCAGCCACATTGGGTTGAGGAGAAGCATACTTGCTGGTGTCACTTATAAGAAGTTTGTTATTGTAGCTCAAACCCCCTTGAGCAAGGATGCTTGGTCAGAAACCACCTCAACTCCAGAGCTGTCTGAAGGCAGCATCATCAGCCCATGGGCAACATGCCCTGTAGTGACCTACTGAGTGGGGCTGGGGTCTTGGCTTTGACCCATGTTTTGTTTTACTTCCCCAGGCTGAAAGGGAAGGGAAGGAGGAAGCAGTCTATAAACTTCTCAGTGACTGCCAAAATCAGTACCAGCTGGTGTGGTGCAAGCAGCTGGCGTGTGCTGCAGTGCTCCCTAACTCACTGCCTGGCCTCATCCTCAGCCTCAAACACAAGGCAAGAACATGGGCCAGCACCTTTCTTGTAGGAATTTTGTCAAGCTAAAGCACCATGTAGAAGGAAAGAGGATGTGACCTAGGGGCAGAACAATTTTTTTTACATGTAACAAATGTAAATTTTTTTACATTTTTTTAAACTTTTTTTTTTTTTTTTACATTTTTTTAACTTTAAAAGAAGTTGGAAAAACATATCCTTTAAATAAAAAACAAAAACAGAAACAAAACTAAAAACAAACCCAAACAAAACCCAAACAAGCAAAAAACTGTGGTGAGTTAGGAACTTTTCCCTTCCACACTATTGGAATTTACCAGACTAGCTCAGACAGTTTGGAAGTAAGATGAAGCTATATTTACAGCAAAGCAAAATTTACAAGCGTATATACATAATATATTTACAAGTATTTACTACTATATACAAATTAGAAATAATACAAAAATCCAAACTCCTTCCCAGACAAAGGAAACTGCCCAGAAGGGGCTCAAAACTTTCCGACAGACAAACAAAGCAACCAGCAATTGTTATGTGTTAGCTGAGATTAATGGAGAGATATTAGAGCAGGTCAAAGGAGAATCAAAAGCGAGCAGTGTTGCAGACCAGAGTGGGACAAACTCTTGATAGTTTGGCTTTTTATCCCTCTAGCAAACCATTGAATGATACAGACATCATCATTATTTTCTTTTCATAACCAATGATCTAATTTCTATCATTAAAATATTCCAGTTAGCCTCAAACCAGCACACCAACACACCACAACCAACCAAAAAACCCAAACAAAACCCAAATCCAACAAACAATCTCATAAACAGTTTTCATAGATTCATAGAATGGTTTGGAACCTTAAAGATCATTTCATTCCAATCCCCTTGCCATGGGCAGGGACACCTTCCACTAGACCAAGTTTCTCAAAGTCCCATCCAGCATGGCTTTTTGCTGCACTGCTTATTTCATGTGCACTCTTGGTCACATTATGGAAATTATTTCAATCCCTTTTAACCAAAACTACCCTAATCCTATACAAGCAAAGGGCTGGGAGACTCATTCCAACATTTCCTGTAACCGGGGCTGTGCTCTTGCCACCTTACATGAATCCAGCAGCTCTCCATTCTTGTGGTTCCTATGCTATGCTCTTGGGTTGGGGAATGCTTCATATGGTACTGGAAAGTGTTTCTAAAGCAAAGAAAAATAGCGCTACAAGCCCTCCTTTCACAGCACAGAGGAAACTGTATTGAGTGTGTGACACAACGGTGCACGATGACTATATTCGTTGTCACAAGCTACAGGATAAAGAGAAATGCTTGGAAACAATATTCAGCAGAAAGCTTCACCATGTATCATCTTTTAGCCCAGATACTATAATCATATATTGTTATACTGTGGCATTAAAATATTATTATAATACAAAATTGTTACGGTGTAATATAGTATTATAATATTGTTCTAATACATTATGATGCCATTTGGCTGTACCTCAAAGAATCACAAGTGGTGCCTTACAGAATCATAGAATTATTTCAGTTGGAAAAGACCTCTAAGATCATCAAATCCAGCCACCATGGTCATTAAAGAGACCCCCACCTCACTGCAACCTCCTTTCAAGGTAGTTGTAGGGAGCCATGAAGTCTCCCCTCAGCCTCCTCTTCTCCAGACTACATAATCCCAGTTCTCTGAGCTGCTTCTCATAAGACTTGTTCCTAGAGTCTTTACTAGCTTTGTTGTTCTTCTCTGGACACTCATGGGAAGCAGGGAGGGATGTACTGTATTTTCCAAGCAGGGAAATTGAGACACATGAAGAGAAAGCAATTAAATGCACAGCTCAGCTGTGCATGAGCTGGTATTAAAATTGAGGTCTGCAAGGTCCTTCTGTGCTACTCCACCATCTTAGTGCCAGGAAGAAATTCTGCCCCCTCCTCATATACCCACTATGGGATTTGCAGCTGCATTAAGAATAAGGCTCACATCTCTATACCTCATCGTTCAGCTGCCATAGGAAACCTGCAGCCATTCCTGCTGGAGCACATTAGGAAATGTCTGCGGGCCCAGCTCATGGGAGTGGAAAGTGCCACAGGAGTAGCTGCCATCTAAGTGCCTTGGCAGGCTTTGATGAACACCTTGCTGAGCCCCTCTGGGATTAAAGGATCGTAAACATGAAGCATGACCTTGGGAAGGTCCATTAAAACACAAAATCATTAAGAAAAGCCTTCTATAATTTAAGAGGGGATGGAGCCAGAAGGGCTCCTTTGACTCGTTTTATAGCTCCTGAAGGAAAATGGGGCCATGCTTCCTCTTTTGGTCGTCGTGGAGCAGGGCAATCAGAGCCAGCCCTTCTGGGAACCCAGGCATAAGGTGCTGGTTTTACTGGGGCACTTGACAGTGGACTCTCTGGAAACAAGGGGCAAGAAGAGGCAGCCACCATGAAGGGTCTGGCTGCAGTGGTATGGCATCACAGGAGTAGGAGAGAAGGAAAGAGCAGTGTGCAGGTTTGAGGAGTTTTATCCTTCTTCTTCAGCCATGAGCTGATCCTTCTCCCCCCTGCAAGTCTCAAACCGTAGCAAGCAAGGACTAGGTTTCTGATATGAAGATCACAAGCCTGATTCAGAGTATAATTTCTCTGATATGCACAGCATTCTTTCAAGCAAACTAAGAAGCCACAGAAGTCCACTTACTTTATTAAGCTTCATATGGGACACTATCAGCTTCTTAGCCCAGTACTACTGTACTTGAGTGACATGGAGCAGGTAACTAAAGAGGAATAGATCGGGTGCAGACAGACATCACACATCTCATCTCATCTCTGCCTGAAGTAGGCATGTTCCCATACATCCCACCACTAAAGTGTGTCACTCACGCAACAAGCAGGTGCCCGTCTCCTTCCACTACCATTTATATGTTTGCAAAATTGCTACTTAGTGCCAGATTTTTCAAAAGCAGACAGTATCCAACAACCTAGGCATCCATAATGAAAGAAATTGAGACAATAGGTCATATAGAGGGGGTTTCTCATCTTCTTTCTTTCTCTTGTGCTGATAGATTGTCTCTGTTAATGAGCAGATTTTATTCTGATGTGAGTGCTGTATAGAACATGTGGTAAGAACAACCAGTTACACAATATGAAATGGAAATACATGTCAAGATGTCTGGGCATAATACTGCTGCATCAGCTGATACAGGCTGTTTTAGCATGCAGCGGACAATCTCAGAAAGCAGCAGGAGAAACAGCCTACCAAAGCACCCAGTGCAGCCACATCTGCCCACCATGGCCCTCAGTTTCTGTGCCCCGTGTGGGATGGGAAACGATGGGTGAAGCACTGGAAGCACAGGAAGAGTTCTGTCAGTGCCCTACCAGATCCCTGGGGCATAGCAGTGCTGCTGGCCACAGAGTAGACTGAGCTCATTCATTTCACAGTAAATGAGAAGCCAAAACACCCTGCTAGCACTGTGCTGCTGCGAAATTCCCATTTTCCCAGCTGGCCAGAGCCAGAAGAGCTGAAGGAAACCAGAAAGGACCAGAAGCAACAAGATCCCACACACTGCAACAGCAGCCAGAGCAGGGTGTCTCACCCAGGGTTAAAGACATTGGCTTGAAACCACTAGCCTTGCTTTAAGAACATCTTTGTACCTGACCTCTCCAGTCTTGGGTAGAATTTAAAGGCTCAGTGGAACAAGATCAGCTTGGTATTGCTTTCTGTCTGGTTCCACCTTGACTTACACAGCAGCTGGGTTCAGAGAAGTCCAGGGCACAGTGGTACAGCTGGCAGCAAGCATCCTCCACTGCTTCTACTTGCTGTGGGGAAAAAAAGAAAGGAAAAAAAAAAAAAAAAGATTTAAAGAAAAAAGACCATCAGAAAATCATCCCGTGGTATCTTCCTCCTTTCTGTATTTTCTTTTCCTTTTCTGAGTCCTTCCCTGGCAATGCCAGCACTAGGAAAGGGACAGCTTGTCATCTGTCAGATGTGTGCAGACACAAACCACCACTGCTCACACACTACAAGTAGTTAAGCTTTCCTAAGTGGTCCTGGGCAGCTTGTCAAGTCCCAAATTCGTCTGCAGAATGTGGTTGTAATTAGATAATTAATAACTTTGAGAAGGAAAGGAAAGGAAATAAGCTAAATGGAAGCTTTCCTTAGTGGGAGGAAATAATTATATCTGCTTTTTGATATATGAGCTGAGGTGGCTTTCTGAAGGCAGAAACGGCATCTCGCCATTCCTCCCTCAAGTTAGATGGGATCTCCCATGGGCACTGCTGGGCCACAGAGTTTGCCCCACCAGCCCACAGCTCAGCAGCAGCAGGTTGCTGCAAATCAGAGCAAAACTTGCAGGTAATGAGCCTCCCTGACATGTTGCTACATCTTCTCACATCCTGATGAATGGGGCAGAGGAGATATGATACACAGGGGTGGGTCACCAGGAATCATGTGGTAAACAGGGGTTTAGCACAACATCTCTTGGGGACAGAGATGCTGCTATCAGCCTGTAGACTTTTTGATGGATGTGTTGCTTCTGCCAGTGGATTTACTATAGACAGCACAACACACAAAAAAAGGCTGTGACATTAACAGACTCTGAACTTGGGCTGTATATACCAAAGTCAAAGGAACTGGTAAGTTTAGGGTTTTTTGTTGTTGTTGATTTTGGATATGCTTAGATATTGCATAAATGTGTCACTCTGGGATGGAAAGAAAACATTAATCTCCAGCAGGAGGAGCTGAGAATTGCTCTGGGTCAGGTTTCTAAAGCCCATCTCAGGCATCTGAGCATCCATCTGCTGAAGTGACTGTGAGGTTCACTCTGGGTATCCTGGGCTTCACCCAGTGATTAACTGTGTTCTCCCATGCTGCTGGGACCAGGGGCAGGTTTCAACATGTGGTTGCAGGTGTTCACAAACCACAGCCTTGATCTGCAGGGTCAAAGAACTTACCCGACAACATATCTCAGAGGGATGTCTTGTATGTGGCGTATTTATTTTTCTTTTCTTACTTTTCTAATTTTTCTCTCTCCTCTCCAGACTGTCCAGAGTTAAAGACCAAAGTGGAACTGGGATGTATCCAAGTTTGTAGCTTCTGAAACCTTAACAACCTCAAGCAAACAGGTCCAAAAGACCCCTCTTGACCTCCCTCGCTCTGAACTCTTGCGGAGCTCTTAGACTGAGCAGAAAACAGCACCAAAGCTAACGGTCTGAAGCTTTGCAACATCTCTCCCCAGTTGACTGACCAAAGAGAAAAGAGAAGCAACATTCCTGGTTGTTCATTGTTGTTGGATTTTATGTGTGTCCATCTCTGCCTTTGGTTTTATTTCTTCTTCTTTTGGTTTTGTTTTGTTTTCTGAAAAAAATTAATTCAGGAATACATTTATGAAAAATCTTTGGGTTTGATTTTACTTCCCTTTAGCTGTTTTTTTTTTTTGTTGTTTGGTTGGTTTGGGGGGGGGGTTGTTTGTTTTGGGGTTTTTTTTGTTTGGGTTTTGGGGTTTTTTTTACTTGATTTTGGTCTTGTGCTGGGCTTGTTTCTTAGGGGTTGTGTTTTGTTTTGTTTTTTTTTCTTCTTTTTTTTTTTTTTTTAATTCAAAATCTGATTTCTTGTACAGTAATATCAAAACTGGACCAAGGCTTTCAGAAAAGAGAAAGGAAGGAAAAAAAAAAAAAAATTTAAAAAAAAAAAAAAGAAGAAAAAAAAAAAAAAATTTAAAAAAAAAAAAAAGAACAAAGCCCACTATGTCCACAGCTCCTTGCATGATTTATTTCAAGTACAGCCTGGATTACAGACTGCCCTCCACACTCTACCACCTCTTCCTTATTGCTCCATGATTTACTACCGCTCACTTCCCTCCCTCTTTTTTTATTTTCATTTTCTGTTCCAGTGTATATGTTGCTTATTTGTTTTATTTATTGAGATATTTTTAATGAGCTAAGAGACTGCAATGTTGCTGTGTATACTGCTTCTCTTGCCAATAAAAATAAAGATGTCATGCAGCTACCAGGGGTATGAGATTCGCATTCTTGAGTGCACATCTCCGAGCAGAAGCTGAGATGTTTCCTTGCACCCTGAACTGTTTTAAGACTCAGCAGTTTGTCTAAAAGCTGTTTCCCAGGTAGTGGTTGATGGATGCAGAAGGTATGAGCATCACTTCCCCAGATTCACAGAATCACAGAATGTCAGGGGCTGGAAGGGACCTCAAAAGCTCATCCAGTCCAACCTAACCCGTGCAGAACAGGATCTCCTATACCAGATCACACAGGAACACATCCAGGAAGGTTTTGAATATCTCCAGAAAAGGAAACTCCACAAGCCCCCTGGGCAGCCTGTTCCAGTGTTCTGTCACCTTCACAGGGAAAAAAATTCCTCCTCATGTTTATATGAAACTACCTATGCCTCAACTTCCACCCATTGCTCCTTGTCCTGTCCTTGGGCATCACCAAGCAGAACCTGGCTCCATCCTCTGGCATTCATCCTTTACATATTTATAAGCATTGATGAGGTCACCTCTCAGTCTCCTCCCAGCTCCCTCAGGCTCTCCTCGTAACAAAGATGCTCCATTCCCTTAATCACCTTCGTGGCTCTGCACTGGACTCTCTCAAGCAGTTCTATGCCCCTCTTGAAATGGGGGGCCTAGAACTGGACACAGTACTCCAGATACAGCCTCACCAGGGCAGAGTAGAAGGGCAGGAGAACCTCTCTCGACCTAGTAGCTACACCCCTTTTAATACACCCCAGAATGGCAGGTTGATGCCTGCCTGCCAACAGGCCCTTTATTAAGCAAAATGCAACATATCTCAGCATGCATGAGACCCACCAGTCTGTATGCTTGCCTTCAGCTAGAATAAGAAGTTAATTTGTGTCACTCTTGCTGCTGGAAATGCTAAGGGCAAGCCCTTCTCAGAGAGAAGAAGGGCTGCATGGACACACATCAGTGGAAAAGCTGTGCCTGTAACCCAGAGAGGCCTTGCCTATCATGCCCAGAAGAGATGCATAACCCACGAAAGCCACTTGCACTACAGAAATGGTCACTCAAGGTCACTGATCTGCTCCTCTTTCCTATATACTTTCCACTCTGTGAGCAAACATCAATGGGCTGTGCTATTGCTTATTAACCTTCCTCCTCTTTGGTGGACTCAGTCATACACACACTGAAGTCGGGTTTCAATTTCTGGGTCATAAATAATAAATAATATGTTTAAAAGAATTGATACTTCAACCCACACACAAAAAAACACCCAAACAAAACCAAAAGAAGCAGTCACAGTACATGGGAAACATGGGACTAAATCATACCAAATGACCTTTTTTTTTCCTCATACCCCTTCCCTGCTGGACTAACACCAATGCTGGTTATCTTGACCTGCAACACTGAGGTGACAGAGAGGGAGGGATTAAAGGGTAGGTCTCTGTCAAAGGCAGATTGAGAACCCCAGCATTCGTTGCTGTGGTTATCAACTCGACTTTGCAAAGCAAAAAGCAAAACAGACCTTCAGAAGAAATATCTGCTCAGAAATTGACAGGAGGAGATGTACTGGGGGTTGAGGGGGGCAAAGAAAAGGTGGTGAATGATAATCAGCTCTGGGGAAAAAAAAGTAAAGCAACACTGTGGTGTCTAAATTGATTTAAAAATAAATCATGTCATTCCATCTAAGCTGGTTTCACAGAATAACATTTTAACATGTCAAATCAAGAACATACATGTGTGCATCAGGTGCATTAATTGCCTGATAGGGTTCAGAGCTTGAACACCAAGTGTTTATTTTAAAACAAGCACAGTTGCATAGAGTAAAATACATCACATCCATTAGAAGTTCTTCCTTTCTAAAAAGTAAATTACTTCTCAGTCAGGGCTTTTGGTGCCAGTAGAGCAAAAAATGCCATTTAGGAAGGTGTATCTAACAGATGTCATGCAACGCAGCATGTCATGCAGCACGTTACTTTTTTTTTTTTTTTTTCCCCAGGGTATGTGCATTTGTGTGTTAGTTTCTGCAATTTTGTGACTCTTTAATGACATTCCAGATTGTTCCACAGTGATTTCACCACAAGGAGTGACTTTTTTTCCAAGCATGGGCACCCAAATCCAACTTTATCCTAATTAATGACTTGTCAGAAGAACACACCACACTGCTCTGCTCTCCCCGGGTGTGACTTACCCAAGCCACAGATCAGGTGTGTGCAGCTGTAGCAGCTCCACCACAAATGCCATGTGCCTTCCTTGATGCCATAAAGGGTCAGGGTTGCTGAGCTCTATATGCTCCAATACCATGCATTTAAGAACCTATCATAGTAGATGAAAGCATTTCATATCTCTCCATAAAGTGCACTAGACACTACTGGTGAAAAGAAGTGCTTATGAGCACCCATTGATACCTCCTACCTAAATTCTAGGGGTTAGCCTTAGCTCCTGTAGGTAAATGCCCTTGGAAAGGTAAATTTGGAGCCCAGAGATATGATACAGCTCTTTTTTTTTTTTTACAGACAGGAAAAGTAGTAACTGTAAAAGTTGGTCAAGTCGGTCAGAAAACAGCTGTGCCACTGAGCTCAAGTGAGTGGTTTCAGTTCCTGAGGGGAGAACTTAGACTATCAACCACTTCAAAACACTCCTGGCAATTTGAGAGCTGTGAACTCTCTAGATAGGAGATTTTTAATGAGGGGAGAAGAAAAAAAAAAAAAAAAAAAAAAAAGACATCTGAAATGATGAATAGAGAGAAAGGGTTTCGATCAGCTGTGTTTCAGGGTTTCAATCAGCTGCTGAGAAGGCTTTCCACCTTGTATGAGTCCATCTTGCATGAGCTTAAACCCATAGCCAGACATGTGGTTCAGTTAGGAAGAAATTGAAGTAAAGGTAAAACCCAGCCCCTAAAACTGCATCTTTATTGCCATGAGCAGGATGTAACATACACTCACAGAATGGTTTGGGCTGGAAGGGACCTTAAAGATCATCTAGTTCCAACCCCCCTGCCATGGGCAATGACACCTTCCACTAGACCAGGTTGCTCAAAGCCCCTTCCAATTTGGCCTTGAACACTGATGAGGCATTCACAACTCCTCTGGGCAACCTGTTCCTCTGTCTTATCAATATCACAACGAAGAGTTTCTTCCCTTTAATCTAAATTACATCTATTAGGTACAGATATCTCTGTCATTTAAAAACTGTTACCCCTCATCCTATCACAACATTCCTTGATAGATAGTCCCTCTCCAGCTTTCTTATAGGCTCTTTGGGTATTGAAAGGCCTCCCCGGAGCCTTTCTTTTCCAGGCTGAACCAAGTAGCCTTTATCAGGGTTAACTATAAAGATAAAAACTATACCAGAAATAGCAAGTCATATAAAAGTGCTGTTGCCCAAGGGTTGGTTTGTTTGTTTTGTTGTTGGTGGTGGGTTTTTTGGTGGTGGGTTTTTTGTTGGTGGTTTTTTGTTTTGTTTTGGTTTGGTTTTTTTTCTGAGAATAATCTCACACATCACCTGGCCAGGCTTGAGGAGTGAAGCATTGTGGGTGGCCATTCCCCATACAGCACAACTCTCATTCCAGCACATACATGGTCTCTGCATGTTCTGTTGAGCTTTGTTTACAGAGTTGGCCAGAAATACCCTCAGGTATTTTTAATTAGGGGTCTATGTACTGCAGGATTCAACCAGACAGGAATCTCAGAAAACACAGATGACTTGTGGGTGCTTGGACTTTGGACATCCCTTTCAAAGTTCAGTGAGAGAAGACATGACAATAACAGATGTCAAGAGGCAACACCTATCACCCCAATAAAGCTTCACCAGTGTGCAGTGATTTGGAAGGAGCAGAACCTTAGCTTGGTGTCCTCCTCCATCTTCTCTGGGCAAACAAAACATCTTCCAGCAGCTGCTTCAGCAACAGATGGACTGCTGAAAGCTGCAAAAGGCAAAAGGAGAGGTCAAGCCAAGCAGAAGACTCTTTCACAATCCATCCCTTCATCATTCAGGCATGGTGTCTTCAGAACACATTAAAAATCACAACTTTATGTCTCATCTTTAACCCTTTCTCCCACTTCTAGCATCCAATCAGTAGCCAGAAGCTGGTCACCTAAACTGCAGTAAGAAGCAAATGCCATACATCACCAGCACTTCAACCATCTTTTCATGGAATAATTCAGGCCGATGTAGGTTTTCCATCTGTATCTTGATGCTTTTTGTGGTTTTGATGCCATTTCACTTGCCTTTGTAGTCTCAGAATTTGTTTTGAGCATGGTAAAGTGCACTCAGCCCTTTTATGATTTCCTGTCTTGTTTCAGAGCCCTGCTCTGAAAGACTTTAGTTGCTCCTAAATCTTTTTCCAGAACTCTCCTGTCACTTTAAATACTGCCTAGCATTTTGTTAGCTTCAAGACTTTGAAATAATATCAAAGTAAACCTCAAAGGAAAATAATGCAGTAAAGAGTAAGGTTGAACTTAATTCATATTTAAATAAAGATCTTTCACTTCATCTTGGGTTACTGTGTAAAATGACTGGGAGTAAATGAAGCTTTTAAAGGCCTTATTCCCCTGCGGGTCTATTTTAAAATGATCAGTGAGCCTATCAGGCAGAGGAATGAAATTATCTTCCCAGGAAAATTCCCTACTATAAGTGTGTGTGTGTGTTGGGTGGGGGGGGAAGTGTGTGGAAATTTGAAGTTCTTGAGCATCGAGATGGACTTTTTCCTCCATCCACTGGACAGTGTTTGCAAACAGGGCACTCTCTCTCTGCTGGCAGACAGCAACATTGTCAGAGCCTTTGCAGCAGAAAACAAGAAGCTAAGGATTGATTTGCAAACCAAACTACAGCAGGGTTGGTTTTTTTTTCCTTTTTTCCTCCTGAAATCTGGCAATATCTCCCTTTTCCCTTCCCCAGATGCTTGTTTTTCAGGAAAAGAAATAAGGAACTAGGGGCTGATTTCCAACAGACCTCAGCACCTGACAGGGATTTGTATAAGGTCATGAAGGCAGATTTTCAAGCTGACTTCCCAGCACAGGTACGTTTGCAAGAGCAGCCAATCACTTTGACTTTATCTGAGGATCTCCTTTGAAATTTGCCTTAAGCTTCATATCCTGCCACAGCACAGAGCAGAACTGGTGATGGATTTAGTCTTCCACGTACCCTCTGCCTTTATTTCTTATTTCCTACTCAAACCCCAGGAACAGTGGGCGGGAGGGACAGCTTTTGCAAACGCCAGCACCTCCAGATCTGCCAAAAGCTGAAACAAAGGCTGTGAGAAAAATATTTCTGCAGGAAGCTCTTGCTGAAACATGATTCATTTCTTTAAGATAAGTCATATTTCCTCTGGCCAACACTTACAAAAGGGTTAGCCTCCCCTACCCGTATTCCAGCCTGGATGATGAACACGGCCAGAGACGTGCTTCCAGTTGGGCCTCCGCGATGCCGCCATGCTCGTGCCATGCTCGACGACACAGCGCACCAGACTAAGTTTGCTCTCGTGCAGATGCTGGGGACTTGCAGGGTTTGATCTGGGTTTTCCCTTATTGTCAGTGTCGTGTTCTACCTCCGCACCAAGTCACGCTGCTGAAGGGGACTGTTCCCTCCAGCTTTACGCCGCCACTTCAAGCAGCATTGTTTTTAAGCTGGGACTGACACGCCTGCCTCGGTGGCTGTGGCTTTTTCACCAGCCACTAGAAACAATGGGCTCCGTGGGCCATTCACAGTTCATCACATCTTTGAGTTGTCTGGGTCGGAACTTGGAAAAAACATTCCTGCTTTGCACATGGCCATGAGATACACCATGAAATTTCCTAACCTCCCTTATTTCAGGGAGCACAGCCCTGATTGCATGGCTCATACCAAAGCCAGCAGATCTCGTCCATGGGGCCAGCCTCACAGCTGCCACATTCAGGCATGAGCCTCATCTATGGCTGAGCTTAGATGCTCTCTAGCATCCGTCCAGCATGAGGCCTCAGACCTCAATATTTACTCTCCTTTTCCTCCATTGCTTCCCCCTAGACACCTCTATCTTGCTTAGCTGATCTCCACCAGACAATGTTTCATTAGAGCTTCCTCTACACAACAGCAACAATCATAGCGAGACAGTCACAGTTGTTTGACCCCTTGGCCAGCACCCTGCAATGCCCATGCCACACTCCCTCCAACAAACATATGTCACCGGGCTGTAGTAGCCAGTGTCCACTAATGCTCCTTGGGAGCATGACAGCACCTGACTTCAGGCAGCTCCTTGTGGTTTGGTGGGAGTGATGCAAGCCCAGGACTTGTGGTCTCATGGTGGCCTCATGGCATCCCAAGCACCTTAGGTGGGATGCCAAGAGTGAGGGCAAGTAAGCACAGGAATGGCATTTGCTGCTACACCCCAGAGAGGTGTGGATGTGGTTATGACTGCACTAAATTTTTAACATCTTGGCCATGAGGGAAAGGCAGTTTCCTTTCAATTGATTTTCCCTCTCACAGAATACATGAAGTCAGAGGAGCTGGATGAAGAAATGCTTGCATGAGTTATTACCTGTCCCGGTCTTCTTGCAGGTACATCTGCTTGTGGCCCCTCGCTCAGCAGCAATGGTTACATCCAGGCATTATGCCCAGCTCCACCATACCACATCTTTGAGCACACTGAAACAGCTGGAGGTGGCTGGTGGGTGGTTCATGGGTCACTTGCACTCAGATTTGAGCTTGTGCTTCAGTCATCTGTTGCCACCATGAGCATCCTTCTCTCATCAGGGTGAAAGGACAAGCTGAGACGCTGGGAAACTTGCACCTCCTAAAAGCCAGTAGAGAAGTAAATATCCATCAAATCTTGAATCACAGAATGGTAGAGGTAGGAAGTGACCTCTGGAGATCATCTAGTCCAACTCCCCTGCTGAAGCAGGTTCACTCAGAGTGGTTTGCACAGAATCACAGACAGGTTGGTTTTGAATCAGTACAGAGAAGAAGACTCCACAATCTCTCTGGGCAGCCTGTACCAGTTCTCTGTCACCCTTAAAATAAAGAAGTTTTTCCTATCTTATGTTCAGGTAAATGTTCCTGCATTTCAGTTTGCTCCTATTGTGCCTTGTCCTGTTGCTGGGCATCACTAAAGTGTCTGGCCACATCCTTTTGAAACTCACCCTTTAGATACTGATACATTTTTTTAAGATTCACTCTCAGTCTTCTCCAGTATTAACAGCCCCAGATTTCTTGGCCTTTCCTCATTAAGAGAGGTGCTCCAGCCCCTTCATCATTTTTTGTAGCCCTTTTCCAAACTTCTCATGTTATGGTAGCAGGCTGAGGTGGGGTGAGATTTGTCCCTTATGGAGAAATAATACAGAGCACTCTCTTCCACAACCACAGAAAAGGAACCATGAGTGTGAAGGAAGAGTGAGGTGCAGAGAAGAGGACTAGCATGCAATAGAGAAAGGAAGGCAAGCAAAAACCTGCCTGTTTTCAGGGACCACACACGGATACCTCAGCATGGAGGTGGATGCCTCATTCAGGTTTCAATTTGGCCTCATTTTCCATCCATTGTCCATTTTCCATTGATTGTCGCTCTCAGGTTATAATTCCCCCCATGCTAAACTCTTCTTCTCTGCACTGGAACTTGAGCATTGCCTTTGTAATCTCATACTTGTTAATGCTGCATTAAAACAGAATTCAAACAACAACGCTGAGTTTTTTCTTGCAGATGCTGCAGGCACATGCATTCCTGCTAGGCCTTTGCAAGAAACTCCTCAGAACCTCCATCAGATCTGCAGAGCTTCCACTCTGCACACCTCTGCAACTACCTGGGATGAGTAGGACCAAAACCCTCAGTGGATGTGTTCTCGCCCTGCCCTCTAGCTCCCACTCCCGTGTATGATGGGGTCTACACTGTCTACATCCTACCCCTCCCTCAATGTTAGGGTTATTAGGGGAGAAAAGCACAATGCGAAAAGGTGAAAGGTCTCCAAGAGAAGGCTGCAGAAATCACACGCCCAATCCTTTTCAGGGGCAATCACTCGATGCAGGGTGGGGGCAGTCCAGCCCCAGCACCATGTGGACTGGGAATGGCTGCCTCTGGTGCAACTGTGCTGGGCTGTAATCAGACCTTACTCCACTGAAACTCATGCTGTGACATGTTTATATGACCAGACCCTTTCCCCTTCATTAGTATTAGGGTCAGGAGAAGCCAAAGGTCAGGCTCGGAGCTGATGATTTCACTTCTAAACAAAACCATCACCTTCCTCTACCTTCCTCCTCAAAGAGCAGAACTCATAAATTTTCATTTAGTACCACCAAGCTGACTTTTTCCTGCGTCCGTCTGTCCCCTCCTCCCTTTTCTTTAACAACAGGGATATTTAATTCCCTAAAACCAGAGGGCAGTTCCTTACTACTTTAAGTCCCAAGCTATTTGGGAAGCTTTGGCCAGAATCCTACCCCCTGCTTCAACTGGCAATGTGCCACTTAGGGCTACTAGAAAAGTAAAGGTGTCAGAGCCGTGAAGTCTGGTGGCAGTCTCTCACTAGATCACCAGTCCCATTGCCTGCTTTTAACGGCTCTGCCACCCATGTTCCCACAACACCAGCACCCCTTTGACACACTGGGGGTCGGTAAGTGCAAAATCAACCCCCACTGTCAGAAAGACATGTGCTTACCTTGCCTTGAAGAGAAAACAAGGAAATCAGCTGAAACTGCAGCTGGCTCTCAGGTTTGCTGCTTGCACTCATTCGTATCTTAGAGCCCAGCTAAAGCTCAGTATCAAAGAGCAAACCAAACTGCAGAATCTAAAGTATGAAGCATCTGTGTTTCTCCTTAGGAAGCCAGATGTCCCAGAGAGGAATAGCACTTGCTGCGAAGACCTTTTGCTGCCATCTTCCAAAAGGTTCAGCCCTACTATTGCTTTACAAATCCTGCACTCTCTTATTGCACATTTTCAGTTCTTGGCACTTGCTCATCTGACAGGACCCTTCTATTTTGAGGGAAGACTCAGAGCTCAGCTGCTGTGGGAAAAGAAATTAGCTCCTGCCGTTCAAAGAGGCGATTTAAACATCCAATTCAAATGAGGTTATGGGATTTGGGTACTTAAATCCTGCTGAAAGCACAGAGATGTTTTTCACAACTGCTTGTGAAGAGCCCACCACAACAGCCTGACCCTTCCTGGAGTTGAGCACACTTTCTGCCCCAGGCAGAGCCGTGGCTTCACATCCCACAATGAGGGCACAGTTAAAAATGCATTTGGTGGTTTCAGCAGAGTCTCAGCTCCCACTGACCGCACTGAAACAGGACAGTTCAGAATCATCAGATGATTTCTGAGCTACTGGACTCCTCCAAAATCCTACAACAGCTTCAGGCTAGGGTTGAACATCTTCCTGCATCAAGCTGGACAGGGACCAAATTGTTGTGGATGACTGCTCAGCAGTTGCTGCAAACCCTGCATAGCTCAGTGGTTTTATTTATGCTCTGGTGAGACAATCTACATAAACAACTGCCCCTTACAACTGATGATGAGCTTGCTAACAACAGTACTTAAAAATTCCCCCAACTAGGAGTAAATGTATGGCAAATGCCTGCCGCTCAGTGCAAGTCGTGGGGGTCATACCCAGCTCAGCCACCTCTGCTTTTCCAGCCCACTTGGCCAGGGTTGTTAAGGACAACTTCCCCTGACTGGGTTATCCTCATCTCCCCAGCCTAACTCAGCTCGAAGGACAGTGCCTGTGGGTTGGTGCCATCGTGTGGATACAACTGCAATGAAGAGGATGAGGAGAGGTGGAAGGAAGAGTGGGAAAAGTACAGATTTGGAATTGTCGAAGTCAGGGTCTAAGCTTAGTTGCCTACTAGACATACTGATGGGTTTAAGTGGGACCACGGTGCATCCTTCAGCAGACTGAATAAATATAACAGCAAAAGCACACATTGCACCTTATCTACCCTGTGACATCTCCCAGTGATGAAAGCACATCTTCAGAGGCAGTTCTCCCAAATGATACAGTAATAAGAGCAGTAGCAGTCCCTGTTGTGCTCAAAAGGCTTAGGAGCTGAAACAGAGCTTTGAGAGATACTCTACCTTACTCGGGTTTTCATGTTTAGAAATGAGGCTGGAACACACTCATGCATGTATCATCCCCTCCAGGATCTCCAGGACCGTCTGGTCTACCAACACAAACATATTTTTAAACGTGAAAGAGAATCAGGCTGTGGATTTTGGCTAGTGGCAGAGGGTGAGTTCTTTGCTCTGGGCTTGCATCTTGTCCTGGAAGTCACACAGTCCCCAACCTCCAACTATCTTGCAAAACTGAAAAGTAATCGGAGCCCAGGATAAAAAATAAAGGATCCATGGGGCCCTGTCACTCTGGGGTCAGCTGACACAGTGGATGTGCAATCGAGTTTCTTCATTTAGTTCTTCCACCACCTTTTACA
This sequence comes from Ramphastos sulfuratus, assembly GCA_013399055.1. Lineage (NCBI taxonomy): Eukaryota > Metazoa > Chordata > Aves > Piciformes > Ramphastidae > Ramphastos > Ramphastos sulfuratus. Next base: position 179,795 of record WBNM01018100.1, on the reverse strand, counting down.
GGCAGAATCTGAAACAGAGCCAAATGATGAGCAGGGGGGATAACGAATCATGAGCTTGGGGTTTCCTTTGTACAGTCAAAATCCTGAGCCAAGTCCTGCTGGCTAGGATGTTCCCATTATCTTACAGAACAGAGTGCTGAACTCTGATGGGCTTCTTCCAAAACTCCATCCGCTGTGATGGAGAGCGAGCAATATGCCCCAACTCAACTCTTCACTCCTGGGATAAGGAGGGGGGATGAACTTAGTTCCCACAAGGAGGGGAGGAAGTCTGTGAGGACCCTGTCCAGGCACTGCTGAGTCTCCCTCTCATCAGAGAAGGCAGTCATGTCTCCATACCGACCTCCGCACCTCCCACACACATGCTATGCCTGTCCATCCTTGTCATGTTTTTGGCTCCCTTCAACTTCACACTGCCAAGGTCTTAGCAGAGTGCTTGTAGAACTGGAGTGGAGTGAACTCTCATTTGCAGGCACTCTGTCTCTGCCAGGATGGCTCTGGAGGAGCTTTGGATCTTGGCTCTGGGAGAGGTAACCGCTGGGGACTTCCTTGGACAAGGTGCGAGGGGTACGCAGGTGGTGGGTACGCAACCCTGAGTGCCTGGACAACTCATACTTGCCACTGTGCCGGTTGTCGTGGGTCAGACCACCAGGTTGTAGGTGCAGGTGGGTCCTCATTCAGTGATCCATCAGGGCACATCCATCCTTAGCTAGCTGGCGCTCCGTTCCAGCTGGGTTTTGCAGCATGTGGATGACTGCATCCAAGACTCATTAATGACCCAGCCCCACATTGCTGTTTCAGATTAAATTGTTCCCAACGCTATGCATTGTTATTTGGGAAATGCATGAATTTTTCCCATATGTCTTTGACCTATAAAATGAACATCCCTCAAAACTGAAAGGTTATTGCCAACTACGATGTGTTTTCATTTCTTGTCTTTAAGCACATTTCATGGTTTGCCAAGACTTTTTAGGAGGTTGAAATTGAAGGCCTTTACTCAGGAAAGCACTTCAAACACGTGCCAAATAGAACTTAAGCGCATCTAAGCACATGCTACAGGCCTGTGCTGGACTGAGATGCTTTCCCAAACTGGTGCCAAAATCCATCTTCCTCTTCATTAACTCCTAGGATCTCAGATTCTGTCCTCGACTTTACTGACAGTCACCCACAGGTGAAATTTGGCTGGCAGATGTGCAGCTCCTAGACTGCAGGGAGCAGCTGATCATTTGGAGATTGCTGGCTGGGGCTTTTGGAAGCTTTAAAAAGCCAGAGCAAGTCGAGAGATGGATGATGTTTTGGAAATGGACTTTTTTTTTTTTTTTAAATATAACAATTTGCAGAAATTTTGTGAACTGTTTGAACAACAACAAAACCTGACCAAAAAAAAAAAAAAAAAAATCAGGAAGGTGTATTTCAAGTGTTTCTAAATGAAAAGTCTGAAGAGACTTCAATTCAAAAGTTTTGTTTTGTTTTCATATTATAAAATTGCCAGTGTCCAAGTGAAATATTTCATTTCAGGCTGACTCACATATCTTGCTTGATAAAATAATGTATCTTCCTTTTTTTTCTTTCTTTTTCCTCTTTGTTTTTTATTTCTCTTTTCTTTCTTTTTTCCCTCTCTCTTTTTCTCCTCCCCCTCTTTTTTCTTTTTTTTTTTTTTTCTCTTTTTTTCCCCTCTCTCTCTTTCTTTTTTCTTTTTTTTTTTTTTTAATTCTGATTTGCCAGGAATTCCCAACATTGCATTTTTTTTCCAGTTAATCCCAAATCAGCAGTTCAACTTTTTGAAGTTTTAACTGCTAGAAAAGTCAGTGCTCATATGCCTACACATATCCTGAGAACCGAAAACAGAGCTGGTTAAATGAAGAGGTAACACAAAAATCCAGCTCTAAAATCTGTCTTTAAGAACTTGCCAGTCATTCAGCAAGAATTCAATCTGTGGCAGACACCATGGGTATCAAAGGACTGGACTTTGCTTCCAGGAAAGAAACATTTCGTAGTTACAAGGAAAAAATACCGGATGGAGACCAGTACCCCCTGAGCTTTCAGCATTCCTACCTGTGCTGTTAAATCCCCAAATCAAGCCCCTTCTGCAGCATGCCTTTTATCTCAGCAGCACGACTCTCTGCATGACAGAAAACCTATATTCTGCTTCAGCACATTTCTAACGTAGTTATGCTGTTAACCCACGGAGCGCAGTTCTCACAGGAGATATACAAGATGGGGAATGGATGACTCTTGCAAGTTACAAGCGACAGGACAAGAGGAAATGGCCTCAAGTTGTACCAGCAGAGGTTTAGGTTGGAAATTAGGAAAAATGTCTACACCAAAAGGGTTGGCAAACCCTGGTGCAGGCTGCCCAGGGAAGTGGTAGAGTCTAGTCTATGACTGTAGCTTCTCTCTTGCAAGCAGTCCTTGCCTTTTTTGTGGTGAGGTCTGCAGTCCAAGACATTAGACTACCATAGCAAAGCACTACTTGTGCTACTACTACTACAGCTACAGACAGCAGGCAGAGTAGTGTTTGGTTAATGACCATGCATGACTTGCCCCACTACAGGATCTTAGTAGAGGCTACTATGATGTAAGATGCAGGACCATATAGCCCAAAGCACACAGCAGTACCCACTGTGGGAGTGTGGTGCAGTGTGCAGACTGAACAAAGTGGTGACGACGGCTCTGGAGGAGCTGCCTGTGGTGGCTGCTCTCCTTCTTAGGTTAACCAGCCTGTGGTTAACCAACACCCATGGAGCAGGCACCCACTGCTCTCCTCTGTTGGCACCCTTCACTTCTTCCTGCCTGAACTGTTGGCACCTTTCCTTCTTCCTGGTGCTGGACTTTGTATGAATTAAACTTTTTACAAAAAATTATTTCAGTGACACAGGGGTCAAGCAAATTTATGTGGTGAGCCCCACAGTCAGAACTAGTTCTGCCTCTTCCAAGACCAATCCAAGCACACAGCTTCAAGACCACTTAAGTCTTCTAAGACACCAGCACCATGACCACTGAGCATCCGACTTCCAGGCCCATTCTCAGCAGACTGGAGAGAGGGCTTCTCCACCAAAATGCATCCCTAGGCAGTACTTTGGAAGATTGTCTTCGCCACACAGAAAGCTTACATCAGCAAAGCGACTGGAGCTTTTCCACCCATGTGGCTATTATACAATAAGATGGCCAATAGAGAGGGGAAAAACACCCAAATCACATTTTTTGATCCTTAAAAAGTTTGGTCACTCCTGAAATCAATTAAAAGTGAAGAGGTTTTAACAGGGAGTTGAAAGAAGCAGTAGGGTGGGTCACTGCTTTTTTATCCTGTTGTCAAATGCCAAAATTGTTCTCTTATTTAAGATGTCTAAAGCCTGTGAAGTAAACAAACAAAGCCCAAAGCACCAGCTTATCAACACCCAACCACAGTGACACATTCATAGGTGCAAGGAAATGGACTGCAAAACTTCTATGAAAAAATTAGCTTCCCTGAGAAAGGCTCTGCCAAACTTAAGGGGGAAAGAGGTTATGAGCATTTGTGGGAAACAGAGATAAAAGAAAAGGATAAAAGACACACAAAAAAAAAAAAAATGAAGAGGAGGAAAGAGCAGAGGGAGAGAGGACTGAGGCTAGGGCTGTGCCAGTCAGGAGGGATTTGGCCGGATGATGGTTTTACTGCATTTAAATGTGTAAGATATATTTTGATTAATTCTGGTAGACTACACCGAAGTCATACTTGCAACTCCCAGTGCACTAATTATGGAGAAGAGGCGGACAGTGACTCATGTTGGAAACTTCTCAGCTTCCAAAAGGGGGGAAAAAGAGGAATCTCAGCACTCAGGCAACCATGACAGTCCCTGGACCCATGCTGCGAGAAAGGTCAGGATAGGCACAGGGAAGGAGCACTGGCCGGACAGTCCCCAAAGAGGGCTGGCAGGGGAACTCCCACCAGAAGGAAGGAAGCCATGGGGAGAGGTAGGGATACCCAACTGTAGGGTTTGCCTCAGTATCTCCCTGGGGATGCAGACAGGGCAGCTCTTTCCATCATTGCTAACCCCATCAACTGGAGACAGGGATACCACCATCCCAGCAGAGATACCCTTAGGAAGACATTGGTGAGGTCTATAAAAAAAAACTTCTGCTGAGTGGTGAAATGCAGATGGAGCACACCAGCTTTGGGGTACATGAAGGCCAAGTCTGATGAGTCACAGAGGGAGAAACAAAGTCCTCATATTAAGCCTCAGGTGTCCTGCTCGGTTTCTGCATGGTGAGGAGCTCCCTCCTCTCCTTTTGTGAAATATTTAGCAAAAAGAAGATACTCACATACAGACAGATGTTCGCTCAGCAGTGATTACAGCCAGCTCCGAAACATCTCTCGGGGCAACAGCAGAGAAACTAAGGGGGGTCCTTGCCTGATATTTATTATCCCATCTCAGCTCCATTCTCATCTACCAATTTTTTAACTCTCCAAGAGGCTGACAGCATCAGAAACTAAAGCCAGAGCATCAGATTAACAACATCTTTCTTCTCCAGGCTTTCGGCCACATGTTTGAGTTGGTTCAGCCCATGACTATAACCAAAATCCCACAATCTTACAGGCTCAGGACAGAGGTGAGGGAATGGGGATGACAGATTGGCTTTGTAGCCAATTGTACTTCCATTTCTTTAGTTTCTTTCTTTAGGGAGAAGAAATCATTACTTTTTTCTCAAATGTATTTACATGGGTTATTTTTTAAAGAAGGCAAGACAGAACTACTGAAGGGTGGTTGTGGCCAGGAGAAGGTTGCTTTCTTCTCTCAGGCAACCAGCACCAGAACAAGAGGTCACAGTCTCAAGCTGTGTCGGGGTAAGTTTAGGTTCGAGGTGAGGAGAAAGTTCTTCACTGAGAGAGTCATTCGATACTGGAATGGGCTGCCCGGGGAGGTGGTGGAGTCACCGTCCCTGGAGGTGTTCAAGGCACATTTGGACGTGGCACTTGGTGCCATGGTCTAGTCTTGAGGTCTGTGGTAATGGGTTGGACTTGATGATCCTTGAGGTCTCTTCCAACCTTGCTTACACTGTGAACCTTCATGGTGTGACCTCCTTTTCCACCATCCTGGCTCACAGCTCATATTGCAGCTTAGTAATGCCAGGGACGTGTCACATAGATGTGCATCTCTGTAAACCTGACTAGGAACCCATCCTGTGGCTCTCAGGTGGCATTAATGATTAAATGAGGTGTTAACAAGCCAGTACTCTGCAACGTTGTGCACCTCTCTGCCTTCCTGACTCCACCACAGACCCAAATGGCTCCATAACCACTGCAGAGGGAATGGAAAGTAGCTAGTTGAGGAGATTATTTCCTCTTACGGTGTTCTCCTAGGGAGTATAGATGTCAGTGGTTTGGGAACCTCTGTGGTTCTGAGCAGGATGAGGACATCCACCACATCTCAAGTTCACGGTATCCACAAGAGGAGGCTTTCCCCATCATCCATGACACTAGCATGCTGCTGAAGCAGCCTTCAAAATGGAGGGGTCACGTGGGATGTTGACTTGTTTCCCAGAGAGAGTTGTTGTGATGCCAGCTGGGGAACAAAGCCCCTTGAGGTTCTCTCTCTGGGAAGGGAAAAGTAATCAGACTACAGGCTGGAAGGCTGCAGAGACTGCTATGAAATGCAATGACAGGACAGCGCAGACAGTGTGCAGAGGAGTTAAGTGCATCCTAATTCAAATGTATGTATTCTCTCACCTCTCTGCCCCCTTCCAGAAAGGTTGCAACACCCTGCAAACACGCAATCTTGCACTTCAAGACTGGGGCAGGCATCTTGTGAAGATAAGAACTAACTGTCCTGCAACACTTGCGTTTTCAAGAGGCCATGAATGTGGAGCAACCACCAGATGGAAGAAAAAGAAGAGGAACTTGTCACAGCCCTAGGAGAGGACAAGATCTTGGGATTCTCCTCCTAAGTGAAGAATATGGAGACAAATTTGTCTGGTGACCTGCAAGATTTTCCAGGGATGAAACAAACCATTTTCCTGTTGAAAAGAAAAGAGACTTTGAAGAAAACAAGAGTGTGGGAACATCAATTTGACAGTTTTCCATCAGAGGAGTTGTGATTTGGGGTTCCCCACATCATCCTTGCTTTTTGATTCGTGCCATGGGACAGCATCTCCTGTTCCCAGCACATTGCTGGGCTCTGGTGTTGTATCTCCTTCTTCACCACCCAAAAGACATGGGGCCTCAATCAAGACATGGCTCCAGGCCACAGGCTGGTCACTTGCCTAAAGGGAGAAGCTGATGCTAACGTGAAGCATGTCAACAAGCCTTGATCTCCATAACCCATACCATTTCTGAAGTTCACTAAGGTAAATAAGCAGAAAGCAGATCACTTGCAAAATCCTATAAAGTTGTTAAAAAATGGGGCACAGAGTTTCTCCCTGTGACCAAACCACCCACAAATCTTTTCTTCAGGATGCTCAAAAGCAAATCACAACTCCCTACAAAGGTCCAGCTAAACCTTCCTAATTACTGCAGCAGGCAAAGAGTTACTCCGAAACTATGGGAGGCCATGTCCACCTTTCTGGGTCCCTTAACTCACCTTTTCCCAGAGACATCCAAAGGCATCCACAGGGCACAGGCACTGCAGGACAGAGGCCACCACCAGAATCCCATGTCCCCCCTGGTCCTTCTGTTGCTCTGCTGTGCAGTCCTGTAAGGCCAAGAGGCACTCCAGTCCTGCACACAATGGCCAGGTGCCCTCTTAGATCGTGAGATCATGGAGCTTGTACAAAAAGCTGTTGAAACCTCATGGGTCATGGCGACGTCTGCGCTGATGCTCTCCTCTCAGCAGGGAGCTGCTGCCTGCGGGCAGTCAGCCATAGGGGAAAAACCTTGAGGCTTTCAGAGATGCTTCTTGGTATTCCTTCTTTTTTCTTCATCCTTCCATTTTTCCCTCCTTGCTATTACAACTGCAGGACAGAGTGCTGATGAGACAGGATTAGATCCAATCACAGTTTGTCATTTTGCAGTGATTAGTTTGGGTTACCAGAGAAAGGACACCTATGTTTTCTCAGGTTGCTGCTGAGACTCACAACCACAAGCATGCCAGGGAAAATGGGCAGTGCTGGTGTGTGGGGTGCTGAGCCACATGAAAGCAGTGCAGACCTCTGCTCTGGGCTGGGTGAAGTCCATCTTGTGTTCATGCACCTCCATGCTAGCTTCCCACCTGCAAATTGAGGAGGACAGGGTCTACCTTCACATTAATTTTTCCTCTCTTTTGAGCACTTTGGAATATGAGTTGTCTTTCCCCATCTTTCTGACATGAACTCTGTGCAGTGGGGCTGTGCTGTGTCACCTGGATGCTCCTGGAAGAAATCTTCAGAGACAGTAAATAAATTCAAACTCAATGCAAAAACCCATTGTGTAAGAAACTATTGCATCTCACAGGCCACCCTTGGGTCAGCAACTTGACCTAGGTCTTTACCTAGGTAAAGCTTGGGCATTAGGTCTTCGTTTCCTGTTAGCATCAGAAAAATAAATTGATTAAAAAAGGTTGAAACAAATGCTAAATAAAAGACCTGTGTTGACTAGAACAAATTTCCATGTGGAGAAAACTAGAAGAAAAGGTTGAAATATTTTTTTCCACCTGGAAGTCCTTGAGGCACTTTCTTTTCACTGTAATTTAATGTGTGTCTTAGTGTGCCTGAGCCAGCCCAAGCATTCCTCTTCCAGCACAGCACACAAGTCATTAGGAGATGCTGGGAACAGTGGACATGTACTCTATATATACAGTCAATTTAGTGCCAGTCCTGTGACACAGAAAATGTTTCTGGTTTTGCTCTTGGGAAGCTACATTTCACATTCTGCCGCCTTGAATCCCCAGCCCACAATGAAACTATTATTAATGTGCTATGATATTAAGATACAAACCAAGTCTAATAACTCATTTGCAGAAATGTGGTGGACAGAGAGAGCTATTCAATTAATGCAGCATTTGCCTGGCACTGTGAAACGGAGGCAGGGGGTGTTTTCCTAGGAGCACCCTCTTTGCACCACTGGCACAGCAGAAGCAATGACAGGCAAGCTGGAGGAAGGAGCAACGCAGTGAAACTCCTTTTCAGGGTAGTTTGTTTTTAAAAAGAGATCTTTTAGTTTGGGGTGCCACTTTCCAGAAAGTGTTATGCTAGCACATCTCAGTTCCTGCTTTGATCCCCCAGCACACAGTCCTTGCTAGCGTAGGCTTTCAGGAACCATTGGTGGTCCCCCTGGGAAAGGCAGCTGCAAGGCCTCACCTTTCATGGAGCCTGTAAGAAAGATGGGGACAATCATTTTAGCAGGGACAATTACAACAGGACAAGAGGTGATGGTTTTAACCTAAAAGAGAGGAGACACAGGCTAGATAGAACTATATATATAGACTAAATATAACAGAAACACTGGCACAGGTTGGCCAGAGCGGTGTCAGAAGCTCCATCCCTGGAAACATTCAAGGTCAGGTTGGATGGAGCTCTGAACAGCCTGATCTAGTTGCAGATGTTTCTGCTCACTGCAGGAGGTTGGAGTAGGTGACCTTTAAAGGGCCCTTCCAATCCCAAACACTCTGTGATTCTGTGAAAGCAAGATTTCATGCTTGGTTTTTGCACACAAGCCCTGCTGTGCTCCCCTGCTTGACAAGTGCCCCTATGGAGGAAAGCTTTTATCACCAGCTGTGTCAGGAAGCTGGGAGCTCTGCAGCTGAGCTGCGGGTTCCTTGGCTTCAGCACCAGCAAATGGGTCAATATGGTGTGCTTGTGTGCACACACCTGCCTTGGGTCACTGAAACAGATGCCCTATAGTACAATTTGGCAGGCTCTGAAGAGGTCCAGCTTGGTTATGGTAGCTCAAAGCATTCCCCTTCTGGGCTGTAGCATTTATTATCCTCTCGCTAAGAAAAAACATTACTCCATATATCTTCTGAAGGTGATGGGCGAGGGCTCTGGTCTAATCAGACAGTTTCCCCCTTTTATCTCTCCCTGATCTGTCCAAGCAGCTCTGGAGTGTGTCAGCCTCGTGATATCATTCCTTGGCACAGCCTCTGCCTGTTTGCTTTTTGCCAGGATGAATCCTGTAAACACTTGCAAGAAATCACAGTGGGCCCTGGGGGAAGCACTTTTTTCCCCCTGCTCCCCTCCAGAGAAACAGCCCATCCTTCACCACTTGCATGGGCTGGCAGGGAGGAGGGGTGAAGAGAAAGCAGAAGGCAGGCTGGTGATGGAGGACTGTGCTGTGTTTTTTCCTGGAATGATGGACTTGCAAGGACAGCTTCAATAACTACAGAAAATAAAGAAGCCAGAGGATGAAGAAGCCAGTTGGGTTCTCTGCCAGTTATTTGATTTTTTTAAAAAAAATCTGTTATTTTGCTCAGTTTATTGGTGTCTTTGTTGAAAAGGCTTTTCCTTGATGTGTCAGAAGTATTGCAAAGCACTGGGCAACCAACACCCAGCTGCAACCAACCCTAAGCTGCCAATCTTGATCTGGTTTACTTAACCAAATGAGGCTTTTGGGATTAACATAGCATGTATCTGTCTGCTTGTTTCCTTTCCCCTGCCCTCTAGACAGCTTCTGAGCCCATTCTTCCCAGGCTAACCTAAATGAGGGCAGTGATCTCATAAAGATTAAATTTCTGAAATTTTCTTGAAAAAAATGGTCTGGCAGACACAGGCAACCTCAGGGATTGCAGAAGGGTGGCTGGTTGCAGCCCACGTCCAGCCCAGTTTACCCCAGAATGGCAAAAACCACTCAATGAGCAAACTGGAGCACATTAAGGGCATACAGGATGCTCAGAGCAATGTGGGAGAAGGTAGCCCACAGCTGTCTCATCCCAATCCCACTGATGCTGCCATGTGATGCCACACCAGACATACCCATTAATAGAACAGGGAGCTGCAGTCTGATGCTACTGCAAATTTAGTCCATGTTTACACCAGATACCTGTAACTGCTGGAAGTTTCTCCATCTCAAGTCTTCTGAGACTGGAGAGATCCCAGAGATACTTCCCTTGAGCTGCCATCCCTCCCAAACCTTGCACGCAACTATCTTGCAACGTAGAGAGGGAAAGGATAAAACTCCAAACCTCCATGCAGCAGAAAGACTTTATAATAAACAAAACCCCGAGAGCACTCTGGGAGCCAGGATGATTAACATTCCTTAATGAAGAAGGTAGAGGTGGAGCAAGGACTGGAGCAGGGAAGACACAACACCCTCCTGTGGGTCCCACCTTCCCACCTAATCCCCTTATTGCTATTTGGCAGATTTACTGGCTTCAGTAATGTTACTCCCACTGATATAATGAGGAACTGCAGGTTGTGTTATATTTCCTTATGAATTTTACTTCCCTGCCAAAAAGGTTCAGGGCTAGGTCAGACTCTTACATATATTTATGTAAACAACATGTATATATAAAATACATAAGTATATTTTTCTTCTTTCCAGGTGATTTCCACCTTTCCCCATCTAAGGACTCATTCATTCTCCTTTTCCCTGCTCACCAGTTTTTTTTAGCTGTTTGCCTGGGTTGGGTTAAAGAAAATAACTGAAGAACCAAACTCCACACCCACTCCCTCCAGGGTGGGGTCACTTTGCAGTGCTGCTTTCTGTGGGTGCTGGGGTGTGTGGGGAGCTGTGGCAGTTGCACAGGCCCCCCTACACACTACAGGACCCCCTGAGCCTGGCGGCAGCCTGCCCTCACCCAGCTTCCAGTTGGGGATTACTAATTCAATCAAGCTCAGCCCTGGTTTAACAAGCTGAGGAGGAAAGGTGGATGGTTTGGACTTCAAAAGGTCCTGGTCTCTCTCCCCACCCACCCCCCTTCAGGCACAGACTGCCTTCACAGGGTCACGATCAGAAAGAGATGCACACCAGGATCCTAAATCACTGCTGATTTATCTCATGCCTATGTCTGCAATTCCAGCTCAAAGCAAGATGCTGAGAAACATAGATGGGATCATAGAATCACAGAATAGTAGGAGTTGGAAGGGACCTCCAGAGCTCATTGAGTCTAACCCACCTACCAAACCAGGATCACCTAGGACAAGTTGCAGAGGAATGCAGTCAAGGTGGGTCTTTGAGTCCCTAGAGAAGGAGACTCCACAACCTCTCTGGGCAGCCTATTCCAGTGCTCTGTCACCCTCACAGTAAAGAAGTTTTTCCTCATGTTGAGTTGGACCTTCCTGTGCTCCAGTTTGTATCTGTTGCTCCTCATCCTATCTTAGGACACCACTGAAAAGAGACTGGCCCCTTCTTCTTGACACCCAACCTTCAGATCTTTATAAACATTAATAAGATCTCCTCTCAGTCTTCTCTTTTCCAGACTAAACAGCCTCAGATCTCTCAGACTTTCTTCGTAAAATAGATGTTTCAGTCCATCATTCTTGTAGCCTTCCATGGGACTCTCTCTAGTATATCCTTGTCCTTCTTGAGCTGGGGAGCCCTGAACTGGACAGATTTAGAGGGGTACCAATCATCATGTACCTACTCTCATCCCAGGGAAGGGCCCACATTAGTGCTTCAGAATGGACAGCCAAGAGCCTCTGCACTGCAGACCTTAGAGGAATGGAACTGTAGCAGAAAATCAAAAAGTCATTTGCTCTGCACCAGGTCTAGACTTGCTCCGCTGCCACCGCCACCCATGTTCAGAACAGTGTGTGCTTCTGGGAAAGGAGATGGAGAAACAAATTATTCTCTCTCCTTTGGGATTATGGGATGGGAACACAAGGAGAGGGAGATCTCAGAGGACACAGCTGCCCCAGGCAGAAAACAAGCACTTACACACCAGGGAACAAAGTGACAAAATGCCTTCAAGCAGCTGTGTGTCATACAACCTGAGCTGTGGCACTGAAGCTTTTTCATCTCCAGCTCATATGTATAGCTTTTGCAGTCTGATTTCACTTGTCTCAGAGGAGAGAGGCAAAACCAAACAGGCTTTCCCTCATCCCACGTCCAAACCATGTATCTCCTCTCCAGCTTTGCTGCATCCACCTCAAATCTTCCTTTCTTTGCTAAGACATTTCCCTTGAGGCAGTACTATTTTTTTTTTTTTTTGAGAAGAATTTGTCTAAGCTAGCTCAGAACGTAGTCAAGTCCCATGGATTAAAACTCACCTGAACATTAAGAGCTGCTTTCTCTGGATGGCACCAGGCTGCTAAACCCAGCAGCAAGTGTCCAGGGATGCTCTCAGACTCATTGTTCACATCCCTCCTTCACAGAGCATGGCCATGACCAAGCTATCCTGCTGCAATAAAAGGTCACCAAGTCCCTTCACGTAGAACAAGAAGCCTCAAAATGTGTTTCTCAGCAGAATTTGCAATGAATAAAGTCTCCCAACACTGCCATTTCTGAAGAGCTCTCTTCTCTTGTTTAACTAGGGGTCTGGCAGGAGCCTGGTGGCGCAACCATTGCTCCTTTTGCCTAAACGTTTCATGATGCGAATTCCAGGCACAGACTGTAGAGGCACTTGCCACCTCCACTGATTAAGGGTTTCCTGGGTCCTTTCTATAGGTCACCCTATTTTGTAACTGAACTTGCTGTTCTGCAAGGAAGGCAGTCCAGGTCTGGGAGAAAGTCAAGACCATGTGCACACAAGTAGGCACTTGAGGCTGGGCATCTGGGGTAGCTCTGCTGTACCCCAGGATGCAGGGTTGATGCAGATTGGCCCATGTAGCACTGTTTCATATGACCCAAGGGCTCACTGAAAATTTCAGATATAATAATTCACCCTCTGCAGAATTGACTGTATGCACCTGCTGAAAGGAGGCACACTTTACCCACAGAACTCTCCCCTTGGAGAGCAGATTGTCTGAATACAAATTAGGTTTTTGAACTTGAATTTCAGCAGTCTCCCCTTTTATTTCTCAAGGAAAAGCAAGGCTGCCACATGGTAGTAGGATCATAAGGCACTGGTTTCCCATGACTGGTGTTAGAGGAACCCTTAGTGGCCAGTGTTTTCCAGCCCTTCTTGCTAATTCTTTCCTATCAGCATTACACAAGCTGTGATCTGGAGCTGAATTGTTTCCTGTGCCAGGGAGCTGATTCACTTTACTTGCTGCAGCTGTAAGACGTGATGGAGGCAGTCCAGAGGGACTCCCTTGCCCAGGAGGAGCAGTCACCACCAGCACCCCTGTCCTCAGCTAAGACTATGTGGCCAGGCCATGCTCCTTGAGGTATCTCAAACAGCTTGACTCCTGCTGCCAGTGAGAGCTGGAATCCATCCCACTACCAATTCAACCCTGAATGCAAGGCCCACCAGACTGGAGATTTTCAGCATGGCCCAGAGAAGCAGCACTTCCTCAGTTCTGAGATCTGGTACAACTGCAAAATCCTCAGAAGGTGGTGAAGGATGCCTGTAGTGGCTCTTGCCATGGCAGGAAGGCTGAGGAACAGGACAGGGACACGCTGTCCTATATTTTCACAAACATATTCTCGACTGTGGAAACCTGGATCACACCTTTCAGGAGGGGAAGGAAAGGACTTGCTGTACTCAACACACTCCAGATCCTTCACGAAAGGATTGTCAGACCTTAGAAGATGTTCTTGTTAAATACAAGGCTGTCACCCTGCAAGGGCTGCTGGAGCCTTTGCCTCTCTGAACAAGTCACACACCTTCTCACCAGAGGCTGGCTCTAGGCTGCTGTTTTCCCACCCTTTCAGAGTTTTACAGTCAGCGTTCCTCATTTTCCATGTCATTAATCTCTGTGGCCCTCAGCTCCAAGCAGGCTGGAAGCCAAATCCTGCCAGACAGGTTCCAAGTGAAATCAAAGTTGTCTGGAAAAGAAGAAAATTCAACTAAAAATTCGAAAAGCACGTGAACCCTGAGCTGGCTCTCACCAACTGCACAGCAGGGCAAGTGCGAGGCTGCTGAAGCCAAGAAAGTTCTGGCAGCAGCCAGCGTGCCTTTCCCCATTCCACTTGACTTTTCCAGCAACCAGCCGAAAGATGAAGTGTTTGAGCTAACATCTTCAATTTTGCCCAAGGAAAACAAAACAATTTTGCTTTTTTCCACAAGCAAAATTGGGAGATTATTTTTAAGTCCTTCAATAAAGATTTTCTTGCTCTGAGAGCTGCTGATGAGCACTGTCAGCCAATGCATTTGCACAATATTTTTTTTTGCAGTGATTTTTTAATTTTCTCTGTTTGGCATTTGAGCTGCTTTGCTGTGAAACTCCAAGGGCTGAAAGCTGAGGCTGATATAGGTAAAATTCTTTTGAGACAGGGCAAGAAAAGAGAAGAAATCTGTCTTACCATAGGACAACAGAGAAGAGCAAAAACTCTCTCACCTGAAGATCTACAGAGGTGTTCCACTGCATTTAACACCAGCCCTCCTTGCAGCTTCTGCAGGCTGCCCATGAACTTCGTCTCTGCTTCAGAGGATGTGGCTCAGCACTGCAAAAATAGTATCAGGCTTCACCTTTCCTGCAAGCTGCAGGCGACTCACAGCCTGCCATATTTCTTTTTTTTTTCTTTTTTTTTTTTTTTTCCCAATTAAGTTTGAGATATAGGCAGGAGGAGTGCCTGTTATTGGAAGGTCATTTGCTCTCAGGAATGTCCTTCCAGCATTTTCACACTGATGGGGTGGCCCTCAGGGTTTTGGCATGGGCTTTGTTCAACCTTCACACAGACTGCACAGCACATGCCAACACTGTTTCAGCTGCCTGGACAGCAGTGCCAGCTGTCCTTAGGTGATGGCAACTACCCACCAGCTGGCCTGCCAGTGAATGCAGGAAGCCAGCTACATCAGAGCCCAAGACAGAAATTGAGGTGTGTTTTTCAACTAAAGGGGGGTTGAGAGCTACGTTATTTTCCTCCCTCCAGAAACAAACGTCAGCATGGTTTAACTAGAGGAGGTGTATGGCACTGCACCAGGAACAAGTTGCTAAACAGACCAGCAGCACCATCACGTTGAGCTGGGATCTTTAGGAACAAGGGCTCTGACAGCCTGCGGCGTGATCCATCATGCTCCACGGCAGCTCTCTCGTAGAGCAAATCTGAGATGCACTTTGGAGGAGCCCTAATGAATTTTGCAGATACTTTACTGCTCTGGTTGGATTGGTCTTTCTTCCCTCCCCCTCTATGCCTCCTCAAAACAGATCTTGGTAGCAGACTGTGATACTTCAGTTCTAACTCCTGCCTTTCTTGACTCACAAAGGGAACCAAAAGGAATTGTTTTGAAATAACAGTGCAAATCAAATTACCCATTGCAGATAAGGGGGAGAGAGGTCAAAACCAAAAAAGCTTTAGATGAAAGAGGAATTAGCCTGCAACCCACAAGGAATAACTCAGTACAAGTCTCATTTTCAGCACCCCCAGAATCTGGCACAACAGAGGTCCCTAATGAAACCTAACAGATAAACCTGGTCAAGACAATTTGTTATACCTCTGAACACACAGAGCTGTTTCACCAACCACATGCTAAGCATCAGCCGTCCTCTAAAGTGGGAGAAGTATATCAACTTATTAGAAGCCATCATCAATCAGCCCAGAGGAAACCAAGCAGCCCAGATCAGGTTCCAGTCAGAGCTATGGGAAGCCACTCTGTGGTTTAAGTTTGCAGAGATTCGCCAGCCTCGTGCATACCTCCACCAAGCTGCATCCCTTGGAAGCTGCATTGGGGACCTGCCTGCCCCAGCCTGCAGACATCCCCACAGCATCCAGACCGAAAAGAGCTGAGAGTGGATCTTTGCTTAGCCTCTCTTCTTGATTGCACCAGTGTTTGCCCAACGCTCCCCAGACTTGGCAGGGTTACTAATGGGCTTGGGACATGCCTGGGGCTCACAGCAGAGCTTTTCCACCATCTCCGCTTCAGCTTTCCTCCCTTTCACAGGAAAAGTTCTCTCCACCTTTTCCAAAGACATATTTTATCCCCTTTGGTCACAATATTCCATCTCCTGGAACACAGAAGAGAACAACTTGAGACCAGACCCAAGGCAGCCCTATCAAGGCTGGGTTTGGCTTGGAGGCCAGGCGGGGACCCTCATCAGTGCCGAGACCCACCTCCTGGATAAATAGGCTCCAGAAATTCCTGTCGCTCACCACCGAATGAACCCAGCCAGTTAAAAGGCAGTTGCTAAGCTTGTGCTGGCTGTATTATTCACGGGGATTGGGGAGGATTTGGGGCATTGCTCTGTGCAGTGGGGAAGGAAGATTTTTTTTTTTTCCCCTTTTTTCTCCTTGAAACTGAAGCACGTAATTGGAGTGAAGTTTTGAAAGCTTTCTCAAGGACTCTGGGTATTTAATCATCTTTAAAGTACAGGAACTGCTCTCCATTCCCTTCCTGATTTAATGGGAAACAGGTCTCTTTTTCCTTCAGGCCCTCTGAAACTGCTGACCATTTGGTAATTGTGCCTTGAAACGCATGATGCTGTCTGTACCTGCATCCACCTAAATATAACAAAATCCTCTTTTTTTTTTTTTTTTTTTTTAATGAAGTTCAATTTGCAGATTCCAAACCTTTCCTACTTGGGGCAAGGGAATGAATTAATGAAAACAAATAGGTGAAAATTACTCAAAAGGCTCATAATAAAGCAGATAAAGGGCACCTGCCTGTGGCTGGTTCACATCGATGCTCTGAGAGATCAGACCTATACAGAAAGAAATGTTTTCCCCACTGCTGCTATACATGCAGTGCAGGAGTGAGCTTTATGGGTGGTTTTGTTTAAATCTCCATACATTCCCTCCAGAGGAGCAGCAGCTTAGTCAGGTAGAAGGGCCCTGCAGCAAGGGAGCCATGTACACCACCACCTTATTCTTGCAACCTGGCTCATCACATCTTGTTAATGCCACTGAAGCATTTAATGTGCTTCAAATATGGGAAGGGGAGGGAGGTTCACTTTTACCTGGTGGATGTCCAGAAGACACTTGGCTCATCAGTGCAGTCCCTCAGGCCTGATCAGCAATGGTGTTTCTTGCATGAAGGCTTGCCCCTAGGCTGGAAGATGCAAAGCATAAGCAGTGCCTTGCTTAGGAAGGCAAATCTGAGCCTCTGCCATCAGTCAAGACCAGGGCCTCATTGCAAGCAACCCTGCTCCCTCTTCTGGCCCTACTTCTTCTCCAGCCCCACCTATTTTCCTTTCAGAGGTAAAAAATTGTTTTAATCTGGAATACTGTACTGTGCTGCCTGCTCCTGCAGGGGCTGGAGTGGTGGGTGGCTGCCCTGTTGAGCTGGGTTGGGAATGCACAGGATGCTTGGGGCCCAGCTCCCCATACAGGTGGCTATGATGGAAACCAGATTCTTGCCATTCCCACTGCCCCGAACAAAACCCTATGCCTCTCCCAGAGATGTTCTTGGTCCCTTTCTGAGCTCAGAATGCAAAGCACACTATGGAAGTGTGCCCAGCATTAGGGAACTCACAGACACGATGCCTCCCCCATACCTTGGGCTGCTGCTTCTGTTACTGCCTCAAGCTAGTCCCAGAGGAGAAGCTGTTCAGGGTATGAGGGTCTTCTGGCCAAGCATCTGTTGCTTCTGTTCTAGCCTCTGGTTTTCTGGGCACTCCTAGGTTTGGGTAGCATAACAGAGTTCAAGAAACAAATTCAAGCCATGTGCAATCACCTTCCAGGGGGCTTCCCAGGTTTCCACATCCTTACAATCAAAGAGAAATTCCATGGTTTGACCTGATAAGCCCTGCAGTAAACACAGAGATGATGCTTTTTTTTCATAGAGTGTAATTAGTTTTTCTAGATGCACTTGATCCCTGCTGAAGTCTTTCACTAGTGCAGCCAGGGAGACACTGTTGGCACAGCTGGGAAATACAAATATGTTCTCAGTCCTCAGCAGAAACTGGTTTTGCTAAGTTACGCTGCTGCAAAAAAGGCGGACTGTGACTTCCTCACAGCCTATAGAGTTGGGGTTTTATCACTTCCACAATTATTATAAAAATACACCCTGTTATCCCACAAACAGCATTACACAGCCCAGCTGAAGAGCTCTGGTATTTACACACCCCTGGAGACTTGCTCCTCATCGATGTTCCCTGAGCATCTCCCACAGGAGCAGCTTTCCACTTGGGGATGGCTTGTCTTTGCTTTTCTCAGCTTTTTCTTCCTTCTGCTTTGTGACACTCTTGAGCCAAACATTTACAGCTCCCTCTACCTTGCCCTTTCCCTTATAAAACCGTCTTTACTTTGACCTATGAGTTTTCTCACTTTTACCCTTCCAGTTATCTCATGTTCTCCTGTGGGAGTGTAAGTGAGCAACTGGGTAGGAGCTTAGATGCCAGCCAAAGCCAGCCCACAACATCTTAGTATTGGTAGAGTCCTGAACAGAGGACTAACAGTATAACTTGTCCTCACCAGGCACATCTAGGACTCACGTTAGGTTGCTCACATGTTCATTCAGATGTGCAGCCAACAGTACATTCCATTGTACAGTCTTAGGAACAGATCAAAGAATGTGATCACACAGATGCCATCACTTTTTGGGGCTCCTCTGGTTTTGATTATTCCTATCTATCTATTGCCTGTCACTGGACACCTTGACTTACTCTTGTTTGCAGGCATGGTCTGCAAGGCATTTCTTTTCACTTTGAACCTCTCTCCTGGCAACAGGCATCTTCATTCAAACACTTGCATTATTACAGCCATACCCCATCACAGGCTGTGAGGGCAGTTGCTAATTCATATACAAAATGGCTCCATCCCATTGTTCTGCACTCACATCACATACCCATTTGGCCAGCACCTGGCTTTTCAGAATCTCTGAGCTGACATTTTGCACATCATCTTCATTTGCTCCACTTGGAAGCAAACACTTACTAGCATTTAAAAAGTCTCTGTCTTGGTAGAGTTACTGTACAGTCTTTGGGTACTCATAGAATGGTTTGGGTTGGAAGGGATCTCCAAAGGTCATCTAGTCCAACATCCTTGCAGTGAGCAAGAACATCCTCCATTAGATCAGGTTACCCAGAGCTCTGTCAAGGCTGACCTTGAATATCTCCAAGGATGGGGCCTCAACTACCTCCCTGGGCAATCTGTTTCAGTGTTCCACTACCCTCATGATGAAGAACTTCCTCCTAACATTCATCCTAAATCTGCTTGTCTCTAATTTCAAACCATTGCCCCTCATCTTATCCCTACAGGCCTTTGTAAACAGTCCCTCTCCAGCCTTCTTTTAAGCCCCTTTCAGGCACTGGAAGACTGTTCTTATGTCTTCCTGGAGTCTTCTCTTCTGCACAGTTCTCTCAGCCCATCCTCATTCCATTCCCCAGATCATTTTCATGGCCCTTCTCTGGAGCAGTTCCAACAGGTCCACGTCATTGCTGTGTTGAGGGCTCCAGAGCTGGACACAGTACTCAAGGTGAGTTCTTGCCACAGCAGAGTGAAGCGACAGAGTCACCTCTCTTGATCTGCTGGCCAAGCTTCTTTTGACGCAGCCTAGGACATGATTGTCTTTCAATGCTTAGTCTTGTGTTCCTACAGCCTATCTACAGCCCCTTGATTTCAGCTTTTAGGATTTCTCAGGTTAAATTCCTTTTGCACATGATGTTTCTTTGGCATCAGACTTACATCTGTTAACATCTTGCAAGGGTCACTGCTGTCTGCAGGCAGAACAAAAGAGCATCAGCTCAAGTGCTAGTCACCCACACTGGCTGGTCCTACTCCAATTGCTTGGGTTTTGTTTGTGGGTTTTTGGTTTTGTTTTTTTTTTTTAAATCTACTACTTTTTGCCCCCAGCTCTTTACTTGAGTGGCCTGAAGTACATCCTCTTGCTAAAATACCTCCTGTATGGGGATGGCACTCTTGAAAACGGCAGTTTATGCTCTCCCACTTACATGATACAGGGATTATACCAACATGGGATGTGAAATTGATGCTTTTCCTTCATTTTGAGGAAATTATGTCACTCATATTCATGGGGAGTAGATTTCTGCTGGTTTGCCCAGGCTTTGGCCTTTCCTCTGATATGGAGGCAGAGAGCTATTAAATTCCTGGATGTGACCCTGTTACTGCACCATTTCATCAGGTATCACAACATTTTGCTCAAGGGGAAACAGTATGAATCATCTCCCAGTCCCTCCCCACCAGGAACTCAAGTTCAGCTCCCTGTCTCCTTGCAAGACACCAAAGCACCTGGCCCAGCCCCCTTCCTGTGCAGCCACCAATGTCCCTGAGCACTTGGCTTCTAACACAGATGCTAGTTTTTCTGGCATCATTATGAGCGAATCTGTGTTTTCCCTAAACTTGTTGCTACTTAAAGGCAAGTGCATTTCAGTTCTCACTTACTGAGCTCCACTACTAATTCTTTGCATAGCAACAGTTGCTTTTGTAGCAGAACGCCCTAAGCTGAACTTTACCTGGAAAATAACATCCAGGATTCTTGGAAAAGATGCACAGGAGGGAAAACAGATTTTGGATCCAGCTCTGTCATGCAGTCCCCGGGGCTCACCTGCTTGGAGCTGGGGATCCTAAGGAGGGCAACTGCAGCCTTGTGCATACAGCTACAAGCCCTCAAGGGAGCACCAAACCCAGTCCGCCCTGCCCTGGAGAAAAGCAAATGACACTCCAGGGCAGCTTTGCAGATTACACTCATATACATGCCTGTAAGATCCGGGCAGGGGAAACAAATGAGTTCCCAACTCTCTCAGTGATCTTCTGAGCAGCTCATAAGAGATCAACCATGCACCAGCCCTCTGAGAAAGTTTCCACTCAGCTCAGATCCAAATCCCATCGTAAAAGCAGGATGTTTTGCTGGTACAGGCTTGAACTCTTGCCCGCTGTGCGCTCAGGCTGTACACTTAATACTGGATCCTGTTGTTTCCCCTGCAGCACTCCTATATTGCTACAGAGACATTCATTTAATGCACAAAGCCTTGACTTGTCGCCCAGAGTGAGAAGCAGCCTCTTTCTCCTTTACAATTAACTTGGGGGGAAAAAACAAACAAACAAACAAACAAATAAACAAAAAACCAAACCAAAACACACCAAAAAAACTCCACAGCATCTAACCCTGGAAGTGCCTCAGTAAGGGTTTGGACCAGCCTGCACCCTGGTGCTGGGCTAGGAATCCATCTGTCACGCCCAGCCATGGGCACCCACCACAGAAGCTAGTACAGAACCACCTCAAAGGGCTTGGGGCACATTCATTGCAGTGCAACATTATTTTCTTTAGGATTAACAGATTCCTGGCTGTAAGAATTTCCATGGCTAAAGCAGAAGTTATTGAAACATGTTATTACATGCCAAGAGACCACGCTGTGGGTACCACCCTGTAGAGTTTAACCCTCTCAGTTACATTGTGTCAGGTTTACATCTATGTGCTCCCTGTGAGCAGGAAACCCAGAGCATTTTGGGTGGGAGCAGGGCAGCTCTGGATGGCATTCACCTCATACATCAACGCTCACAGCCCAGCTCCTGTCTTCAGCAAGCTGCATGCTTGGGGCTGGACCCATAGGTTTTAACCAGTGGATCTGGAGGAGGGAAAAAGTATTGTTTGGGTCACAGGTAATCAGATACCGTGGGTCCTGAGAATGTCAAAGGAAGTCCCGATAAAGCCTGCCCTTCAAAACATCCAGTCTCTGCACTTTTAAATACCCTCCTTCATCACCCTAATTTGTAGGGCCTCAAAACCACCACTCAGCAATGAATATTTGTTCAGAGCCCAAAGTGCACATTTGGCTTCGCAGAGCAAGACCTGGAACTTCTTAAAGGATTAGCAGCCTTTGACAAATGCACTGCACAGAGACTAAAATCGTATTTGAAACAACTCCCACACCCCTGAAGCAAGCCTTCTGCCTCCAGGCTGTAAGAGCTGGGCCCAGTTGTAGGATTTCACAGCCGTGAATGAACTTCCCAGCTCCTGGAAGACTCTTATCACAGAATTCTTTGGATTGGAAGGGACCTGTAAAGGTCATCTAGTTCAACCCCTTACAGTGAGCAAGGATATCTGCAGCTGTATCAGGTTGAATAGAGCCCCTGACCTTGGCATTTTTCAGTGATGGAGCATGTGCCACCTCTCCAGGCAACCCAGGCCAGTGTTTCACCACTCCCAGTGTAAAAATTTTCTTTATATCCATACTCCCCTTTTTGTAGTTCAAAACCGTCACCCATCTTCCTGTTGCCACACCTTTAAATACTGAAAGGCTCCAATAAGTTCTCCCTAGAGCCTTCTATTCTCCAGGCTGAACAACCCCATTCTCTCAGCTTGTCCTTATAACAGACACATTCCAGCCCTCTGATCATTTTTGTGGCCTCCTCTGGACCTGCTCCTACAGTTCCATGTCTTTTCTTTGTAGAGGACTCCAGAGCTGGACACAGCACTGCAGGTGTGGTTTCACCAGAGCAGAGAGGCAGAATCCCCTCCCTTGACCTGCTGGCTGTGCTGCTTTTGATGCAGACCAGGATACAGCTGTTCTTCCAAACTGCAAGAGCACATTGTCAGTTCATGTCCAGCTTTTCATCTACCAGTGCCTCCAAGTCCTCCTCCACAGGCCTGCTCTCAATCTCAACCTTCCAAATCTGGTCAGAAGAGCTTGATGCCTCCTAACTGTAACCACCCTCCCAGTCATGCTTGCACACATTACAGCTACCTGTCACTTCCATGTCACCCATGGTACCAAAGCAAGCCTCACCTCGGGGCCATCGCTCTGCCCACAAATAAGGGCTCCACCTGCTCAGACTTTCCCATGGCATCACTGGAGCTTAATTGTGAGCCTCAAGGACTTGTCTTCTCCATCCAGGAAGAAGACAGTGAAAGGATATCAAAACTGAATCACAGCTGGCGAGGAGACACTTTCAGTTGACACTAATGAAGAAGCTTGATCTGAGACAGGTTAGCGGGTTCCAGGGACAAGCAGTATGATACAAAAGCTAAACAGAGGGGTAAAAGGAATGGTACTGCTAAAGATAAAGAGTGAGTCTGTTGGGCCATCTCAACTTCAGGGCAATGCAGATACCCTCTCCTGAACCATGGCCAATGCAGGCAAGCATGGAGGATGTGCTTAGATGGGGCATAGACATGATCTGTGAGTTTGTGGGACAGTGTCCCACTCAGCCTGCACCGCTGGGGAGAGTAGAACTGGACAATCAGGCATAGATTTACCCTGAAGGTCTGCTGGAGGGAGGACATGCCACAGCTCTGAGGACACATCATGGTAAACGGCAATAAGGATCTCTAGGACTCATGACTCACTCCCTACAGAACGAGCATGAAAGCAAGCAGGTCCGTACTCAGCTGCCTTCGAAGCACTCCAGCTACAGTGAAGCAAAGCACCAAGAACTTCATGAGGCAGAAGAGAGTTGGTCACCATATGTCAATTTTTCCTTCTGTTGATTTTCCTGGCTTTCGCTTGTTTGTGGTTGGGGGGAGGGAGGAGGCTTGCTGCGATTTTCCCCCTCATTCTACAATCCCTACACCCAGGCACTTATCAACGAGCAGCAAGAAAACTGGACAGAAGCTCCAGTTTGTTTCTACCACACACGCCCCAGCATCGCACTTTGGCGACACCAAGAAATAACTCTGCTTAAAGTGAGTGACATATCACATCACATTGAAGGCACCAAGTGCAAAGAAGATCAGCAACAGAAGCCAAGGTAGTACTATAATTAACTTTTTCTTTTTATTTACACCACAAGAATAACAAGTTGTCATAATGTGGTACAAAATACTGGACTCCTAATAAAGTTGAAATCGAAGTTGGTACTGTCAGAGAAAGACACCATNGTCATCCTCATAAATTGGAAAATAGCGCCTCCACTATGGAGCACAAAAAAGTGTTAATTTATTTTCTTTCAATAGGATACTTTTTCATCAATATCAAAGACAAAGTGAAGATGAGCTGAGAACGAGCCCAACTTCGTGACAATGAAGAAACATGTTTTTTTTTTTCCTTTCGATGTAAAGTCTCGTTTTAAACCACAGTGTTGCACAGTACACGACTGCTTTAAAGTGAAACCGAGCAATAATACATCATGTAAAAGTAATTCTTACAAAAGTTAACGCAGCTGTGCTGAAGAGTTAACTCTTTAAATCCTCGCCATTCACCTCCTTAGAATTAATGACTATGTGTGTTGACAAAGGGTTGCATCCAACCTCCCCCACCCAACCGAGAAATCAAACCAAAATAACCAAAAGAAAAAAAAAACACCAACAAAAAAAGAAATTACTAACGACACAGGCAGTTAACTTCGTGTGTTCTGCGTAGTTTCCCTAAAAACACTGTTTCCACATAAATACAACAAACTATTATTGGTAAGTCACAAGTGCTAGATAAACTTTTTTTTTTTCTTCTTCAAATGAGAAATGTTTAAGTAGTCCTTTTTTGTTTACTCCTTTTTTTTCCTTTTTCTTTTTTTTAAACAATAAAAAGCACAATTTCTCACCAAGTTCAGTAAGACGCAAAAAAATGTTCCCACTCTCCTCCTGTCATATGTAGCTGTGTGGGTGTGTGTGTGGGGGGTGTGGGGGTGTGTGTGTGACAGCAACGTCCCAACCTTTAGTCTCCGCAAATGCCACGAGAGGAAAAAAATAANAAAAAAAAGAGAAAAATAACAAACCAACCAAAACAAAAAAAACCCAAAGAAAAACAAAACCGAGAAAAATATTCTAACTCCATCAAGTAAAAGAAAGGACCATCAGAAAATTTAGCACAAAAAAATGCTACCATCACTTAAAGTAGGGTCCATACAATAAGAGTGAAACTGTGTCTAAATTACAGCGTAAACCGGTAGCTACTACCAATGGTGACATCATACTGAGCATGTATAGGTATAAAGTAGAATATAATATAGTTACAACTTTTTGATACTACATATCTGTAATAAGNAAAAACCAAAACAAAACAATCCAAAAAACCCCAAAACCACAATTTTTTTTCACTTTTTTTTTTTTTTCATTTTCAAAGCTGCCAAGTTTGGCGTGCAAAATCTGTATACAATATAAAGACATGCCAACCTTACAGACCATGCAACCTCAAGGTGTAGGAAACTTAAAAAAATATATTCATATATATTTATATATATATTTATATATATCAATGCCCATAAAAGATGTGGGCCCAAAAAAGTTTACAAAAGGAAGAATGGAATGAATACATGACTGCGACTAAAAAAAAAAAGGGAATGTTTTGTATCGAAAGTAAAAAAAAAAAAAGAAAAAAAAAAATCAAACCCAAAACACCAAACCAAAACAAAACAACCAAAAATCCCAATGGTTACTTGTGTACTGCAAACTGGGCCTCGCTTCTCTGTAAAGAGGATATTAAAAGATGCTCCTTTCATCCGAGTAGGTCCAAAGGATGCTCTGGGCAGCACCAGCAGCATCCTGGGCTCCTGCCCTGCTGGTGCAGCTGCCCTATAGCAAAGTCATCTGAAATGAAGAAGCTAACGGCTAAAATTGTGACAAAAAAAATCTTGGTGAGCCTCAAAATGAAGGCTCTTTCCTCCCCTCTCCACGTTTGCACCGGCCCCAAAGAGCATCCCCATCTCGCCTGGAGAGCGGGCACCTGTGAAATGAATCCACATCACCAGGAGTTTGGAGGAGACGAGCTCTGATGTCTAGGGAAAAAATTCTTTCCATCCCTGGGTAAAGGTTGAGCAAAAAGATGGAAAGAGACGAAAGGTGGCATCCCGACAAGCTCCTCCGAGTTTTAGAAAGAAACTGGCTCAGCATGGCCAGCCAGCAACTCTCAGGAGCACAAAAAGGAAAGAAAAAGCTCTGCCACAACCGAGAGGAGAAATACAAAAAACCCTCCAGGGAATTGCTGACAAGAGAAATGGCCGTGTAAACATGGCTACTGCACACAGCGGGTACGGGGAGAAAGGAAAATTTAAAGTCAGTCACCAGATTCGGCAGTCAGATTAATTTTAGATCACAGCAGCAAAGTGGCTGGTTGAAAAAAACCAAAACCACAACATCTCCAGGTATGTCGTGTTCTCACACAGGGAGATTATTTCTAGAATATGCTGAGGATGGTCCTACGCGACCAAAGCTATTCATCATTTTAACACGTACTTGGGTTTGCAAAACTCAAATACAGTAGTGTCTGGTTTTCAATCTGCCTTCAAACCAAAGAATAAAACAAAAGCCTCTTGCATTTGCTCACATGTATGATTATGCTTCAAATTCCTCCTACGAGCGAGTCCTGAATGGAATGAAAGTGGCCGCTTCGAGAACTGGAAAAAAATAAGTTACTGGAAGCGACTCCATCAGTTGTCATCGTAACAGAATAAAATAATAATGAAAAAAAAGAAGAAGCTGCCCTTGGTTGTTCAGACGAGGGGTGTGTGCTATCCTACAGTGCTGTAAGAAGGCACATGTGTCAATCTGGTCTCCTCCAAGCTGCTCAAACTCTTGGTGGCAGGGCTTTGCTGCTTCCTCACCCCGCCATTTGCAGGAGGTACTGATCTCCTGGGGGCGGAAAAAATACCTTCGAGAAAAGTTCTCTGACCCTACCAGCAACGGGAACAAGAAGAGGAGAGAAAAAGAGAGAGAGAGAGAAAGAGGATGTGGGGAGGCGTGCGTGCGTGTCTGTCTGGCGGAGAGAAAATGCCAGCTGTCCCATGAGCGTCCGACAAGCCTTCCCAGTGGTCAGCAGCTACTGGAGCCGCTGGTAATCCTCGCTACAAACTGTGTAGAGGACAAAGAAGTCGCCCATGTCTACTATGTCGAAGGTAAGAAAATTCCTTATTTTCTTTACATAGCTACTATAACAGAACTGAGGAAATATACAGTTGGTATCATTATACAAAAGAGCCCATCGTGTTCCCTCCTCCTTGATAAAACGCACCCTTTCTGAAAAATAAACGCTGACAGTCTGCAACAGTTCCTTGTGCCTGCAGAAAGCTACTCACTGTACAAAAGACTAAAGAGAAAAAAAAAAAAAAAAGGAAACAAAAAAAAAGGAAAAATAATGTACAAGCAAGAAAAGTGGGAGGGGAAAAAACGTTTAGATGCTATTGCTGTTCAGAAATGAAACCTGCTAAATAGAAAATAAATGTCAGAGTCACACAAACAAGGCTTCTTTAGGGTTTTGTGAAATATCGATATAAAAATTAACAGCAAATTCATAGTCTTTGCTATAAAAAACTCATTATTGGTTTTTTTTTTTGTTTGTTTGTTTGTTAGAAAAGGATCACAACTAAAAACCTTAAATTAAAAGACAAATGTTTAGGGTAGTTGCCCAGTGGCTAACGTGTTGGCTTTCTGAAAAACTTTCCAACTTGACACCTGAAAGTCCTCGAGTTTCAACCTGGATCCTGTTCCCGAAAGCACCTTTTACTTTCCAATTCTCAAATCTGTCCCTAGGGAGCGTCCAGTGGCTACTGTTATAGTATGCATTTATTACACATATTTTTTTTTCTATAAATGCATCATAAATATTTTTATCAATAATTCATAGGAATCCGGTTTCTAAGCTTGGAATACATTTGGAATATACATTATACACATATATATATTTATACCTAACAATTTTAAGCAATATCTCATGCTAGTTGCTTTTAATAAAAAGCATTCCAGTCTTAAACCTGCAGTTGTGTCTAATACATGCTTCAACAACCAAATTGGTAAGTTCAATTACTAGATAATGTAGAAGAGAGAAAACATTTGAAAATTTGTTGTTTAAAAATGGTTGAATTTCAAAGACCCAACAGTATTTGCCACTTTCTTGGCAACTACCTTATTTTTTTATTTTATTTAAAAATTGTTTTCCTTTTTTTTTCTTTTTTTCTTTTTTTCTTTTTTTCTTTTTTTCTTTTTTTCTTTTTTTCTTTTTTTCTTTTTTTCTTTTTTTCTTTTTTTCTTTTTTTCTTTTTTTCTTTTTTTCTTTTTTTCTTTTTTTTTTTTTTTCTCTTTGAAACAGCAATGAAAGAAAATAAAACAAATCCAAACTTGTAGACAGTTTTTGGAGACGCTCTGTTCTGCTGATGCCTGCTTCCCACCATCATGCCAGCACAAGCCAAAAAAAAAAGTCTTCCTTCCTGATGGCAGTTCTTGGCTTCCCAACCAGAGGAAAAATATTCACGAACTGCTGTGTTCTTTGTGGTTTGTTTGTTTGCAATTTTTTAAAATTTTTTTTTCTTTTTATTTATACTTAAGGCATTGTTCCTCAAACTTCAGAAAATCCAGCTGCACCAAATCCATCAATTAAAAAAAAAAGGCACAAACTCATCTTCAGATGGCTTTGGAGACAATAAAGCCGACTCCATCTGGGCTACTGTTTCCCCCCTTCTCTTTCCCTTTCCTTTAGATGTAAGACGAGTCCCTCTTTCCCTGTCCCTCCCCGTTAAAAATACACCATCTCCCATTGTTCTGGTTCCGACAAGAATGTCGTTGACTCACAGGCAGGCAAGAGCCATTTAAAAAATCCAAGAAATGAAAACTACAAGATGGGTCGAGTGGTTCGAGCGGAGATTGCTGACTTGTGGATAATCAAATTGTAAGCACCAGTTTTACGTGAAGGTTCATTTTATTTCTGGATGTGTTGTTGAATCTTTGATTTTTTTTTTTAAATTTTTTTTTTTTTTTTTTTTTGGCAACTCTGCCAAAGATTTCATGGGCGTCATTCCACTTTCTGCTCCCAGTTGAGGACCAGAGGAAGAGTGCCCAGCGTGTCAGTCCTTTACTCCTCTTCATTAGCGGTTTTCTTTTCCGGCAAATATATACTGCAGACGCGTACAGATATGGAGAGATTTTTTTTCTGTCGCTTTGTTTTACACCTGGCTGTCCTTCCGTATTCTGGAAAAAACCATGACAGGACGCAGGAGTAACAAGAGAAAGCTTCTTGGCAGAGCTTCAAGACGAAGACGAACAAACAGGAGAACTCCAGCTCAAAGGTGAATGCTACAGGGGAGGCTCTTCCTCCATGGGTTCATCATCGGGTCTGGGTCATTTTCACAGCCAGGCAGGATGGGAAAGGAGGCAAGAGAGAAAAGATGGTTGAGCATGAGAGTTGGACAATTTGTGGTGCGAAGTCTCATGCCTTACATTCCCAACACCCCCTTACCCAGGCAGTTGTGCTCATCCAGCTCACCTGAAATTAAAACTTGCCACCCAGAAGGGGTTTTAGGGTATCTCTTTTCACTTGTGCAATGTTAACGCTTTTGGCGGCAAAATCAATTTTCTCTCGTGGTCCAATATCACATCCAGCTCTGGTTGGAGCGGATGTGTGTTCAGTATACTAAGGTCACACACAGAGTGAATTCATGGTAATGCTGTTCTACAGCCCAGAAGCTGCAGAGGACACGTGGTGCAAGGAATGTGTGTGCAACAGTTAAAAAGAGAGGATTAACCCAGAAGGCTGCTCATGGGCTCTCTTGCCTGGGCAGGCTCTGAGATATGATTATAAATGGGAGGAAAGCAACTCACCTCTTCTCAGCTGGCTTCACACCCACTGACAGAGATGCCATGGCTGTTACTGTCTCTGCTTCCTCATTCTCACACTTCTGAGCCTCAACCAGGGAGTACCCCACCGTAGAGGCGTAACGCTGGAGTGAATGCCAATACTTGCCTGAGGTGGAGATAAGAAGAAAGGCAGTCAGGACACCTGCACTATTATGGGTCCAGCACCACACTCACACAGATGCAAACTGCCTGGGGAAGACTCATCACGCCCCTTGATCCTTGAGCATAGAACATAAGGAGCATTAAACACTGAACCTTGAACATAAGGAAAAACTTCTTTGAGGGTGACAGAGCACTGTAACAGGGTGTCCAGAGACACTGTGGACTCTCCTTCTCAGGAGAATTTCAAAACCTGCCTGGATACAATCCTGTGCTACCTGCTCTGGGTGAACCTGCTTTAGCAGGGGGGTTAGACTAGATGATCTCCAGTGGTCCCTTCAAATGCCCACTATCCTGTGATTCCATAACTGTGCTCAGCCTCACTGCAAGGACCATCTTGAGGTCCCAGGATGCCAGTTTGAAACAGGTTCTTGAGGATGTATGGCCAAGGAATTCTTGGCTTGTGAAGGGCTTGAGAGACCCCTCTGAACTACAGATGTTGGTGTATTAAGAGAGGAGATGCTATGTTGCTGTGGCTTGAGAGGTCGAGGCCCTCAAGACTTACTGGATTTAAAACCTGATTAACATGCACCTGCACATCCCTTAAGAGCATCTGGATATCGAAGCAGAGCTGAATCGCTGTCTGGCAATGGAGTAAGTTCTTTTCCTCTGGCCAGGAAAGAAAGGTGGGAAGTGGAAAGCAGATTTTCAGAAGGGCAAATGGAGTCCTTTTGTGCAAGGAATACAAGGAGCGCCGGAGGTGAGGATCCAATTTGCAGAGAGGTATACAGCATCCCTCTGCCTTGATGAAAAGGGACACCTAGATGCTAAATAAAAATAATGATATTTCCCTTTTCACATTCAGACCTAAGGAAAAATACATGAGAAGAAAGGAAGCAGTCCAGATTTAGACTGGAAATCTGCATTCAGTTGCTTACTGCCATGTTCTTTTTGAGGGCAAATCACCTAAGACAAAAGAAGTCTAAGTTGCATTTAATTTTTTATGTTGGCAGTTTGCCACCCTTATTCTGTGAAAAGATCAGAGGGAAGGCTTCAGAGGGAGAGAATAAAGGATGTTCTTTTGGCCTCCAGGCAGGACACATCGAATTTGCTGGTACCCAAGAAGCCACAGCAAAGCCAGAAAGCAAGAACTTTTACAGTGATGCCTGCAGATGGGGAGGAGGGACTTGTTTTCAAACATCTTTGTTTCTCCTGGGCAGCAGATCTGAGGGTCTTACTCAAAGCCCACCCCACTTCCCTCCCCTTTTAATTTGCTCTGTTCACTTTAAGAAAAATAAAATAAAAGTCAGTTCCTGGCTGAAGGTGCTGCTGAGGTGTCCCATCAGTGCTGAGCTCTCACTCTGCAGAGTAGCTTTTGGAAACAGCACTCAAATTTCTAAACCCACCAGGCATTTTTCAAGGGAAATAAACATAACGCATTGACCTCTTTTAAGATCCACTTTTTCCCCTATAGAAGGGAGACTTAGCTCCCTCCAGTTTCAGACCAAAAACATTTTAAGTGGGAAGAAATCAGGACATAGCGGTGAGATTCTCATGTTTCTGAGGCACTTTCGCTCCACCCCCACTCCAAGAGTGACCTCAGGAAATCTTCAACTACAATGATTTCTGCGCCCTGCCCGCCCCCCCTCACTAAACACACTTAAAATACTAGCAACTTTATGCAATACTCTGTTTAACTTTCATCCCTATCTGTTCTTCATTAATCGATGCCACAACACCCAATGAGATTTATGTTGACCAGAGATACTTTAATTGCTTTTGAAGACAGAAGGGTATGTTCAAAGTGCAGGACAGCCTGTTCTTTACTGAGATTTTAGAGGGTTTAATACTAATTTCTCTTCAAGTTTAACACTAATTTCTCCTCATTTCCCTGAAGGAACTGCTCCCTCTGCATCACTCAGTATAACCAACTCGTTGCCGCATCAATCCAGTTCACAGTGCAGTGACCACACATAAATTAGGATGAAGGAATGTTGAGCTGCCAGGATGATAGAGAAGTCAAATGGGTGTCCCACAGGGCAACTCAACAGGAAACCAGCTGGGGAGATTGAGCTATACTCACTGTGTATCTCAATTACTTTCTCCATTGAATGTATTGCATTAGCATTTGGTCTCTGCTGGAAAACTTTTTCTGGAAGAGGGTCAAGCTGGAGAAGAAGAGAGAGAGAGAAACATTGAAGAAATGTTACTTCACATTAGAGACCAGGCATTAAGTGCAATTTAGTAAGAGGCTCTGCCATATCAAGGCTCCACCCCACTCCCCTGGCTTCTATTTGCCTTTAGTTAAATGTCCAAAATATGCAGACTTTCTAAGTGCTCTTGTGATACTCAGTGCAGTTCCCTCCACCCCGATGGTCCTCCACACACAATGCTGTAGCTCCACCGTGCTCAGATGCTGTTCCTAAAGAATTTGCTGCAGCCACTGACATAAGACTGCATGAAAAATTGCTATTACAAAAAACAGGGAAATAAGGCAAGTGATGTTGGCTGCTTTTACAAAGAATTTTCTAAAGCTAGGGCTTAGGTCTTTTTTCAAAAGTTTTCACTTTTAATACAAAACAATGTGCAAATAAAAGGGACTTAAACCGGCCACACTTCTGCTTTTCTTCTAAAGAAATATACAGAGAAGCTTTTCAATTCTTCTAAACACCTAATCTAGTGTGTTTATTAACTCTTAACTGAAAAAGTCTGCAACTGAAGAGTAAATAACCTAATTTTGGTATAGAGAAACAGCGAAACATTGCTTTGAAGCCACACTCAGCATGACTATAACTTCAGTGGCCACTGACACCTCTTACCAGCTGCTGGACTAGTCTTGCCAAGACAGAGCAGGATTACACCTGTATGCTAATCTTAAAAAAAATGCCTTCAAGATACTAGTAATGATCTTAATTGGTATCAAAATTTAGGCTTATTGATATTGGCTTTCTTCATTCACATATCAAGCTGTGTGGTGTGGCTGACATGCTAGAGGGAAGGGATGCCAACCAGAGGGACCTTGACAGGTTGGAGAGGTGGGCCAACCTCATGAAGTTCAACAAGACCAAGTGCAAGGTCCTACATCTAGGTCAGGGCAATTCCAAGCACTGACGCAGAAGAAGGACTTAGGTTTCATGGAGTCTGTTATTCAACGAATCACATCATCTTCTTTTTTACTTGGGATGTCCAGAGTCTGACATTGAGCATACCGCCACTACTTATGTATGAAACGCAACAATGCATTTGTAGCTACAACAGCCAGCACTACAGATGCTGCTGAGCTACAGGACCACATCCCCATCACACACCTCATCTCTCTCCTCAATATTAGCAGCTCCCACAACACATGAGCTCCACACTCAGCTTTAGGCATGGTGGTGGCACTGGCCCTGGTCTGGGGCAGCGAATGCTATGAATGCTCCAGATCTTAAACAGGAGCATAGCTCCCTGGGAACAGAGAGTTCACAAACAGCATTTGCCACAGGGCAGAAGCCGGTTTGAAAGGTAATGATTGGTGACGTCCATAGCAGTGTGAGCAGTTCCGCACAGCAGCTGCCTCCTCTGCTCTCCATCCAGTACTGCCAGCACGTTGCTGTGAGAGGCTGCTTTGAGTAACAGCAGAAAACCAGTGGCTTACTGGTCTACACTACCATCAGTGAATTTTCCTTGCATTGTGTCCGCTTTGGATTCTTCAGCTGAGGTCATGTTAGTTCTGTGCAAGTGAATTGGTAACCGAAGCAATGTACATTCTGAAGCGACCTCGCCCAGCACCAACTCATTTCACATTAAAATAATCTGCTGTAAAGCTAAAGCTCTGTTTTAATTTCCTGGACAGTTGGGCACAAGGAGGCTCTTGCCTTTGCATCATGCTTTTCCTGAAGCGGGAGTTTTGATCTCCGCTGGTGCAGCAGACGCTGGGAGGACTGGCACCATTCCCCTCATTTCCTACCACTTCCTTGTGTAACTCCAGCACCACTCCTCAGCCAGCAGAGCCTTCCCGCAGCCTGCCACTGGCCGCAGCTGCCTGTCCATGTGCACGCATGCAAAATCCTCTAACACGCTGTATATCAAACTCCATCAAAGGGCCGTGGGACAAAGCAACAGCAGTTCCCTCCAACTTCCTTGCATTAAAAAGATTTTCTAAGAGACCTTGATAAAAGTGGTGTTTCCTGCTTTTTGATGTGCAGGTTAAGTCAGAGCACGTTATCATGGTATTTGTGCAGCCTTACAGCCCACCTAGGAAAAGTGAGAACAGGTCCATCTTTAAGTAAAGCACCTTAGAGCTGTGTCGATTCAGTGATTTAAAAAACAAAACAAAACCCAAACAACACAACTATTTTTACCTTTCGGGATCAATATTCACTCTGCTAAATGAAACCACTTGGGTAGCTGACAACACCCGAGCTATGGTGAGTGCTGAGATCTCTCCAATGCCTCATGTTTCCCAACACATTTGTGGCTTGGATCAAGCACTTAATGATTGCACACAGGTCCTCACACCACATTGCGGTTACCCCTCTGCATGGTAGATGCACATTAGGCAGGAGGAATGACATCCTTCATGTGTTATTTCCTTTGTCTCCCCTTCAGAGCCAGCTGCACCCTAAAGGTGGATGGAGCTAGAGGAATTGTCTGTGGTGACAACAGTGCCATCAGCTGTCAGTTTAAGAAAGATTATAGAAATACAGATTGGTTTGGGTTGGAAGGGACCTTTAAAGGCCATATGGTCCAACCCTCCCTGCAGTGAGCAGAGATATCTTCAACTAGATCCTAGATCAAGTTTCTCAAAGTCCCATCTAATCTGACCTAGAATGTTTCTAGGCATGGGGGAATCTAACACCTCTCTCTCGGCAACCTGCACCAGTGTTTCACCTCTCTCATTGTAAAAAATATTTTCCTTCTTCCTAGTCTAAATCTCTCCTCTTCAAGTTTAAAACCATCACTCATCCTGTTGTGGCGGGCCCTGCTAAAAAGACTGTCCTCATATTTCTTATAGGTCCCCTTTAAGTACTGAAAGACCACAATAAGGTCTCCCTAGAGACGTCTTTTCTCCAGGCTGAACAACCCCAACTCTCTCAGCATGTCCTCACAGCAGAGATATTCCAGCCCTCTGGACCCACTCCAACAGGTCCGTGTCTTTCTTGTGTTGAGGTAGGTGTTGCAATAAAACTTCCTCTACTTTCATCATGATGCAGCGGTTGGCTCCTGAGCCTTCAGCTGCCTCAAGGCCGAGAGCCTTATTGGCACTGACTGGCCAAGCACAAGAAGTAGATGCTCTCTGGACACTTGGAGGTGGGATGTTGGATGAATGAAAGAGATGCTTTTCATGAATCCTAGCTGTTTTATCTCTTGAACCGTTACAGAGCTTTCCCCAGGCACTGTCAGCCGTCATATGGAGCACGGCTACTACAAGACAGAACACTTCTACAACAGACTGGAAGTCAAACCTAGCTGATCTACACCTCCCAGCAGATCCAAGCAAGGAGGTGCAAATCAGCTTCAACTTCCCAGACCTCAGAAAGTCAGATGGCCACTGAACAGCAACTGAGTCAGAGCAAGTCTACTCATGGGAGCTGACTAAGATCTCCAGAAATTAACTCCCACTGGAGGCAGACTCAAAGCTGAAATACTCATTAGCTTCTCCTCTCTGTGATGCTGTACCTTCAAGTGTTGACCTCCCTCAGCTCTTGCCCCAAGGGGTTCTTCAGTAAAGGGTGGTAGTACTCTCTAAGTCAGGTAAAAGCTTTAGGAGGAACCTTCCCTTCTTTCACCATCTGACATGCAGGCTGATGTCTTGTGGACAACTTCAAATTGGTGTTTGCTTTCCCCCAAGGCTGAAATTCCTAGCTATGTGTAGCCTAAAGAATCAGATTGTGCTGTTTTTTCAACTCTTGCTATCAATCCTCAAATGCTGTTTTGAAGAGCTCCAAGGCCCCTGCTCCACTAGGACACCTGCAGCAGATAACAACTTGAGGTTGGGCCCAGGGCTGCAGGTTGAGCAAGCACCTGTTTCTTTGGATGAGCGGGAAAACTGATGGAAAGCACTTTTGCAGTCTACTGTTTCTTTCCAAAACTCTACTATTTGGACTGGATGTGGAGAAGCGGTGTCCAAATCAGACCAATGAACCAGAAGATGGGAGGCTTGATACAAATTAATCAGCTACTCATACTCAAAAGCCCACAAATTACATAAAAATGTGTTTCTGGAACAGAGGTGGATGCAAAGGTACAGACACAGATGATGTGCAAGAGCCCCAGTCTGGGATTTTGCTGCCAATAACCAATTTCTCTATTTCCTTGCTGCCATATTTCTGCAGTATGTGATCCTGTACTCCCCCCAAGCCCAAAGACACATCAAATGCCTTCACTCTGAACTTTAATTATCAACAATTCTGGAAGAACTGTAGGTATGAGCTGCTCATTTGGTGTCCGATATAGCTGATAGCCAGGCTGGATCAAGGAGAATAGGCACAGGGAAATGTGAAAAATGTCTTCCTTAATGCCCACAGATACTAAAAGTAGGGTGGGAAGAAAGGCATTAAAACTAAAGTATCTAAAGTTGCCTCTGTATCAAAATACTCAAACATTCCAAAAAGCCCCAAACTAGATTTTCTTGGTGTACTTCTCTGTCTTGCTCTTATCTTGTGATCATACAGTGTGACCTTTTCGGTCAACTTCTGTGACACAGCTGAGGCTTTTACAACACAGCAATGTGCAGAAGACAGAAAATAAAACGTCCAGAAAAAAAAACAGTAGAACTTAAGACAACGTCAACCAAACTGCCCAACACAGTAGTCACAGGCTGTAGGAAGGGGCTCTGCAAAGGGAAGGGAAGGCTTAGACAACAACTTCAGAAAGAAATCAAACTAACTAGTAATTTTTTAAAGACGAAAAAGGAAAATAAGTTGGATAAAGAATAAACTAAACTCTTATCTATTTCAACCCTTATACTATGAATTGCCAAGCACAGGTGGTGTTTCAACAAAGTGAGCATGCACTCTTTAAATTAACACGTGTCAAATGGAGTAAAAAATGGGTGGATTGACTTTTTTGGAGGATGAGATGCCCAAATTCAAGGTGGGGTGAAGGTTGCAGTCCCTGTTTTTGCCTGCGTCTGTACCTCGTTTCCCAGCAAGGCAGAAACGCACGCTTCCGAGGCATCACAAATGGCAGTCAGGTCATGGCCTCCTTCCAGGGCCAGGACAACACGACCCCCAGCCAGGCCCATCAGCTGCTTTGTCAGGTACCCAAAGCCTGTAACGAGGGAAAAGAGGAAATGCAGGAGAAGGGCAAAGGTTGCGCCTGGAATCAGGCTCCTGGCGAAGGATCAAAGAATTATAGAAAGGAATTACATCATATTAAAAAACCACAAGGGATCTGAAAAGACTCAACGCATAATACAAGCCAGGTTGGATTTTAATATGCTGGCTGCAGAATTCCAGCCACGGTTCCTCGGCCAGGACGGATCCATACTTCCCCCGCGAGCACTCCGCTGGAGTTTATCCCAGGTGAGCAGCACTGCAATCCTCCCTAACACTCCTCAGTGCCCTGAAGTAAATGCAGCAGCAGCATCTATCTTATTTAGAAGGATGAAAGAGGGTGGAAGGAGGCAGTTTTCATTCCTGCTTTGGAAGATGCAAAGTCAGAGCAGCCATGGAGGAGGGGAGGAGGGGAAAGGGAAATCAGTAAAATTGCTGCCGGTGCTTTCAGTTGCGATAGCAGCATTGCAGTGCCCCAGAGATATTTGACATCTAGTTCTTAACAGACGTTTCTTCCCGTGTATAATACGCTATAAAAATTCCTGGGGCACCCGGGACTTTGATCATATGACACACAATATGTTTCTACCCTTTAAACAAAACAGAACCAAGCTGCCAGGGTTTAAAAAACATGTCCTCAAAGCAACCTTCCCCCTTAAAAAAAAAATCAAAGAAAAATCCAGGCTATTTCTACCCTTCATCCACGTTCCCTATTTTCTGTTTTGCAGTGACCCCCACGGGCACCTCCACAAACTAGCAAATTAACAGCCAGATAAAAAGATTCACGGCTGAGCCCATAACTGTTTTGCAAGTGTAGCAGAGCACGGGAAATTCAACAAGCAGGTAAACAAGACCTGCTCATTACAAAGTGTTTCTGGATATCTTAAATAACTTGTCTCTTGTAAATCTATTTCACTTTATTCTTATATAAATTTTATAGGTTCAGCTCCCTTACAAGGTTCTGCAGTTCACTGTAGAGAACACATTGCCTGGCTGAAACACTTAAAAGGAATGAAATCCTTTAGCAAGAAAAAGCTTGTCTTCTCCACTGACTTGGATGAAAGTGTCAGATAACCTAGCGTAACCAAGGGAGTGTGTGTGTGTTTCAATGCATCTCCTATGCAATGCAATACATCACAGATCCCAAGTAACAAGGAGGAATTGATTCAAAGGTGGAGAATGAAAATATTCACTCAAATTTTAATAAAGTAGCCTACAGGAAGAAATGGACTTCAACTGGTATGCAGATAAAGGTAGCCTCTTTACATCAGGCATTGCCTCTTTCTGCAATGTTGCATTAAACCAAGCATAACTAATTCAGCAGCCATCTTCTGCAGAGATGTGACTACAAACAAATTGGCAGCCTCCTTATATAATCTGTTTGCACTTGAAATTTAAATATGCAGTGATTCAAAAAAAAAAAAAAAAAAAAGAGAAAAAGAAGGCTTCAGCTAGGCCAGACATATGCAGTGACAGAATATATGAAAATTCAAAGAAAAAGCTTGAAAAGTTTGCCTTTGAAATGCAAGATCTGAAGATAGACCCCAAAACATAAAACTTGAACACACTGTATTTTTAGACCTTAGGACAGCAGCGATTTACACCACTTCTGGATCTTGTAAATTCACAACTTACATTTTGCTGATAGATTATATCCTCCAAGAGGTGTGGGATGGCCTTCCACTGCATCAAAACCAGATGACACCAGCACGACATCTGGGGCAAATTCATTGGCAATGGGCATTACTACCGTTCTGCAACAAAAATTTAACAGTGGCAGACATGTTACTTTGGCTCTTGAACAAACACAGGAGCACTTAAACCATCTTGAACAAACACATTATAAAAACTTGTACGATTTCTCCACAATAGCGAAGACCATCTCCTATTTTCTGACAAAGTGAGAGCCTGGCTGGCAGAAAACCTTGCATCATAGTAATACCATTTAAAATTCAATCTCTTGCTAGTTTTTCCAGTGAGGTCTATTACATCCTCCATCAACAGCCTTGTGTTCAGACCAAGGAAATAAATTGTCCCACACTTTGTCTTCCCATTTGTGATCATATCTCATTTTACCTACAGGACATGAAGGGATAAGGAGAAAACAAGCATAGAATGCAAAACCACCTGGGAAACTGTCTGACAGCAAGCTTGGTTCGTGGCCCTTGTCTCCATGTGTTCCTTTGAAATACCTCCTTTGGTCCTTGTAGAATCTGCAAAGCTATTTATTTTTGCCCTGCTGCACTTCTCATTTACCACAGTGAAAGGCTGACAATTCTCCATGGGGAGAAAAGCTTTAATATGCAAGTATCTCACTCAAATACACCTCTCTAAACTCCGGTTCCCCATCTTCTGACATTCTGTTCACTACAAAATGGACTGAATTGCTTAGCATCCATAAACCACTGTCTGTCAAGGCTGGTATTTAAACAAAACAAGATGGCTGTATCTGTGGTTCCTCAGCAAAAGGTTCTTCTGATTTCTCTCTTCAGTCTATGCAATTTCTGTTCAAAACCTACATGAGGTTGCAAACACCCCATTTCCCTCATCAAGATGCCAACTCACCAAAACTGGGAAGTTAAGCAGAGAGCAAATAATTGCTTCTTCCATATAAGGACAGCAGAACTAAGATTACAGAAAGGGGGGAAAACAAAAAAAATACAAAGCAGTGGAGCTTCTTAATTAACACGACGCACACACTCATAATATTTCCTGATTAAGAAAACCCCTTGAAAGCACTCTTGGAGGGACATCTTTTTGTGCCATGCACGAGCTACCCGTGTGCATGGACCTGGAAATGGGTTTGAATTTTTCATTTGGGCATTGATAATAGCAGGACATGGTGGAGGTGCACAGAAGGTTGACCTTCACGCAGAGTAATGTTTTCCAGATAGCACTATTTTTCATAATAAAAGTATCCACTGAATCTTAGATGTACCCCTCAGACAACCTGACTAATGCCCCATCATAACCTCGCTGGGTATTGAAGATGACAGTTATTTCCCCATTTCCCCATCCTAGGAACAACTACTGGCAAGGTTAACTTTCAAAAGCATGAAGTTATTCATGTACCAAAACGAGAACCCATAAATAGCTTTGTATACATGAGCACTTCACTTTTATTGAGTATAGTCTTTGTGATGCTCAGAAAAAAAAAAACCCAAAAAATCCCAGAAAGGTCTGTTTAGTGCTGAGATTGCTCAAGTGCTATCAAGACACCCATAAAAATTCACATCTCTTGCTGCAACGATGTTAAAGTCACATCTGTTAGTATCAGCAACTTCTTCAGGCCCCAACACCAAATCTGACCTCATGCCATTGTGTCCTCCACAGAGTTTATTTTCAACAAAGCATTAATGTCTACCTACCACACAATGAGCTACTTCAGCGTTGGTAAAACCCATCAAGCAGTTTTCAATGCCACCACCGAATGCTACACCCAGCACACTGCAGGTCTGCTCAAGGCACTCAGGCACCATATAATTGAAAAGAAAGGGGAAAAAAAAGGCAGCTTTCTAACTTTATTTTTTTGCCATCTAACTGCCACAGTAACCAAACAGCATCTGGCATTCTTTCTGCCAGCTAGTTGCTGCACACAGACACAGAAACCTATGCAAAAAAAAAAAAAAAAAAAAAGGATCTTATTTTCTTTTAACTCTTACACAATCTGAAAAGGGAATTTTAATTTTTCCTCAAATAACATGATTGCTGTATGCTTTTTGCCCTCAGGGAGGTGATTACATAAGGAAGACAAAATAGCACAGTTTTTGCTGATGACTTTACAATCGACAAAAATCTGTGTAGTGAAACCCACAAAGGTTTTAAGTAGAAACCACCTCTTTCACAAAGGACTAAAGCAGCAGTTTCGAAGCAAGTGCACGTGGCAGAGGGTTTGTTGGGTTTTTTGGGTTTTGTTTTTCTTTTTTTTTCATCCTAAGCTTTGAAGTACTGCTGAGCACTTCAATTTCTAACCAAAGGAAAACTGCTAAAATCATTAGATTTTTTCACCCCCTCCCAAAAAAAAGTCAGCATACCATGGGAGCTGCTAGTCCCTCAACTGATGTGCAGGATCACCATATGCTGGTTGCAGAGCTAACATGAACTTGCACCCCTAAGCAGTGGGCAGGGTCTGTCCAGACCTGAGCAATCGTGCAACCCCAAATCAGGAACAATTTCTCGGTCTCACTGACGCTCAAGCATTAATGCACCCGGGAACAGGGACAGACAGTGAGCAGCACCATGGTGCTGGTGATGCTCAGCTGAAGATCCCCTTGCAGTGACTGCAGTTCAAAGATACCCTCTAGCGGCACGGCCAACACAAGCAGCACCAAGATTTAACCATGAACCCTGTCTGTCTAAGTTTTAGGAGACAAAAAACGGTGGTTGTTGGTCAAAAATAAATCAGTTGGAGTCTGACAAGCATTAGAAGAAGGATTAGAATAATGTTTTGAGGATGCCCAGAGTTCCGGTGCAGGATGGAGTCACCTCACAGCCACAGCTGGTTGCCCCAGCAAGGATCTTTTCTGAGCAATTATCAGTGTTGCTCTGTATGCACAGTAGATTTTTATCTAGTCCCTCAGAGTTTTAAAAAACATGTACCACAGGTCCCCTGCCTCCCTTGTTCAAGAGAAGTCAGGGGACAGACACTCTGTACCCATGGGATGCAGGCTGGATGCCATTCCAGTCAGAGGGTCTCTGCAAGCTGTCTGTGTGCAGGGGCAGTCAGAGGAGAAGTGCAAGGTGACGCTGTCAGAATAACTGACCTAATGATTCCGGTACCTTAAGCATCACAAATTCAAGAGCAGTCTCAAATCCTTTGCCCATCACTCCTGTGCAAACTCTCAAGGGCTGCTCTTGCTTCTGACTTTCTTTTAATTCCAGTATTACACTGGTAATCCAAAGCTACAGTCCCAGCTCTATTTGATGCTCATTGCATACATAAGCAGCTATATCATTGGCCATAAAACATGACCCAGGAGGACTGAAGCCCTCCTGTCTCTCAGCACTCCCCTTGGCTTCCCCTTTTTAATAAAAAAAAAAAAAAAAAAAAAGGAGTTCTCACACGAAAATATAAGATGTAAGGAAATGAACCACTTTTAAACAATGTGTTTATGAGATTTCACCTGTGAGTAGCATTTTCAAGTGTATTTAAGTCAGTGTTTTGGTTTTTATTTTTTTCTAATACACAGATGAAAACAGCCTCTTTGCTCAGACCCATCATGGTAAAGCTAAATCCCCAGGAGAAAGCAACAATTAAATGTCAAACAAAGCTATTGCTTTGCCCTGCTGATGATACCCTAAAAAAAGTCCAAAATTCAAATTACTATCAAGAAGGTGAGGAGT
This sequence comes from Ramphastos sulfuratus, assembly GCA_013399055.1. Taxonomy (NCBI): domain Eukaryota; kingdom Metazoa; phylum Chordata; class Aves; order Piciformes; family Ramphastidae; genus Ramphastos; species Ramphastos sulfuratus. Next base: position 137,773 of record WBNM01018100.1, on the reverse strand, counting down.
TTTATCTGGAACTGAGTCTTTTACCAGATGGTTAAAGTACCTGTAGTCATTTGTTGAAGAATGAAAGGGTTTGTAACACTGAATATTCATTCAAGCCATGCTGAATTTTTTAAAATACAAAGTTTACCTTTAAATTTCATAAATTTCCAGGGGTTGTTTTGATTGCTTAAAATAAAGTAAATCCCTTCAGTTGACTGCTGCTAAACCAAACGGCTACGTATGAGACAATACTGATGGCTGGAAAGAGTAAAAACTACTCACTGTGTTCTGCAGTCATTCAAGGAAGAGAAAAAAAACCCAAACAATTTTATGTTTTCCAGAAGACTGAATAAATTTTAGTCTGTTACTAGCCAATTCACCAATTAAATGCCTAATAAAATGACCAGCAGATTAAACAATCCTACAGAGGACTTTGCTTAAAATGCTCAATTGCAGCGAGCAAATCAGCGAAACTTAGAAGGCTGAACACTTTTTTTTTTTTGAGACTTTTTTTCCCCACTGTTGGCCATATATATGTGTGTATACATACATATCTCAAAATATTATCCACTGCTCCTAAGGCTAATCAGTCTCCTGAAGACTCTGGTCTTTGTTTCTCCAAGCAGCCATCTCCACGGTCATTTACTATGTCAAAAAGGATTAGGAGTTTGGGGACGAAATCAGCTTCAGGAGAGCATGAAATCTAAAATACAGAAACAACCGTTCCAGGCAAAACATCATCATCATCCCTCTCCTCCCTCTTACTCACTCCTGAAATGGTTTATGGATTGAAGGAAAAAAAACAAATTCCCCCCGCCCCAAAACTGGCTCCTGAACTCATTTAACACTTCCTCAGCAAGGCAGAAGGAGGGACTTCGCAAATACAGTCCTGGGTTTTGTTTCTGGGTTAGGTGTTTTAAATAAAAATAAGCCAAACATGGACTCAAGCTGTATATGTAATTATGATTGTGAAGGGGATATCAGGGTGGGGGAAATATATTCTATGAGACAACACAACTGCTACAACCATCAGGAAAACTTCCTTACAGTACATTCAGAAGAAAATTCCTGTATATAACACACAATTTAATTTCACTAAGTGATTGCTGTTCTTGAGTAATAACTAACTAGCCACAGTCTTCACATTTTTCCTGCAGGTCTCTTATCTGGGTTTGCACACTGATTTTTGAAAACATGATGAGGATTTGTAGAAGCAAACACAATTTCTGCTAGTATCACAAGTCAGGGAACAACAGACCCAGGTGAAAAACAAACCCTCAATTTTACAACTGTTTGTTTCTATAACTACAGCATAACAGCGACGAACAGCAACATTTTGATGAGTTAAGGGCTTTTAAAATTACATGCCCTGCATTTTTCACATTAGAGTTTAAGATATTTCTGCCTGATCTGTGAAATCTGGATTGCTCACATACTTTGGTGGTGAGTTCAGCTGTGGGACCTTCGCCCAGCAAACGGTCAGCTCAATTATAGTATGCTGTCTCGGGTGAGCAGAGCTGCCGCTACGATGGGGTGGAGGAGCGCCAAGCTCACAGCAAACTCCCAAAATCCCTCCTGCACATCTTAGTAGTGACTGGGGTGACTCCACCCTATAACTCCCACCACCCCCCACCCCCCCCCAATCCAGCCACCAGCAATCATGATATCACCCCAACCCTGAGACGGAGCAGTTGGTGATTTCAGCCCTCGGTTATGAAGACAATAAATGACAAAGTGCACTGCAAAGCTGCTCTCCGCTTCGCATTTTTAACTCTTGTTCTCACTTATGAAATGGCTCAGCAATATTAATAAACATCAAGAGGTCAGGCTACCCTGTCCAGCCCAACATTGTACAGCAAGCAGGGGGAAGCCAAGATTCATAGAAGAAAATTGGGAGTAGGAAAAAAAAAATAATTAAAAAAAAAATCACTGATGCAAGTTCCCATCCTTTCTTCAGAAAGAGCAAAATGACACTGGAACAGGTTTTTTGGTGCGGGGGGTGATAGATTTAATTGGGATTTATTTATTCACTCAGAAGACTAATTCATGAGGACAATTATCTCAGCTATTATTTCATTAGAGCATATGCTTTTGTCACATTGATATACCAGCTCATCTTGAAATAGAACAAACAAACAAACAGAAAAAAAGCATGCTGCTTATTTTTACTTCCACTTGTTTAACTCAAAGATGGCTTTCTTTTCTGAAAGAGGACAAGTACTTGAAGAGTTAATGCTAAAAAAAAGAAGGGAAAAAAAAAAGAAAAAGTATATCAGTATCTTTGCCTAGCTCAAAGGATTTCCACTGATTCCTCTGCAGACTTCAAAGCCTCACAGTTTGGCATTTGGACTGGTTTGAATTAAAGCTCAGTTCTCCACTGTGAGTTTCCAAGTTCATGGTGAAAATGCCTGCTGCTTCTGGAGTTCATTATGGCCAATTTTCTTATCTTTTCTTCATCTTAGGTTTGATCCCCAGCAAATGCAACGTGGCATTCGATGGGGTGGAATAACAAGGTGCTGCCTTGAAGGCATGCATTGTCTCAAGGGGCTAAGGCAAGAAAAGTAGGAGGAAAAAAAAGAAAGAGGATATATGACCCAATCCCTTCACTTTCTAACTCTCAGGGGACTATAAATTGCAAACTTCAAAGCATTATTTTACATTAAAATCAATAGAAAGATTCAGGGGGAAAAAAACGTTTTTTAAAGAAGCTGGTTAAGATTTAAAAAGGTCACTTGATAATGTATTATCATGACCAAACTTGGCACGAGATTAAAAAAAAGCTTCCAATTTCACTTATTGGCTGAAGGTGTGCACACGGAGCAGCCTGCAAGGAGGAGCTACCTAGAAGGAAGAGTCACAATGTCCCTTGGCTTCCCAAAACTCTGGCAAAATAAGAACTCTGACTAGCTTCAAGATACTCTCTCCAAATAGCTGCAGTCTCTGGGCAAAAAAGACACCAGTGCCTATTAAGGAATGGCTGGCAAAGGTCTCTACCGTGAAGCCTGAGCCATTTTCCAGGAGCCTTGAAACAATTAATATTGAATAGCAAGTATGTCACTCTGTCACGAGCCACAGTTTCTCTTTCTAATGAAGAGATCCCTCTTGTTGACTGCTGGGATAAACAGACTTCCATTTTGGAGGAAAGTGCTGCTTTCCTGTAACAGGAACCAAACATTGACAGAAATGACAGTTATTTGACTAGATGTTATTTAAAATTGTATACATTCTTGGAGGGCGTTTTAGTGGCAGGCTGAAGAGTAAAAGCTCTTTTTGCTCAGAATGGAACATAAATACGCACAGAGGGAAGGACAGACAATAATGCACCCAGATTTAATGCTGTTCCATGAAGGCGATATTCCATCTGCCTGTCGCCAGAAATTCACATCCCATGTTTTAGCAAGTGTGTGTCTCCCTGAATTTATACAGGGCAGTTGCCAGGAGTGCACTAAATCTGGTTTGAGGACAGAAAACTACTCCAACTGGTAATTGTTAAAAAAGATGCCAGTTGGAGAGGATGGACCCGCAGCATGGGGGAGGCAGGGAGTGGAACAAGACGGTCTTTAAGAAAAATAAAGCTTATATATCCGGTAGGTCACAGAACTATATTTATGCTCCTGGAAGGAGTATCAGAAAGGAAAGTGTGGTCTCACACTGGCCTCTCTTCAGTCCTGCATTACTTACAAACTCTCCTCTACTCAAAGATCTGCCTTTGCTTCATCTTGTTATTCTGTTGCTTCCATAGTTAATTTTAATACCTTCCTTTTCCCATTCTCAGCAGCTCTGGGAAGCGAATACAGGACTCCAGCCTTGCAGCAGATCCTCCAGACACCAATGACTTATAATTGCCCTATTTGGTATTTTGCCCATTAGCTGCCTGGAGTAGCAAGATGATGTTCAATCCACATTCTTGCAGTGCTCCCATAGTGACACTGCTTGGAGAGATCACAGCCTGGGTGTGCAGGACTGTAGATCAACATGTGTTTTGCTTCATGCACTACTTCTGAAGAGGCTGATACGAAGAGGAAGGTATGGATCAGATCAAACGATTCCCTGCAGATACTTCTCTGATCCTCAGGCATCATATACTTCAGAGAGCAAGAAAGTAACACCAGCAGGATATGAACAAGTGAGTCAACAAGTGGCTCCATCCCCTGCTCCATTTGGAGACTCAAATAATGCCAGGTTTTGGGAGTGTGCTTGAAGAAGCCTGTACAACCCAGTACAGTGATTTATATCTGGTTTTATTATTACTGCTAATCAAAGAGGATATTCCAGCAATACATTAATTCAGCTCCGCATCTTTGCATATAGAATCATAAAATCATAGAATGGTAAGGTTGGAAGGGACCTCAAGGATCATCTCGTTCCAACCCCTGCCATAGACAGGGACACCTCCCACTAGTACAGGTCACTCAAGGCCTCGTCCAACCCTCCCTGGANCACTGCAGGCTCATGCTGAGCTTTTTATCAACACAGACCCCCAGGTCCTTTTCCTCAGGGCTGCTCTCCAGCCATATCTCCATTCACATTCTGACAGTGAGTGATGAGTAATGTTTATTTAAGAGATGATTGTATTCATATACACAACATGCTGCTTCTAAGGAGAAACCAGAACCCACTAAGGAAAGCACAAACCTAACAGTTCAGTTGTTTCAATTTCCAGTTCTTTAGAACAGGCATATTGAATATCTTGGGTGAATAATAATACAGTCTAAAGCCCATTCAAACAAGGCCATGTAATTTTGCTCAGTACACCTGGGAGTGAGCTCTGGTGTGAGTCATGAGTAGGGCTCCTGCAGGTGAGGGACTGCATGGCCACCTTGCCCAGAATTTGGATACCACTGTCTGCAGCACCATAATGATGTCTCAAGCCTTGGAGCAGCTGCACTCCCAAGTTTCAAATCATGAAACCTAGCTTTTTAAGGATAGGTTTACTCACAGAAATACTTACCTCAAAAAAGTTAAAAGATTTTTAGCCGACACTAGAAAAGCTTATACATATCAGTTGCCATTTTACCTTCATGCATCAATCACAGAATCAGTGCTGAGTAGCAAGTAACTTGATCCTCTGATGTCACAGGCACATTTTTATTATGGCCAAAAATATCCTATATACTTAATTCAGCTTTGTTTTTATTATGGCATTCAAAAAGTAACTGCAACTAGATTTAAATCTCGTACTTCTAAATTTAGCAAGAGAGAAAGCCAAGATTAAGGACAACTGCACAAGTGAAAACAAACCCAGTTTGGGTGAAAAATACGCTTGTGAGAGGAAAACTTCCATATTACCTGAAGGCAGTTAAGTATTCTGTGTCTCCCATCGGTGGATCAAGGCCACCAGTAAAGGCCATATTAACATTGAAACCAATGCCTGCTCCTGTGCCAACCTGAAAAAGAGAAATGGTACTTATGGAAACAGTGAAGTCTGGCAACACACCTGTGCTGTCTTGACATTCTTCCAGTTGAATATGGATTTTGATTCAATAGCTTGGTGGAAGTGAAACTAATTGTTTTCCTCTAAAGTGACCTGGTTCTCAAAACAAGGGTGAATTTCCTCCACGCACTGATCTTTATGGGAGCTATAGACCAGTGGCATTCGAATGCTGCTCACCCAAAAAGCATTTCATCACCAAATGGATCCTCTTCCTCATTTGCAGGAGAGTGTGTTACACGCAATACCTTTCCTTAATTTGTTTTCAGCTTTATTCAGAAGCATGTATTTCATTACAGCTGCAACTGGGGGAAAAAACCCACAGTTTTAATCAGAGTGAGCTCCCCCTCTGCTGGGGAAAAATGTGATTCACAGAGATTTTCACTGCTTCAGGGACATGAGTAGTAAACATAAATATATTCCCATCTTTACCTGTACCACAAACATTCCTATCTACACTGAGTGTAAATACTTGAGAAAAAGGAAAGCTCAGAAATAAACCAGAAGTTTCTAGCAATTCATTTGCTAAGATGCAGGACCATGTTGACCCCATCCGTATCAAACCCCAAAAGCTTTTGTTCAGTCCCTTCATCAAGCAGGAATTTCACAGCTGCCTGGGGGATGGCAAGGGAACCAGGCAGCATGTGCTGCCACTGGCCATCAGTAGCTCTGCATAGGGCTCTGAGGTCCTACATATAGAGCTGGGGAGTTGTGGGTTTGGTTTTGTGGTTGTGGGTTGTTTTTTTTTTGGGGGGGTGGGGGAGGGTGTCAGGTCTCTGCATATGAAAAATAAACAAACAAACCCCCTGAAAATTAATGTGTTATACAATACACAGCCAGATAATTCAGGTTATATAAAGCTGCAGGGCTTTTATTACACATTCCTCATTGTATTGGTACAAGTACTGCTGGTAGCAAAACACAGAGGGCTCATCCATCCAGGGTGGGTTATTTAGGTATCTTTGGCTTTATCTGAATTTATTTTATGTTCTTTGTTGTATCTAGTCTGGAATGACACATCTAAAAGCTACTACAAATGCTTAAATATGGGGAGGATGGTACAGTCTAGTGTTTCCTTACAATACTAGACACTTTGTAAAACAGATTGCAGACTACTGAAAGGTTAGCAAAAAAGCTTAGCAAGTTAGCAAGACCTTTGTGTATCCTGAAGCAGAATTAAGCCTGATGTAAAAGGCTGCAGCTCTGCCACTGCAACAGTAGTGAACAAACTGGGTAATGAGCCTGTATCACATTACATTTAAATTTCTTTAGAAATGGAAACATGGATGTTTGCTGAATAGGAAAATGTAAAGCTGGTAAAGTAAGAACTCAAGTTTTCAGCTGTAACCCAGACTGCCTCAGAGTACACACAACTAAGTACTTAATATAATTTCCCTTTGATAAATCACCTGGAAGAACTATATTTCCTGCCAACCTAGGGGGAAAGGAAGGATGCAATAGACATAGGAGCATATAGAGTTCAGGAAGAAAGATATCTGACTTCATTGGCCCAGTCCTTGTGTTGGAGGCTCTGAGACCACCAGGAACCAGTGGATTTGGTCCAGCAGCATCAGCAACCACTGCTCAGATCCCACTGGCAGGGCTGTGCAGTGTGAACACAGCAGTGGTGGTGAGTGATGCTTTGGCAGGACCAGAAGAAAGGTAGATGGGTGGGTTCCAAGGCTGTGACAGGAAACTCAAGCACTAGTGGCACAGTCATGGACAACCTGCTCCTGCATCTAAGAAACAACTTGTGCCTATGAGCAGAAATCCTGAGAAGTACATGGAGTGCTGGGACTGCTGGCAATAGGCTCCTCTGGAACAGGTTGTCCCATAAGGGTTGAAGAGCTTAATTACACTGACTGATTTTCTGCTCGTTAGCCAAGGCGAGTGCTTTCCTGCCAGCTCGCAAGGCAGGACACAATGCCGACGGCTGTTAGGACCTGGACGAGAAGGCAACAAAAGCACAAACCTGAGCGATGAGTTCCCAAAGAGGCACTAACAAGCGCGAGCGTGGGAGCAGTGGCAGGAGCTTCTCTCCAAGACTTGCCTGGCAGAGGCACCCCAAAATTTTGGGGGGCATCTGGATCACAGCCCTGAGCAGGTCCTATCAGACATAGATGGATGCTATGCTGATCCATGCTCTTACCTCGTCGGGAGCACCACTGCCTGGAAAGAAGTTCCCATCATCATAGCGATGTAGTGAAATATAAAGAACATTAGGATCATTGTAGAAAGCTTGCTGAGTACCATTCCCATGGTGAACATCCTTTGGGGACAGAGATTGCATTATATGAGGGAAGTTAGTACCTTAGTTAAAATGCTGATTAAAGCCATCAACTTGGGGTTTGGGGGGAGGGGGGGTGCTGTTGTGCTTCATTTTCTGCGCTTCTCTGACCTAGCTGAAGCTGTTTATTGCCAACGAGAGTAACCTGCTTTGCACGGCTGCCTTCAGGGTATGTTTCTTGTTTAACACAGGAGGTAGGTGGGAGTAAACACAATACCATATCAAAACTGAAGACGGGCTTCATATCCAGTCTTGAGGGAAGGAGAGATTATATTAGCTACCCCAGCTCTGCATCTTTAATCAGTCTGTGGTATGACTGCTGATTAAGTGCCCAGCAAAGTTGTGTTGGATTCAATGAGGTGAATAAACTCAAACCCATTACCTGGATCCCCTCTTCCATTGCTACTCAGTGCAGAAATGCAGTCTGTAAGAGAACAGGCATTCAAAATGCCCCTTCCTGAATGTGTAAAATAATTGGTAGGAAGTGAAGAAAAGGATGCCCATCCAGTAGGTGACAAAGACAAATACACCCAGTTTAACTTGTGGGTCTAGCCCATGGGTGATTTCTGGCAATATATATTCTTGGCAGATACCCAGCAAATCAAATACCTTTACAGCTACATAAATACATTTTTAGATCTGTTTAAATAAAATAACACATCCATCAGCTACATTTTAAAATCTATATATTGTCACAGTAACCCCCCAAACAAGCTCTTTCTCAACTCTTTTGCACTGCCTGCAGAGTGTTTCACTGTTGTGTTCAAATTTAGAGATCTCTTTAGACTCCCTGACCACTTGCTCAGAGGCTGTGCTGGCCCACAGGCAGGACACTGAGACCACCTAGAGTAATGGTCAAGCTGTTTCTGACACCCAGCTCTTCTCAGTAACCGGTGTCGTCCCCCCCATCTTGAAAAAACAAGGTGGGATGGATCTTAACAGTTAAGGACAAAACCTTCAGAAAAAAATAACCAAAACCCATCAAGGTTTGCAGTTACCCATCTTTGCATAGCATTATGGGTTTGCTTTCAAAAGCAGATACTTATTAATTTTGCTGATTTACAAAGCCAGGGTAGCCCTCACAACAAAGAAACAGAGAAATTTCCCCTGATGTCCCAAAGGGTAAGAATTGGCATTTACTCACCCAGTCTACTATAAGGATTTTGCTAACGTTAAGCCTTTGCTGGAGCAGCTTGGCTGCAATTGCCACGGAGTTAAAATAGCAGAAACCCCTGGAGGTGATGAGAAAGGGAGAGAAGAGGGAAAGGAGAGGTGTTAATCATATGCTTCCTTGGTCCCAATGCATCTATCATCTAGACATAACACAGTAGGAAGAAATGTCTTCTCCCACTCTTATTTCCTCCCTGCAAGATGCATGTGTGCTCAATCTGAGACACCAAATAGCCAAGCAGGTATCCTGTGGCCCCTCTGGAAACAGGGAATGTTTCACACTTGCCCAAACTCACTGCAATGAGATGCTGCTGGGTGCCCACGGGACTGCCACTGCTGTGTGTGAGGGAATGGGACAGGAGCAATGGGGAGATGACATGGCAAAGAGGAAAGGAAAGGCTTAAAGGATATACTTAAGGAAAAAGCTATTTACTGCGAGGGTGACAGAGCACTGGAACAGGCTGCCCAGATAGGTTGTGGAGTCTCCATCTCTGGAGACATTCAAAACCCCACTGGACATGATCCTGTGCTACCTGCTCGAGGCAGACTTGCTTTAGCAGGAGGTTGGACTAGCTCATCCCTGGAGGTCCTTTCCAACCTCCACCACTCTCTGATGCTGTGCGGCCCAAGGCTGGAGCACTACAGTCCATGGGCTGGAAGGGTACAGACATTCTCAGAGAGGTCTCAGAACACAAGATCAAGGGGAACTCAAGAGCTAGTACTCAGCTCCCACCAATGGGTGCTGAAGCACTTAAGACGTGAAACATCAGCACCGCCTAAGCCAGATGTGCAAAGCCAATGTGATTTATGCATGGAACTCTGATTTGAAAACAGTTTGAGGGCAAAACCCCTGCTATACTAAACACATGCGAGATGCTCAATTTCAGCTTTTCCTTTCTACAGCCTTCCTACACTAAGACTCCTCTAATGCAGTATTGTGACGCCAGGACACAGTTATGCTTGCTATTACTACTATTAGTTGCATATCCCCAGTCTCCTCATATTGGACAAACAATCAAGGTTTAATTTAAAACAATTCACAATATTAAAGCAACTAAAAGCGTGAGGGCTTTTCCAGAGCGTGACTGTAATGCTGATTCTTGCTAAAAACCACCCACCTGAAACCACTCAGCAGGATCTTGCCTTCTTCTAGAGAAGTACTGGGAACTTTGAATATCTTTTAATACCTGTCTTGCATATCAATAAGCAATAAATGCTGTAGTAGCAACCTAAGAAACTACCTTTCCACCTGCAGATCACACAACAGACACTGAGACACGTTGATAAAGCACTATTGCATACTTACATGGGTGTGCTCTCTTCTGCATGGTGACCTGGAGGCCGAACAACAGCAAATCCATTCTACACACAAAAAAAGTAAGGAAACGAAGAAGTCAAACAGAAAGCAAGGTTTATTGCACAGAGACAGATGCAGAGGTTGCAGCCAGAAGCGCTCATTCTGCTTTGGAACTACGTAGCTGTGCTCAGTGGCTTTTCTCATGAGACCACAGCAGTGGATGATGCTCTTCCTCATTTTGGAGGAGGGAAAAACATCCACATGAATTTATGGAAATTGGTTGAAACAGCATTTCCTTCCATTCAGGGAAAAAAAAATAATTCTGTGTGAGGTCACTGAAACGGCCAACGAGCTGGTCCAGCTGAAGACAACAGCAAGACCCTCAGATAACACTGGAATAGTGATTTCATTTGCTGCTCTGGTTTCTTTCTTCCTTTTAATCAGCACATAAGTACATTCACCAGGAGTCTGTTGTTCACTTGCTGATATCCTCAAAGATTTTTATGACTAAAGCCAGATGGTGCTATTAAAATGAAGCTAACTGGACCTCCTGCACAACACAGCCCTGAGCCGAGTCCTGCACAGAGCCTATATCAAAACCAAGTGTTATTTTCATACCAACCTTCAGTTCTCCCGTGGCTACTTTGAAAACGAGCTCAATGACACAGCCCACAGCCAGGCGAGCAGCACCGGATGAGTGAACTTCATTCCAAATTGTGTCACTGTCAACCTAACGGAGACACACAGCAACCACACTTAGGAGCAACGAAGGCAGCCAGGAAATGGAGACTCATATTTTATAAAGAAGTTAGCCATATGTATTAAATGCATATTTATGCATTAAACATGCCCATCTAAAATGCATTAAAATGCAGAACCGGTCTTAGCAGTACAAAGGCTGGGACCTCTCTGTTGTGCCCATCCGACTACTGAGTGTCCATCCAACCAAATGACATTCAAGAGATGACTGTTTCCAACAGCAGTGCCATGCTAAAAGGTCAGTTCTGTAACAGAGGAGTGAGTTCAACATCTCAAGCAGTGTAAATTTGCAAGTGCCTCCTACCAATACTCTACCAACACCAGGGTACCAGTATTTCTCTTAAATCTCTAGAGGAAAATGACCACAGATGTAATAAAAAGGCTTGAAAATCGTTCATTGATTCTGTAAAATAAGACAGGATGTTTAACAATGGACATTTAAAAAGACACCTGTCCAAGACAGCCAGGGTCAGGTTACATTGACTGCAGCTTCTCTAGGGAACCATGAGATTAACTTTGTCTCATCAGAGCTAACAACAGTCCTTCACCATTTAGCTGTGGAGTAGACATTCACTTCAATGCTAAATATCTGACAAAACCACCATACTCTGTATTTTCCCCCTAAAAACAAGCAACTAAGCCAAAGGCAAGACAAGGCACTCTGCCTACAGTTATTATACAAGATTACATCCTAATTAAACAAAAAAAAGGGGGGCTTTGGCTTTTACCACATTCATCCCATCAACCACTGGAAGGCAAGATCAGTTTGCAGATGTGATGAAATGCCTATTCTCTTTTTTACTGCCATTCAGCCATGACTCTGCAGAGAGTAGCAGGGGAAGGATGGCTCCCAGGGGGACATTTTGAGGATGAAGTTCTGGATCTCCTCTGTTGCACCCCCAGCCATCTTGCACATGGCGATGAAAGCAAGCTTGTTTGCTTCTTGCCAGTCACAGCCTTTGCAAAAACTAAACTGCTGGGACTGTCCCATGTCAGGCAGCTTGGCTGCCCAGGAACGTGGTATGATAAATGCAACATTTCTTCACAAGAAGGATCCAACATTTCTCCACAAGAAGGATCAGCAGCTATTTTTCACATATTACTCTGTGTTGAGCCTAATTATGTAAACAATGGCAAGGGAGAAGGAAAGGAGGCGATTATTTGTTTTGCCTAGCATTCAGTCTGTTCACTGAGCTGTGGAGAGATGGAATTCACCACAGAGGAGACTGATTCACCTCCTCCATGGTGGTGCTAAGGCCAGTGGAAATTGTCCCAGGGCAGTTATCAGGGACAGGTTCTGGCACTATCTACCATGAGGATGTTGTTGAAGTCACAGTAAGACAAGAAAGCATTTGAAGAATACCAACAAGCCATCTCCATGTGGTAATGCTGCAAGTATATGCACTGCCTCAGACTTTGGGGAAAGCCACTGCATTGGTGGAAAAGTCCTCCAGTGATTATTTGTGGTATGAGAGCTCCCCTGGGCTCTCATGAATTTGAGCAGTAACATGGGACTAGAAGTACAATGGAGTCAAGTTATGCATAACACTTCCAGGAGTCCTGGGTCAGTACTGTATAGGTGCAGGAGATGAGACTGATCTCAACACACCCCTCCAAAAGCCCTTAGAAGGCAAGAAAAAGACTGTTGAGTCTCACCACCAACCAGTGCATTAGCACTCTGTGAGGGTCCGTCTTTGGGCTCCTCATCAGCAGTCCCCTAAAACCATTATGGGATAGTCAAGCTGTTCTGCAATCAGGATGACAGGTGTCCCTGCCTAAGGCAGGGGGTTGGAACTAGATGATCCTTGAGGTCCCTTCCAACCTTACCATTCTATGATTCTATGATTCAGCAGTCTTCATCCTCAGATTCTCTCCCTGCAACATGTGTGAGTGGGAGACACTCATGCTTTATACAACAGAGAACATCTACTTGCCTTTTTCTAAGACCTGACCGCATCAGTGCCCTTGGCCTCACTGCTCAAATGAGCTACAGCTGCATTGTACAGACTGGGCTGAGCATATCTAGCCCTCCTTTGAGTGTATATAACTCATCTTTGAACATATTTAAGCTGTCTTTCTGAGTCTTGAAAAAAAATTCTGCAGACACCAGCAGCTAAGAGTTTCCCTCCCAACCTGGCCACAGCAAGTACCAGGTCCCTTTCACAGATGCAGGATTGCAGAGGGCCATCTTTATTCACCATATACATGACAAGAAGGGAAATTTAAAAAAAAAAAAAAAAAAAAAAAAAAATCGAGATTCACATGTCCTAAGCATGGCTTTATCTAAGAGACCAAAAGATCCTTGAGTGTTCTCACACATCTGTCTACACCAGCTTTCCCCATAAAGAGTGCAGAAGTCACCAGTGCCTGACCAAATCACCACCATGTTCAGGCCCTTTGATACTTGCAAAATACTTGGCTCATGTTGGCAGCATTTCAGAAAGAACAAGGAGAGCAAGACAGAGTCCCTCTAAAGAATGTGTTCATTTCTGCAGAAATTAAGCACTTAGAAAAAAGTATTCCATGTGTGATCTAGAAGCCAATTTCAAGGACTGCTGCCATGTCCTCACACTTGGGTCTCCAGCAGGAAGAGTCGCAAGCAAGCTCTACACTGCCCCACCCAACAAACAAACAAACATCTCCACGATAAGGAATTGACACCCAGTCATCTTCACCGGAACAGATGCCTAGAGACCACTGGGCCCTACTCCAAGGCAGCACTTCATCTGTGTGACTAAGTGTTTGAACAGTCCCACTGAAGTCATCAGTGCTCTGCAGCAGGGGAGGGGAGACTGCCATGGTGGAAAGTGTTACTAATGTGTCCCTGAGCTGGACTGTTCTCCAGCTCTGAAGCTGCTGCTGTTTGGTGCATCGGCTGCTGTTGACACCTCCATCATTCCTGAATTCTGAAGTTCATTGCTGGGGAGACACTATTTGGCTTTCTCTGCCTATGACCCCTTTGATGCAGCAGCCATCACAAGAGTTGTTGCTGGGACAACACATCAAGCCTTACCATCTGGAAGAACTTTACGGAGAGAGGAAGCACATTTTTGCCTTTTGTTGATCCAACTGCATATATTTCTCTTTTTTCTCCAGAGCTAGAGGACACAACTGTGCCAGAGATACTGAGTCTTCCACATGTGCTGCTGTTAGATACACATATATATATATAATATATATATGTATAAAATACATTTGTATTTTTTAGAATAGTATCAATGCCTTGCTCTCTCTAACTGAGAAGATGGAGTTTCTGCTAGGACAGCCCATAGGAGAAGGATCTTTTAGAGGTGAAGAGTTTGACCCTGAGGACCTACCCCAGGCTCTTAACCTTCACAGCATGCACCACTATTAGAAAATGATGGGGGAATGCAAAAAAAACAAGGGGCAACAGCTTGGTACAGGCTCCCTTCTATGAGGAATGTCAAAGATGTTTCAAGGCAACACCCAAAAGAGTTTTTCCTTCCTTATGAACTTGAAGTCTTTATTAATGTGCACAATAATGTTTGTACGCTCAATGTATACTCTGCTAACAACAATGCACAGCTGTTTCAAAATGAAATGAGTCTTCTAAAAGGTTTCATTATTCTAATCTTTTCTGTAGCTGAAGAGCTATGCAGGTAAGAAAAGAAGTACAGAGACAAGATGTACTGCAGCTCCAGACTCTGCAAAACTAAGAGGAGCAAAGGAGTTCTGCTCTTCCCTCCTTCCTGCTCATCATCACATTTAGGTGATAGCAGTGCACACCGTCTGCACTGCCAGCAAGCAGTCTTTACCTAACCATGTCTCCTACTGCTCTAAAGCACTGATTAAACAACCTTGCTCACATTTTGTTCTTCTAAGACTTGTTAATTAGTCTCTCCTCATTTACATGCCACGGAAGCCCTTTTCCTTGTCTCTGCTCTGTGATAATGTACTTTGCTTGCACAGCTGCAGATTTTTATACTCTCTCAAGACCTGGCAACCAAAAAATTGCATAACATATCCTAGAAGAGATCAAAATCACTAAAAACATTTTTGAAAGTCCTAGATATTGAGATATTTTTAGAACACGCACAGAAAAAGAAAAAGCTACACAAAAGAAAACAAAGTTTTTAACTATCATTAAGATCAAGTCTTTGAGTGTTTGGAAGATTCTGGACATTAAGTATGCTGGAACTATTTTGTAGATTTTCCAAAAATCTCCCAGTTATACTGGACACAGGTAGTGCTCTGGTGCACATAAGTCATACATTAAGACAAGAGTGTGTGCTGCAGAGAAGTGAAGGTAACGTCCTAAGTAAAAATACTGCACTTGCAGATGCTGCTAAAGATCAGCAGGAATAAATTACTGGTGTTTAAATCAGAGCTCACATCTGCTGATAGAAGTGCTTCTGTGCTTTTTTCCTTCCCTGCTACAATCAGACGTCTGCAGATGCGAGGAGGTTTTGTTAGCGTCAGCTAGGGCGATGTGAAGGCTTCCTCGCATAAAACAAACCAATGGGAGGGAGGCAGTGGGGAACATCAACAAGTTTTGAAATACTGGGGAAAAAAATTGCCCTTTTCCTCAATGTCTTCAAGACACTGTGACTTAGTTTTTAAAGAGAGAGGCTAAAGGGTGTTACGTGACGAAGTTAGTTGCTCCAAACACTTTCCTGTTCCTTCACTCTCTGTAACTTCCTTTGCTTCACTTGCTGGTACAAACAACTTACGGTTGTCCAAGCTCCTGACTCATCCTTCATGCTAGCACATAACAGCTCTTCGTGGGCTTCTCCTCCATAAAGTGCTTTACATCACCTTTCAGATCCATCCATTCTTTTAATCTATATAATATTCCCTGTGGAAGAGAACTGCCTTGTTTAATTGTTTGCAGAAGAAAGACTTGGTTTCAAGCTTTCCAGACCATAATTTCATCTGACACCCTCAGCTCCTGAGTTATAAGAAACAGCAATCATTCAGCTTTCACCTGCTCCAGGCCAGTTCCCCTCCAGCCCACAAGCATTATTTTGCATCCAACACTAAATTTAGTGTGCTATGCTACTATTCAGTTTCTTGTTATTGTGACACTATCTGCATTTCTTTGCAGGCAGCTTTTGCTTTGAGGATCTCAAACACATTTAATAGAATCAGCAAAGGACATTTGCTTATGACCCATCCTCTGCACTGCAACACTTCAGAGAATACAGATTCCTTGGGGACTGTAGTTCTGACCAATATTTCCTATCTTCTAGCCAGTAACAAAGCCACAAGAGGACCAGACCCACCTTGTTCTACTATTTTTTTAAAATTGTTTTTTCTTTCCTTTTTTTCTTTATGGCTTCATGTTTGCCCCTCAATGGTATTTGGCAGACCAGTATCAAGATCTCTAGGGAAAATCCTCTTTAGAAAGCAATCAGCCAGCTCAAAAGCTGTCTAGTGCTGTGGTGAGCTGAAGGCAAACATCCATGAAGCAGCCCTTACTATTAAGTGACAAAGTCAGGGAAAATGAAACCTCTGCTGAAATGAATGCCTCCTCCTTCACAACTGGCCTACAAACCATTGGTAGCCAAAATGATGTCCTGCAGGTGCTCTGACCATCACATCACCTAATTGTGCTATACCATTATGAAATATCCACCATTGTGAAGTTGCTGGAGCCCACACAAACTTCGTGAAGCACCAGTGCTACCCCTCCACAACCTTCTCAATTTGTAAGGAAAAGATAAAACAGAGCCTGATTACTGCTCAGCAATGAGTAATGTTCTGCCAACCTGGCAGTCTTGAATAATCTCCATCACTCAAAGAAGTTATGTGGCAGCCCTGCAGCCTGAAAATAGCCTTGCAAACAGCATCAGAAAAACACTCCTCAAGGTCTCTTAACTAGAACAAATCAAAATAATTTCATTACACATGCACTCTATCACCCAGCAGCATTCACATGCTGAAACTTCTCAGATTTACATTTCACTTTCTCTCACACTAAAATCCTTCATAGCTCATGCTTTACCCTTGGCTCTTGTTTTTATAAATTTTTTTTTTCCTAATTTCCTAAAGAAAAAACAAAGCAACAACAACAACAACAACAAAAAAAAAAACCCACAAAAACCCAAAAAAACCAAACAGAAAAGCCTACATCCCAGTCAAAAATGTCTTGTCATCCTCTTTGATGCAAAAACTAATTTGGTTTTCATCTGCTACTGAAAGGCGTGCTCTGTGGTCCCAGCTAAGATCCCACTATAGGGCTTCTTCCAACTCTTTTCCATGGCAAATCAAATCAAGAGCAACTTGTCTCATGGGACCAACACACTAACAAAGACTACAGTTTTCCCACTACTTCTTGAATATGCACACCATGCTGCAAAGCCAGCTTCCCTGACAAACCTCACAATTAGAAAGATAGTAGAAAATGGGATTGAAAGGATTTTGTGAGATCAATGTGTCTCTCCTACCTCAAAGGAGAGAGAATACAGCATCACAGGATGTCAGGGGTTGGAAGGGACCCCATGAGATCGAGTCCAACTCCCCTGCCAGAGCAGAACCATAAAATCTAGCTCAGGTCACAGAGGAATGCATGCAGACAGGCCTTGAAAGTCTCCAGAGAAGGAGACTCCACAGTCTCTCTGGGAAGCCTGTTCCAGTGTTCTGTGACCCTTACAGTAAAGAAGTTTCCC
Source organism: Ramphastos sulfuratus (assembly GCA_013399055.1). Lineage (NCBI taxonomy): Eukaryota > Metazoa > Chordata > Aves > Piciformes > Ramphastidae > Ramphastos > Ramphastos sulfuratus. Next base: position 120,221 of record WBNM01018100.1, on the reverse strand, counting down.
CCTTGTGTTGAGGTGGAACCTCCTGTGCCACAACTTACATCCATTGCTCCTTGTCCTATCTCAGGCAGCAAGTGAGCAGAGCCTGCCCCCCTGCTCCTGACACCCAGCCCTCAGATATTTATAGACACTTATTAAATCCCCTCTCAGTCTTCTCTTCTCCAGACTAAAAAGCCACAGGTCCCTCAGCCTCTCCTCATAAGGCAGTGCTCCAGTCCCTTAATCATCCTTGTAGCTCTTCACTGGACCCTCTCCAGTAGACCCCTGTTCCTCTTAAACTGGGGAGGCCAAAACTGAATGCAGTAATGGAGATAGTCTATCCTTAAACCCACCCAGGGCATGTATAAGCACAATGCACTCAATAGGTTATAAACAATCGTTCTGTGCCGTGGCCTCATCCTCCCTACAAATACATGAATGTGTCTATATGCTAATTAGAAATACTTCCTCAAATGCTGGGTGATTGTGTTTTCCTGCACTAGCCACAAAAGTACCAGAAGTACATAAATAGTTGGCCCTTTATCTTGAAGTTAAACTGGAGAGAGAAAACCAAGCAAAACGATAGAAAGTCATTTTAATGAACCATAGAATTCCTAAGGATGGAAAAAGCCTTGAAGATCATCAAGTCCAACTGTCAACCTAAGACCACCACGGCCATTGAACCATCTCCCCAAGTACCATGTCCGCATGTTTCTTGAACACCTCCAGGGATGGTGACTACACCCTCCCTGGGTAACGTGTTCCAACATCTGACAGCTCTTGCAGGAAAGATATTTTTTCATAATATCCAATGTAAACCTCCTCTGGTGAGATTTGAAGCCATTTTCTGTTGTCCTATCACCAGATAGTAGGGAGAAGACATCAACCCTCACCTCACTACAACCTCCTTTGAGGTAGTTGCAGAGAGCAATGAGGTCTTCCCTCAGCCTCCTCTTCTCCAGACTAAACAATCCCAGTTCCTTCAGCTGCTTCTCATAAGACTTGTTTCTCTAGACCCTTCGCCAGATTTGTTGCCCTTCTCNAAAACCCAAAAAAACCAAACAGAAAAGCCTACATCCCAGTCAAAAATGTCTTGTCATCCTCTTTGATGCAAAAACTAATTTGGTTTTCATCTGCTACTGAAAGGCGTGCTCTGTGGTCCCAGCTAAGATCCCACTATAGGGCTTCTTCCAACTCTTTTCCATGGCAAATCAAATCAAGAGCAACTTGTCTCATGGGACCAACACACTAACAAAGACTACAGTTTTCCCACTACTTCTTGAATATGCACACCATGCTGCAAAGCCAGCTTCCCTGACAAACCTCACAATTAGAAAGATAGTAGAAAATGGGATTGAAAGGATTTTGTGAGATCAATGTGTCTCTCCTACCTCAAAGGAGAGAGAATACAGCATCACAGGATGTCAGGGGTTGGAAGGGACCCCATGAGATCGAGTCCAACTCCCCTGCCAGAGCAGAACCATAAAATCTAGCTCAGGTCACAGAGGAATGCATGCAGACAGGCCTTGAAAGTCTCCAGAGAAGGAGACTCCACAGTCTCTCTGGGAAGCCTGTTCCAGTGTTCTGTGACCCTTACAGTAAAGAAGTTTCCCCCTTGTGTTGAGGTGGAACCTCCTGTGCCACAACTTACATCCATTGCTCCTTGTCCTATCTCAGGCAGCAAGTGAGCAGAGCCTGCCCCCCTGCTCCTGACACCCAGCCCTCAGATATTTATAGACACTTATTAAATCCCCTCTCAGTCTTCTCTTCTCCAGACTAAAAAGCCACAGGTCCCTCAGCCTCTCCTCATAAGGCAGTGCTCCAGTCCCTTAATCATCCTTGTAGCTCTTCACTGGACCCTCTCCAGTAGACCCCTGTTCCTCTTAAACTGGGGAGGCCAAAACTGAATGCAGTAATGGAGATAGTCTATCCTTAAACCCACCCAGGGCATGTATAAGCACAATGCACTCAATAGGTTATAAACAATCGTTCTGTGCCGTGGCCTCATCCTCCCTACAAATACATGAATGTGTCTATATGCTAATTAGAAATACTTCCTCAAATGCTGGGTGATTGTGTTTTCCTGCACTAGCCACAAAAGTACCAGAAGTACATAAATAGTTGGCCCTTTATCTTGAAGTTAAACTGGAGAGAGAAAACCAAGCAAAACGATAGAAAGTCATTTTAATGAACCATAGAATTCCTAAGGATGGAAAAAGCCTTGAAGATCATCAAGTCCAACTGTCAACCTAAGACCACCACGGCCATTGAACCATCTCCCCAAGTACCATGTCCGCATGTTTCTTGAACACCTCCAGGGATGGTGACTACACCCTCCCTGGGTAACGTGTTCCAACATCTGACAGCTCTTGCAGGAAAGATATTTTTTCATAATATCCAATGTAAACCTCCTCTGGTGAGATTTGAAGCCATTTTCTGTTGTCCTATCACCAGATAGTAGGGAGAAGACATCAACCCTCACCTCACTACAACCTCCTTTGAGGTAGTTGCAGAGAGCAATGAGGTCTTCCCTCAGCCTCCTCTTCTCCAGACTAAACAATCCCAGTTCCTTCAGCTGCTTCTCATAAGACTTGTTTCTCTAGACCCTTCGCCAGATTTGTTGCCCTTCTCTGGACACCCTTTAGCAACTCAACATCCCACGACCACCACGCTGCCGCCCCCCCAACAACGAAAAAAAAAAAAAAAAAAAAATTGCATAGTTGATTACCTGTAAAGCACTGAGTTTAAAAAGCTTTTAGCAGAAAACATGGCAATGATCTGTTAGCATTGCTAAAACACTGTACAAAAATCAGCCAATGTTTTATTTAATATGTAAGGGTCTGTGGAGACAACAGAGCAGTAAGTTAACTGGAAAGGTTATCTTTATTAGGAGCACACTGATAACAGCAGCACCCTGCTGCTTCCTGCCTGGTTTTGGGCTTTAATGTGAGACTTCTGGGCCCGTGCTGGGCTCAGGCACTGTCTCGACTTGTTACCATTCAGTCTTCATTTGTGAATGATAATTTTTGCTTTGAATGGCATGCCTGACTGCAGGGCAGAGTAAATCCAAACCTTTTTAAACTCTAGCCAAAAATTTGCCATGAATTAGGAGACTGCAGCATACTTACAATACAAAATAAAATATCTCTAAGAGTGCTGAGCAGTGGTGGGATGAATAAACGCTGATTTTTTTTTTTTTTTTTTTGATGGGATAATTTTCAAAGCAGCGATTTTGCAAAGGCTCAGGAAGAAAACAATTTTGTTTCATTTCCATAACAGAATCCAGACCTCTGAATTCAACCTCACGAGCTACAATTATGTATAAGAACTACCACTGTGAATTTTCAAACACAATGCCTTTTATTGTCTCTTCTCATTCTTTTCCCTTCCTGTTCTCTGAGATTTTCTGTACTGTGACCCTCCGCAGAAACTTAAGAGCAGAAAGTCTGACTTGAAAGGAAAACTTCCAAGTTTGCAGACTTCAAAGGAAATCAACAACACAAACCTTCAATAGAAGGTATTTGGATGGCATTTGGGTTTTGGTTGATTTTTTTTCAGCCTTATGGGAACAAACAAACAGAAAAAAAACCCTCAAAACTAATTTTATTATAGGGAATCTTGAAAGATGAAAACTAACGTTCAGCTTTTCCATGATGGGTGGAGGAGTATTTCAGTCACCTCCTTCAGAATCCATGCATGATTATCCTGGAGCTTAAGAAATGAAATATACCAAATACTGAAGCCTGCAATTCCCTCCTGCCGTGTAACCCGTGAGACACTGCATTCAAGGACAGTAATGCAGCAGCTTACTATCTACAGCAACTTCCCAAATACTGTCCTTCAATATCACTATTTTATAAAGATGTTTTCCACCTGCACTAGGAGTTAGGCAGCTCTGAAGTACAAATACTGAAGATGAAACACCTACGCAGCACAAGCGGCATGAAAAGCACATCTTGATTTCTGTGTAGAAAGCATTTTGGGATGCAAAGGTTGCTTTCAAAAGTAGTAATCTCTAAGTCATCAAACATCATTGCCTGGGAAATGAGGTTTCTCATCCTAAAAGCCAGACACAAAACATGCCTATGAATGTCACACACACTTTGGTTCTCTAAAACAGCTTAAAAATCTTCACGCTGCTTTTGAAGAAAGGCACGTGAGGCTGTCGCTTTAACCCTGCACCCCAGGCAGACCCTGTTTATGGGTAACATCTGGTTGCAATTACCCACTTGATGGAATGCAAAGCAACAATTTTTGTTACCAATGGGACTGGGAGAACAAACAGGACATTATTTACACATTAAAGAGAGTACTTACCCCGACACCACCGCAAGGAAGCCTGACAAACATTGACGTTAGAGAACCTGTAGGAAAATAAAAGGACCCTGTAAGTCAAAAAGTCAAAGTTCATCACATTTTGGTCCAATTTTATGGCAATGCTGCAATCTTTGCAAACACACTAACAAGCTGAGGTTTTCTTGCAGTTTTCAGAAAACATACGATTGACTCTTACACACAAGGCACACACTTGGACTTGTTCAGAAGCCTTGCCAATATAAAAGCCTCCTAGAAATCACCTGTTTTTACACAAGGTTTGTGTGCTCTCTTACACTTTGGGCAGTCATGCTGACTATAAATGATTGAGATGCTACCAACAACTGCTCAGCATGTCTTCTCAGAAGAACATTTTAAACTCTTTCAACTGCAGAAGGATAAGAAATCGTAAAACCGTGGTTAAAAAGTAACATGGTTACTAGAAGATTTTGGAGCTGATGAACTTCATAAAAGAGGAAGGCAAAAAAAAAAAAAAAAAAGGGGTAGCAAGCAAAGAAAAGGTGTTTTGACTGAAAGAGCAAAATCAATATTAAGAATTTGAGAAAAATAGAATAAAAACATCTGTAGGGCTAATTTTGCATCTCTAAGAATTGTAACACTGCTTTCTGGGCTTGCATACGAGCAAATTATCCTTCATTCAAAATTCACAGAATCACAGAATTAACCAGGTTGGAAAAGAGCTTGAAGATCATGGAGTCCAACCTATCACCTAACCCTTCTAATTAACTAAACCATGGCACTAAGTGCTTCATTCAGCTTCTTTTTAAACATCTCCAGGGATAGTGACTCCACCACCTTTGAGGGCAGCCCATTCCAATGGCCGATCACTCTTTCTGTGAAGAATGAATTATTCTGCAGGTTTACAAGAACATGCTATCTTGTATCCATCATTACCCTGTACGTATGGCTTCTGCAGGCACCTCTGCACCACAGGCAAACAAGGAGGAGGAAATACATACATGAAGACACTGTAAAAGATCCGGAGTACACTGCCTGAGATTCATTTGCTCGTGAATGTTAATGAAAGCTAATGGTGAAATAAGCTGCGTCGAGGTTTTTTTTCCTCTCACCAAACCAAGTTCTAGCTCTGGTCATATCTCTACCAAAAGAATAAATTCCCTTAAAAGCTAAGTACGAACTCTGCTGAGCGTGCATTAGCCATGACAGCAGACAGACTTTGCTGAGGACTGTGCTGATGTCAAAGGCATCGCAGACACATACGGTACCCCTGCGACTGAAAGCAGAGTTAATGCATCTGTATTATTAATCTGAGTGCACAGCGAGATTCGCTCTTTGATTAGATCCACATGAAAGTTCTTAGATCACCCTGCCTCAGACCTCCTGTCACATCTTTCACTGCTAATCCACCCATTATTACAATATTTATCTTCTTGGCAACGATTTAGAACTGCTCTCCACAAATTTGAAAGCAGCCTTTTTTGCCTAACTTCTAAACTTCTTCAACAGGTTCCAAAGCTTTGCTCTGTCAAACAAAAGATGAATCCCTATTTTTCATCCTCAGAGTTTTTAAAGGGCTGTAGCAACACTTCTAGGGGCAGAGTTATCCAATCTGCCTTGAAAGCCAGCATTTTCAAACCCACTTGATAAAACACAGGAAAGCAAATCTTTGCGATGCTCAAGGAAAGTAACTTGACATCAGTGGTGGGCTTCTGTTACAACTATCTTCTAGTGCATATTTAAGGAAGCGTGTTCTTTTAGAGAGGAATAAGACTCAGAAGTAAGGAGCTGCAGGACAATTGCAAAAGTAGAAGTAATCAGCAAAGCCAAAAGATGCCTGCTTACAATTCTGAAAAAGCTGAACTATTTACCTCTTACCACTTTTTCCTAAAGAACTGCCAGATGATGGGGCATCCACCTTATCATTTGCAGAAGCTTAAAAGGAAACATCCTGTGTTTTCACCCCCCAGCTTCACAAGCTCTTCTTTCAAGGCTGAGATTTCTCATGTTTTTTCTCCCTCATAGACATATCAAAGGCAAAGAGTTTACATGGAGTCAGCCACTGGAATCATACACATGTCAAGACATTCACGTCTAACAAACTCACATTTGCATATGTGAGCCTCCCACAAAGCTTTGGTCTCAGACTTCAAACCTGCCATACATTTGTGCTCTAACATATTTAAAAGAACCCCACAAAGCTGTTTTGTAAATTTAAAAGCTTTTAAAATTCTAAGCTGGAGAGGATGGCTGAAGAAGAGGCTGCCAAGAGGTTTGTTCACTTCTATAAACAACTGTGCACATGGAAGTTTTTCAGGGAGGTTTTCCCAACCCATCAGTAGCTTCTACTCTTTCTCAGCTCCAGCACTGTGGAAGCCATCAAGTTAAGAAACTGGGTTTAGGACCAGCCATCACCCTTTCTGCCCTCCTTCCAAAGGAGAACTTCCTGAGTGCCACACTGATGTGCCAGCTTGGCTTACACATCTCATCATTTTGGCTCATAGTGCCATCCCCTCTTGAAGCCCTGGCTGTCCAACTAACCACTTATTTCATCCTGCCCTCTGGGATGACTGATAGCCACACTGAATGGTGAAGCCATTTGTTCTTCCTTCAAGCTCAGTGTTTGGCATGAGTGTCAGCTGCGGCCAATTTACAGCTCCACATCCAAGGGGAGGACAACAGAGCAGCAGGAAGGGACAGTCCACTGCTGTCTGGGCAGAGATGGTCATGCTAGCTGGCAGTGAGTCCCCACTGCTAGCAGTTCAAGGCTAAAAACAGTGTCAAGCGGGTTTAGGAAACAAGTCTAAGCTCAGCTAAGAACTACTGGAAATCCTGGGGACTTGACATTTTGCCTGTGACTGCAAGTCTTTGACAACTTCATCTTTTTTGCAAATTACACCCAAACAGGCAACATTTTGTACTGGAATACCCTCAGGTATTAGAACTCTTTCTCTTCATTATAGGAATAAACTTAATCTATACTGACATTTTAAAGTGAGCCATTAAAGACATGGAGAACATACAGCAAAATTACAGAAGTACTCAGAGGCACAGCAAGAGTTCCTCCTCCCTCAGGTTCTCTAAACAAACCATCAGGAATGGTTCAGCAAAACCTGGGTATTCCCATATCCAATAATAACCAAATAAACTGTTTGTATCTCCAAATGTATCTGATGGAACCATTGATACAGATTGTGCCAAGAGTCAGAGAAGGAGCAGAAAAGTATCTCAAGAGGATCTGACATTTGAATGAGCAGAAGATACCAGTGTTATGACAGTCTACCCTAAAAACCTATCTCAAGGGTATCTCTGAAGGGAAAGAGGTGTCAGAGTGATTCACTGGCCACTCAGGCCCACCACATAGATGATGACTACAGGCATGGTGCTAACCCTGTCTGCTCCAGGCTGAAGGCAACAGTGCTGGAGGACTGCCTAGATCCCATCACAGCATATGGTCAGGGCACACATTCATGCACCTTCAGCACTATGGTTCAAGAACCTACAGAGGAAATGAGTCAATGTGAAAGTGGTGCAACTGCAAAGGAGGAGCCATCTGCTCTAGGTAAACCGGCAGCGGCAGGAAGGTTGGACTAGATGATGGAGTTCTCTTCCAACCCCTATCATTCTGTGATTTTCTGATTCTCAGATCTACCATAGAAGATATAAGTGCTGTTTCTTTGGACTGGTGGATACACTTTAAGCAAGGTGAGAGTTTCCCTCTACCAAGGATGTGACATCATAAATTCTTTAAATTTGACATACTAATTGTGCTATCATTCAGCCAGAGGTGTCCACTCTTCACTTCTCTGCATTTTAAAGAGGTGGTAAGTTAGCTATAAATACAGCACTAACTGCATATTTAAACAACTGGCTAATAGCTTTCCTCTTTGGGGATCTAATGTACATACTGAGTAAGTTGCAAAATCTTTCCAGTTCTTTTGCTGCGACTACTACATCATGCAGGCCATCAAGTTAATCCTCTTTTTATGTCATCCAAAGTCAAGCTAATCCCAAAATAAACTTTCCCAACTTCTGGGTTCCAGAACTGGTTTTCTGCTGATCCCCATGTGAGAACTTGCCAAACTGCCCCTCCAGCCTATCACCTACTGCTGCAAAAAGGCATAGAGTAAACGGAGATGATGCTGCCTCCATGGAGGTAAGGTGCTAAAGTCAACACAGGTTGGTTGCAATGGGGTGTCAGTTATCTGAACAATTAACATCCTAGACTTTTTCCAGGGAAAATGTCTGTATTTTATGACAGATGCAGCCCTGTTTTGTGAAGATCCAGTTTCCAATGGAGGCGATAAACAATCTTACTCCAAATTAAACAAATGCAAAGGCAGCTCTCTTGTAGATTATCCAAAACTTGACAGCTATTTGTTGATGTCTGTGCAGCTGGTTAGTGCTGCAGATTCAGGTCCTTAGTATGGTGTTCCAGTTCCTACCTAGCAATGGATAACCTTCCAACATGCAGAGAAGAGTGTCCAAGGATAAAAAGTAAAATGTCTGATTTACCTTTCCCCCTTATGGAAATCTCCTTTTAGGTTTTGAAGACATCAAGGAAAGGAAGTTTCAGCTATCTAGGATTTAGGGATTGCCTGAAGAAAGGAGATCTATCTTGTACTGCTCTCAAGCAGATGTTGAACAGAGGTGGGAAGAATCTTCTTGGGAACTAGGGCTAAGGATGGAGAGAGCCCCACATCCCACCTTTCATACTGCTGCTGTTATGTGTTTGGCAGACTCAGGGCTGAGGTCAGCAGCAGGAGTGCTGGAGATGAGAAAGGGAACATTGTCCTCAGGGAACGTTACCTAGAAGTTTCTTGCTGTCCAGTTTCTGTCTGTTCAGAGGGTTTGTGCCGTACAGCAATGTATGAGCTTCTGAGTGAACTGTCTGTAGCTCTTCTAGGGTTGCTTTTCTTCCACGAATGCACTGAAAGAGGAAAGAAAAGGAGTGATGAAATCACTGATGAATTGCTTAGATCTCATTGAAGAGCTTTCCTCTTTCCTTAGCAAATATAAAGACAGCAACCGAAACCTAAAAACAATTCTTCTCCCAAAATAATAATTGTAAGACATATTTTGGTTTAAACCCTTATTCAAGAAGATACCTTTACGTATAAAGTCATCTTTAGATTTATTTATGGTTGTTTAAAAAGTACTTACCACAGAGCTTTTGCTAAATTACACAGGTGCTGGCCAAATACTGAATACTCAGTTATAATCCATTAGAAAGCGATTCTCTGGTGAAAAGGTGTCCCTCCAAAGAACTCTCTGACATTCCCACCAGGATTGTTAAGCTAACCTAAAAGTTTCTTCCAAATGCATCGCTTCTCAAGATGAACCTTTCAACAATTCAACTTGCTGCTCTACAACTCCTCTTGGAAAACACACAAATTGGTTTTTTTTATACAATGATGCAGGTTGAGCTTAAAGTACTGCAGCTAACATGTTGACCCTTGTTTGTGTTGCCAATTGAAACTCAGAAAGCAGATGCACACCAGTCAAAACCCTGCCTTCAGTGAACATCACAGCAAAGCTTTTACAGATGTCAGCAGGACCCAACTCCACATTTTACAAACTGGAGAACTTTTTCCTTTTTTGTCATAGAGGTCCAGCAGACCTTTGGGACTTTGTTGCAATCACCTATTTACAACGGAAAATACGTTTGCAAGAACAAAATGCTGCTTGGAGATGCTAAACCTTGGGCATATAAGGATCATGTCATGGTGTCTTACCCAGGAGGGTGTGCTTCCCAGCAGGCAGATAGCACAAGGGTCATATCAGGTTTACCAGAGAAGGCAACCAGCTCCCAGCAGTGTTAAAAACATCTTGTCTTTTTAACTGGGAGCGTGCAACTGCCTCCAAAATGTTAGCTGGGAAGTGTGCAGTGAGTTGAGAAAAAGTTGAGGTTGGGGGTAAGTCAAAAAGTGGCCATGAGAGAGAGGAAAGGAATTATTTAGAAATGAGAAGTGCTTTGCTTCAGAAACACAAAGACTGCTCTCTCCTCAAAAAAAAAAAAACAAAAACAAAATAGAGCTTAGAATTGCACCACAATTTTTTTTGTTGTGATTTGGACTAAAACAATTCAAAAGGAATTGTCATGTTGAGGGGGTTGTTTCCTACAGAAGGAATTACAGGACTATTCCCTTCTGCAATAGTAATACTAGAATATAAACAGTTAATTGCAAGATGCTGGAGGGCTTTGCAAGCTTCTTGTAGAGGGTCACCCAAGATACAAGCCTCAGCAACAAGCATCCCATTGCACAGCCTGTGCAGGATTGCATGCACCTCCTGCATGGCCTTCACCCTGGCTTTGTTGAAATCAGCTGCCTTTTTAAGACTTCTATGCTCCTGAAGAAGCAAAATTTCTAATGAAAACAAACAAACAAACAAAAAAAAAACACAACCAAAAAAACCCCACTCCAACAAGACATCTTAAAAGAAAAAAAAAAAAAGAGAGGCAAAAAGAAATTACATTCCTAAAAAGTGCAGACTTTCCTATGGAAAGCTTGTTCTGAAGAGAAGGTCAAGCTGTGTCTTTTGCTGTGGAGAGCTGCTTCTCTCAGAAAGCACTGCTGTGTGCTGCTGGCTTTGCAGAGCAGTGCTAAAGATCAGGTGCTTCAAAGCCATCAACGCTTCCAGCTGAGCAGTGCCAGCTTTTGCACCTTGCCACCAGCTCAGTCTGAATGTCCTAGGTGTAGCACACTGCAAGCACAGGGACTTCAGGACCTCTACCTCCAAACTATAATATACAGAATAAAAGCAAGAGACTTTTCTGGTCTCCAACCTTCAGTATATGCCTGTGTCATGAGTAGGAGAGTGCAGAGGAAATAACTTTATAAAACCATTGGAGGCATAAGGCAGTGGAAATCAAAGCCTGGCTGGAGTGCTCATGCATTCTGCCTCTCCTAATTTTGGCATTTCTCCTTTCCAGTTCCTCTTTCATTTTCTCTGTGCTTTGCTCCACCACGTAGGTTTCCTGAGGTTAATGATGAGGCAAAAATACAGCATCCCATTAAAGAGGCAATAATCACAAAAATGCTAGACCCAGAAGGGATGGAAATATCTGGCAAATCCCCCTTGAACTTTTATCCTGTATTTCTTTTTTATTCATGGTAAGCCTGCCTCAGTCCCCCCTTTCAGGCTTTTACAGCTTCCCTCTAACCCATATGCCAACTCTTTCCCTTTGAACAAGATGTACTGACCCATTTTCAGCTGCTACATACAAGGACAGAAATAGCACTTTGTGTTTCTTGGCGTTACATGAAGACACCAGGAGAACAGCAGCCTGTCGCAGTAACAAGTCAGCTCTTCTGGATGCCAACGGCTTCAGCTCCCCAGAATGGGTAAGGACTGCTCTCATTTAAAGCAGGTGGCCCTACCAAGACATTCGAGCTCTGTGTTCTTTAGGAGGGTAGCAATGACACCCTCCTCTCTGTGTGACACCCATAACTGAACAGAAACTATGAATGGATGGAGAACTTCTTTCCGAGCTGCAAGTAAAACATGTTCAGGTAAAAACCTATCACTTACTGAAACAAATATATATCACAAGTGTCACAACAAACATTGTCTGGTTAGAAAGGATTGGCTGAGAGCGCTGTTCAGCCTGGAGACGGCTTCAGGGAGACCTTACTGAAGTCTTCTAGTACTTAAAGGGAGCCCATAAGAAAGATGAGAAGGGACTTTTTATTAAGGAGCACACCAATGGAATGAGAAGTAAAGGTTTTAAAATGAAAGAGGGAAAATTCAGATGAGATATAGGAAAGAAGTTTTTCCATTGTGAAGGTGGTGAGGCACTGTAACAGCTTGCTCAGATAAGCTGTAGATGCCCCTTCCCTGGAAGAGTTCTAGGTCAGGTTGGGCAGGGTTTTGGTCTACTGGAAGCTGACCCTACCCATGGCAGGGGGTTTGCACTAGATGATCTCTTAAGGCCTCTTCCAGTTCAAACCATTCTCTAATTCTATGAGTATGTTCCAGAGGCTTTTGTACTTTTCTTGTCTCTCACTTCACATGCCACAAGCTTTGTCCTTAGCACAAAGACAGAAAAAAATTAATCCAATCTCTTCAAAGTAAAGTTAGAGAACACAACACATCCTTCATTTCTGTTTCCAGACCCATCAAGACTTGTATCTCAGTCTACAGATCAGATTGTCATCAGCAAACTTGCTCAGAGCGCATTCCATCCCTTCGCCCAGGTTGCAGATGAATATGTTGACAACAGCACCAGGTACTGACCACTTGTTACAGACCTCCAGCTACACTCTGCAGAGTTGACTGCTCATGCTTTAGACACAGCAGGATTGCTGCATGTACTTGGAGACAGACCCTGCTTGAGGAACTTCCCCGTCCTCCTCAAACAGCTCAGGGCTTTGATTTCCTCTGAAATACACTGCAAAACCTATTGATTTCCTCATGCTCCTGATGAAGGCTGGGAGGATTACTCTGTGCCGTGATTGCGGGTTTTCTTTTGGGGCAGAGTTCTTTTACTGAGATTGCCTCAATTAGTATAATTGTTGCTTTTAAATTCTGAGCATACAAAGTAATTGTTGTATTTTATAAAGCTAACTTAATTAAACAAGCAATAGTCTAAACCACAGCTGTTGTTAAGTTTGGACAACTGCTTTCACTCCAGAGGGTCATCTTTAACCCTGTGCAACTCTGCCAGATTTTACCTATCACACCGCAAATCCAGTGCACGTTTTCCCCTCAGCTGGACATAAAACAGTTTTTGGCCAACTTTAGCACATACATATCTGTTTCACTGCTGAAAAATGAGAGGCAGGAGGGAAGCAATGTTTTTTCTTTCTGTTCTAAAAATATTTGTGCCCCTCCTGGATCACTTCTATTGCTTTTAAGAGAAATGGTAGGAACCCAGCACTTGGCAGGTTGTCCCAGATCCTCTCGGCTGCCTGATGAAAACAGGTTTTCACTTAGTTAATTTCTGAAATTTCAAAGTAAGTATTTGTTTGCATGCATGATAAAAATATTTATCTGGGAGCCCTTCTCTGACTTGGGGCATGTGTGCAACAGAAACTCCACAAGAACATTTCCAGGACAGAAACCCTGAAAATTGATAGAGCTTGCATGAGAAAGCAGAGCTGGGATTCATTTTCAGTGTGCATGTGTGGGGGGAGCGAAAGAGACCTGTTAAAGTCCCTCAGGAAGAGGACAGGGATCCAGCAGAGTGTGCTCCGATCCCACACACTGCATACTGGATTATTGTCTACACAGGGCACTGTATTTTTAACCCATGCTGAGTAACTACTTGCAACCAACAGGATCAAACTACATGCACACCCAGAGCACAGCAAAGGGCTGCTAAGGAAGAAAGGGGAAATGTGAAGATATGGAAATCTCCAAGTTCAAACTGTACTGTTACAGAGTTGAGTTGTCAGAAATGGTTTAAACCACCTCATGGCAAACAATTTTCACATCAGGCCACTGAGTTTACTGAACTGGCTTATAATGTCTGAGGCACAGGACAACAGATCTGCAACAGCAAAGATAAAAATGAGCATGCACAGATGTGTCTGTCAGCAAGACCAACTGAAAAAAAAAAAAAAAAAAAAAAAAAAAAAAAAAAAAAAAACAGGAGCTCAGCAAAAAAAAATAATTGTACAGCCTGGCAAATTTTTGAGTGCTACAATCCAAGTGCTGTTGCTGACTCACAGCAGACCTACTATTAATTCTGAAAATATTCACCTCTTTCTGAGTGCTGCTCTGCAGATGGAGTGGTTATAATCCATTAAAAAATGTAGCTATATAGCAGGTTGCATTGGTAGCATGTGTCACCATCCTCATATAAAGGAACTCCATTGAAAGTTCACACATTGTATGCACACTGCTGTAGAGGGGGGTAGAGGACCCAGCTCATACTGCCCTGCATGGAGCTTTGGCATGAACAGCAGGGATTTTGAAAAGTAGTATAATTATTAAAAGTAATCACAATTATCAAGTCAGACTTCAAAACTCCTTTAAATTGATCATATAATGGAATATGTCCCACAGAATAAAGCTTTCTGCATGTTATGTTTGCAGCATTCCTGTCCTGACAGTAAGCAGACAAGTCCATTGTCCCATGCAATACCAACAGCTAATGCACCAACCTAGCAGCAGAAATCATGCGTGTCTAAAATGCTGTTCCCTTGCTATGCAAGAGCACCTGATAGGGAGGTAATCTTCCCTGAAGGAAATCCCCATATAGTCCTCCACTCTGCTTGCTGATAGAGAAATTCTGACCGAGTAGTTTCAGAAAGACTCTGAAGAGCAGGGAAGTGAACACATAGTTTTGCAGTGTGGAATAGAATTACACTGACCAAGGAGAGTGGAAAGAGAGCAAGTGGCTCCAGAAAAAAAAAAAAAAAAAAATAGGAACAGAAGAGTGAAATGTGGAGACAGGAAGGAGATGGACAAACAAGGAAATGATGTGCTCATCAAGCCCATGAGAAAAGTTAAGATAAAGAAGGAAATTTTAACACAGGTCTGAGCAGGAGTGAGTATAAAGGAAAGCTAGAGAGAGAAGTAAATGCAATTAGAGTAATTGGTTATTCTGAAATGACAGGTCATTGTCACCTTGAAGGTCATGAAGAAAGCAATGAGGAGAGAAAACACCACAATTAAGGTAGAAAGTGAATATCATGTATTTATAGTTTTCAGAAAAAGGAAGAGTCAAGGTGAGGCTGAATGTCACCTATGGTCAGAGGGGAAACACAGATAGGAAGCAGGTGAACATCAAGAACAACTCCAACTATGAGAGCAACTGAAAATATCAAATTAAGCAAAATAACAGTTGCCTGGGATCGTCCAGTGAAGAACTTACACATCAGAAAACATCTGTAACACAAATTTAGGAGCCAAGGCAATCAGCACTGCACAACTTCTACTTCTAAACAAAGAGTTACACAGTAGTAGGGTAGTTGACTTTGGAGGTTTTTTCTGGTCCCAAATAATAATCTCAAAATTCAATCAAATAGGTCTCCATAGACCGAAACACGTCTGAAGTTCTTTCTTGCTCCCTTCAGGGATACGTGAGGGTAGGACCCATAACAATGCTGCCACCACGTGGAGGTCTTTTGTGATTGCTCAGAAAATACTTCTAGCCAGCAGCTGACACGACTCAAATACAATCTGTGATTCAGTCCCCTCAGATGCTTAACGAATTGATGAACACACACTACCATTAATTTGTCATCACTGCTATTAGTAGAGATGAATAATAATTATTAACAATCATTATTAATCATTAGTCTGTATATTTTAGTATCTTTTTCTCTTAGCTTGTCTTGCTCTTAAAATACATATGTCTAATAAAGTTAATTTAATCTCTTGTGGTGGAATAGTGTTTAGATCACAGATTTGTCAGGGCTGGAAAGGATCCCAAGGATCACCTAGCTCCAACCGCCTTACCATGGGCAGGGACACCTCACACTAGATCAGGTTGCTGAGAGCCCCACCCAGCCTGGCTTTAAAAGTTTCCAGGGATGGGGCTTCTGCCACCTTCCTGGGCAACCCGTTACAATGTCTCACCACCCTTATGGCAAAGAACTACTTCCTAACGTTCAAACTGAATCTACCCACTTCTAGTTTTGCTCCATTTCCCCCAGTCCTATCACTACCTAACATCCCTAAAAGTCCCTCACCAGATTTCTTTAGGACCAAAAATTACAGGAGCAGCTTCACTGCAACATCAGGCAAGAGCATTCTCCTGTGTTTCACAACATTGTGAACAGACATCATGACACAATGAAATCAGATCACTAGAAAAGTACTCTTGACAGATGCACACTCAACGAGCATGAGCAGCCATCTAGGAATGGATCAGATTTAGGCCACATATGGCAAAACACTGTCAACAGCTGGAGCTATAAAAATATCAAGCCAGAACACAGTATAAAGTTTACACGTCCAGGTAGCAGCCAACAATCTGAGCTGCAGATTTGGTTCATACACTACTGTCCAGACCAGAAATCAGTCCTCCAAAACCACTAATAATCCAGCAGTTGAATCAGACAAATTCACATCCTCCCCTGCCCTCAGGCCCACCAGCTCATCTTCCCCTTCACTAGTATTTTTATTACCTCGCACTTGCCACGGAGACCTGTCTCCTGAAGCCGGGACCAGATGCTCTGGATCCTTCCTGCATGCTCTGGGTGGCTGTTTGTGTTCCCACAGGTACACTGGTGTTTTAGCATCAATGTGTCATATACAAGGCCTGCAACAGAGGTTACAAAATTGCTCTCCGTTAACAAAATAAAAAACAAATTAAAAAAAAAAACCAGATACATGGAAAAAGCACCCCACTTTTTTATTTTTATGCTAGCACTTCATATTCTACTGAATACTTCTAAAGACAGACTCGATGTTTTACCAGGACCCACAGAGCTCTACCAAATGAAAATCCAAGACGCTGCTTTAAGCCAGCACTAAACCTGCAATGATCCCTTCCTCCAGACATCCTCAATGGCTCTAGAAAAGAAATGAGGTCCCAAGAACTCTGCAGGTTGGTGACAGAATGGGGTGACAACTGAAAGCATCAGTACCAGTACAGATGTGCCAGGGCAGAATCGTGATCTAAGAGGGGACTGACCTGCAGTTTTTCTGCTGGGTGCTTTTGTAACTGCTGCTAAAATGATTCTAGGGCTTGGGATTAAGAACCTAAAGGACTAAGTCGTTAGCAGACACTAGGTTTCATGAAATAGTTTGTGCCCCAGTCTTTGTATCAATATTATTTGTCAACATGCTAATTAAGGCTATTAGCACACATTTGGGCATAATTATTCGGCACAATATGTAGGTATTTAGCAGTGTTGTTTCATTTGAATGTGGGAGTCAGGCAGTTAAATCCCCTTGCATTACCAAGTATTTATGGCATGACAACAGTGTAGGAGATTTTGATTCATGCTCCAGAGTTGCCTGGGTATGGTTTTGGAAGCAGAGTTATGATTTCATAGCCAATGTTCCACTGGAGAAAAGCAGCAGGTCCTCCACAGCTATGCAGTCCTGGGGACAAAAGACTCTTTTTTTCCTCCAGCAAAGGAGACATAGTTAAATGTTTAAATCTACCCTTCCCTTCAGCCAAAAGCTCCAGAGAACAGAACATAAAAGGCTGGAGTTTTCCCCCCCACCTAGGTTTCTTGCAAGAAATATCTGTCTGAAGGAGGCACATTATAAAGTTGCAAATAAAACATTTTGATGAGAATCCAAAGCCTTTGAATTAGCAGCAAAGAAGCTGTTCCCAGATTCTGATGTCAAAGGGTGATGTTGCTCCTCCAAAATCCCAGAGGAGCACACCTATGCCGTGGCATGAACGCAGTACAAGGAGTTTTCATGTAGCCAGTTTAAAGTACTGATACACAGCACAATTTGCAACTGCACGGAGTTCAAAGGGGCTTGTAAGAAACCAGACTCCGAGAACGTCCATGCACATGCACCCTGGAGGCTCAGCACCACGCTGCTGCATGTACCCAAGGCTTGGCTCAAGCTGGAATCACACCTTCTGACTGAGTGTAGGCATGTTCTGCCACTGAAATATTTGGCTTTCCCCTCTGAGGCAAACTCTGGCACCGACACTTTCAGGTATTCAGTCTTAGGGAGGGATCTGGCAGTTCCTTGCTTTGCTGTAGGTGAGTGCAAAGACAAAAAAATCCAGACCACATTCAGTTCTACGAAAAGAACAGAGCACTGGGTAATTGACTGCCTTTGGGTTAGCCAAAGTTCAGTTAAGTAAGACTGTGCTGCAAAGCTCTGTAGAGGTCTCTCGTGTATTTGATTCATGGCACCAAACTTCATTAGATGCTGCTGGGCAAAGGCAAGGACTGTAAATGCTACCTGAGAAGAAGCTGTAGCCCAGTGGCAAGGTTGGCTGTCCATAAGAACTCCCCAGTCTGAGTTAATTTAAAATACTCTTAAGGTCTATGGTAACCTTGCCTCAGATTAATCTCTACTAGAAGGAAACTCATTTTCAGGGAACATCATGCATTTAAGAACAGGCTGGGGCGTTTAAGGACAGGCTGGGGGAGTTGTAGTTGTTTAGCCTGGAGAAAAGAAATCTCCATGGAGACCGTATTACTGCCTTTCAGGGGGGCCTACAGGAATGATGAGGAGGGCATCTTTATCAGGGAATTTATTGATAGGACGAGGGGTAACTATTTAAAAATGAAAGACAGTAGATCCAGATTAGACATAAGAAGGAAATTCTTCACTGTGAGGGCGGTAAGGCACCAGCACAGGTTGTGCAGAGAAGCTGTGGATGCTTCATCACTGCGAATGTCCAAGGCCAGGCTGGATGGGGCTTTGAGCAGTATGGTCTAGTGGAAGATGTCCCCGATCATGACAGCAGGTGTGGAATTAGATGACCTTTAAGGTCCCTTCCAACCCAAACCAGTCTAGGATTCCATGGTTTGTTACCAAAAGAGATCCACATAGATGTCCACTTAGACTACATGAGACAGCGTGCTTGACTAGTGGTGCTGCCTTCTCTGATTTCCAGAGGACTACAGTTAGGCTTTGTAGACTCAAAAGTCACAAGCTGCATGTGTTATCGATTTACACTAGGGCTGGTAGGACGGAGACCAATACAAATCAAACCAAAGATAAATGCAAATGAAAAAAACAGCTGTTTGCATTGACCTTACATTCTTCTGTTCTTCTCTTGTCTTTCAATGGTGCAGCAGATCTGCTACGTATCTCCCAGGGTTTTTTTGAGGAATCACAGAATCACAGAATGGTTTGGGTTGGAAGGAACTTCCATCATCTAATCCAACCACTGTGCCATGGGGCAGGGACACATTACACCAGACCAGGCTGCCCACAGCTCTATCCAAAATGGCCTCAAATCTTTTCAGGGAAGGGCCGTCCACAACTTTTGTTCTGCCCTCACAGCAAAGTATATCTTCTAAATATCCCATCTAAATCCACCCTCTTTTAGTTTGAAACTGTTACCTCTTGTCCTATCACTACACCACCGGATAAAGTTTAGTGTCATCTCAGAAGCAGTCAGCGGTATTTATCGGCTCATTCTCCACAGTGTCAGCTGAGAGCATGGCACCAGTGAGAGCTGATAGAAGGTAGCTGTGGGTGAGATCCCCAGGCACACAAACCAGCAGCTGCTGGAGAACTACATGTCTTTAAAATACACATGGAGATCTAAAATAGGGTTTGGTAACTGCGCCTATTCAACATAGGCAGATGAAGGGGTTAGAGAAAAGGCTTTATGAAAAGGGAGTTGTAGGTTGTTAGCGGAGACCATAGTGGGATTTACAGAATTTGGTTATCCATGAAGTTTCTCCTTTCCCAATGATTCAGTCCTAACAGCAGTGTCTCAATGAAGTTCTTCTACTGTAATCACATGTCACTCAACATTTCTGTTTCTTAAAAACTAAGCCACTGGAAAGAAGGAAGCTGTTCCAAGTTCCTTCCTGTGGTTAGGGTCACTCAAATGAACACACACACACACACATAAAGGAAACTTTGGCAATTTAACTTAAGATACAAAACTACATTGGCCATTACAAGTTAAATTAAGTGGTGCTGGAAGCAATACTCTTTAAGACATGAGAACAATCACTTTTAAAGGTCAGCACTAAAGCATAACCAACTTGCTTTTCTTGGCAGAACAAACATATGATTTGAGTTTCAGATAATTACATTGCTCTGCGCAGGAGAGAATAAATGCCTTCATCAGAAATGAAAAATACTTTAATGCAGAAGATCAGAACAATTTGTGGAACCGTTTTTACAGGAGATCAGAGACTGGATAATTGGAGCTATGCAAATTAATGGCCTAACCTGAGAAGTCTTATTCAAGTGTGTAGAATAGTGCATGCAGAAGTATTCATTAAAGTCAAGGGGGCCACTTGTGCTAGAGAGGGCAAGTTCAAGGACTAGCTTGCTGGTGGAAAGGAAAATTAAATGTCATGCTTTGGGACATAAAACTGATTGCCCGAAGAAGTCAGGAAGGGCATTGTTTTCACTTTCACGTGGAATAATACACATCATGTTTGAGAGGCGTATTATACTGTTCTTTCCCTGTATCTTTGAATTCTCAGGTACTGGTCCCTGAGAGACAGGAAAATAAATCATATCTAAACCTCAGAGTTTGCAGTTGCCTGGTCCTAAGACCCTCCAGAGGAAGCATTAGTGTTTTCTATTGAACACCCCAAACATGAAATTGATGAACAATTCTTTGTGTGTAGGACAATAAGAGAACTCTTAAAAGCCACATTTGTGCCTACAGTGATCACTATCGGTTTCATTAGGGCCACTGACTGAGGTTTGTTCTCTTCAGCCCTCCCACAAAATTATAACAATTCAAATCTTAATTCCTCTGGAATCCAAAGCACATAATCATGTTAGGATCAGTCTCCAAAGCAGCCACTTATCAAACACATGGATTTGCCTAGTGAAACATTAAGTCCGATGCACTTCAGCACTGCTTACTTTGAAAAAAACCCAAAAACTTTAATTTCCTGCCTTTCAAAGAATAGTTCAATCCCAGCGATTAAGCTTTAGTATCCACCTCCAAAAACACAATTTCCGACACACCGTGGACAGCTTCAAGAAAACCTTACCAACCTAAGTCATGCACACATGCTCAGCAGCTGAAATGCCTGCCCTTCTGCTCGGTGCTTGCATGCCTATAGTAGAAAGCTCTTTCTTCCTGCCACTGTTAAGCAGACAGTGATGGTTAATTAAACTAGTCTTTCACCTTTTAGGGTGAGGTGAAGGACTGGTTATAGGACTAGTGTAGAGGTCACGCAACTTATGCTTTACACCTTTATTAGTGCTCAGTGAATTCCCCATGCTTTCTCCTTTAACGCCACTTTTTTGTGTTCTTCCTTTTCTGTTCACCTACCATGAATGTAGAGAACTATATGAGATAGAAGGCAATGAAGAAATCTAGTCCTTAATGCTGTGAAAAATGACATTTTACAGGTGAACTACACTAAGCATTCCTCATATTGCTGCACTGTGCGGTGCTATACAAAAGCGATGTGATATTCTACTAATTATTTTAAGCCATCTTTCTGTTTTTTAAACCCTGCCTCCAAAGAAAACAGATCATAACATTGTAACAGTGTCTTTTCAAAGCAGCACAGTTCTCAAATCTGCATTCTTACCATTATCTGTATTTTTAAATTAAACTTAGAGGCACATATCTAAGTCAAACCTATATCCTCTGGTAGGAAATGTTATTGTATGTTCAATGTCTTGCATATGATTGACAGGGTAACTTAAATACTGGAGGAAGAGAAGGGCAGAAAGAGAAAGAATGAATAATCTCTTAAAGTAGGGCCAGGCTTCCTTGTTTTTAAAGCTCTAAGGTTTGGGTCTAAGTGTATTAGATGATCAAGTTTCATCTGGTAAGACTGTGAGCCAGGGGACTACCCTTCCTTGCATCCTTGGCAAAAGTCAAAATCTAGAATAATCCTCCTATAACTGGTTGCATTAGAAAAAGCAGTTTTGCTGAAATTCAGGGTTCCAATATTGACAACAGAGAGAGACTTAAAGGGCTGATTTGCAAAAATGAGATAGTGCTTGGGTTTTTGCAGAGCTGATCACGCATGCTTTCCACCCTGCAGCCAGCAGCTGAAGAACAAAGTTGTATTTAACATATCACTATTACTATGCCTCTGAAAATAGACCTGATTCACAGTGCTGATTTTAATGATGTAAAAAGTGTGGGTTAGATAAGAAAAAACGGGTAAGTGAAAGAGAAACAAAATCATGAGTTGCTCTTATTTGGGCATTTGGGACTTTTTTTTTTTACTTCCCCTTCCTCTTCCCAGGGCATACACCACATTGCAAAATGTTCATTCACAAAATAGAGCTTGACATTTGGGGAAGAAGGCAGACTTATTTTAGAGTCTGTCCAATCACTCAACATATGACTTGAAAAGTTGCAAATAAATTAACTTTCATCTGTTACTAAGGCTACTGAATAGGCAGAAGGGATTTTGGTGGAAAAAAGTTAGTTGTCAGGGTTCAGGAACAATTAATCATAGGATTCTTTAGGTTAGAAGAGAATTTTAATATCACCAAGTCCAGCTGTTAACGCAGTGCTGCTGAGTCACCACTAAACCATATTCCTCAGCACCAGACCTACAAGTCTTCTAAATCCCTCCAGGGATGGGGACTCCACCATTTCCCTGTGCAGCACGTTACAGTGGTTGACAATCCTTTTGAGGAAGATTTTTTTTTTCCTAATGCTCAACTAACCTTTCCCTGGAGTAACTTGAGACCATTTCCTCTTCTCCTAATGCTTGTTACTTGGGAAAAGAGACCAACCCTCACCCCGTTTCAACTTCCTTCCAGGCACCCGTAGAGAGGAACAAAGTCTTCTCTCAACCTCCCATCCTCCAGGCTGAACAATGCCAGTTTTGTCAGCTGCTCCTCCTAACACCTGACTATACACCCTTCACCAGCTTTGTTGCCTTGGACACAGTATCATTTTTGCAGCGAGAGGCCAAAACTGAAGACAGTATTTGATGTGTGGCCTCACCAATGCCAAGTGCAGAGGGCTGATCACTTCCCTAGGATTGGGAGACTAATATCTCTTTTGCACTTACGGTTTTCACTGCACTCGTAATTTTCCTTTGAGATTAAGATTGAACAGATGAGAAAAACACTTTGCGAGTCTGTCTGTTCAACGTAACTTGAAATAATCAACTCACCTCATTTTTCCTAACCTATGGGAACAGACTCCTGGGCAGAGACTGTGTTTTAGAAGGAGGAGCAGGCACATTGCCCAGAGTGGGTAACTTATGGCAAGAGATTGTGCGGGACTGGAGAAGGTGCAGAAAATACAGCCAACAGATATTGCACTTGGCACGCTGTCCTTTTTCAATATCTTTGCCTCTCTCTGCCTTGCATCTAAATCAGCTTTGTCACAGCATATGACTGGTCCTTTTTTCTGGAGATACATAATTAAAATACTGTGCTACGCTTCTATTAATTTTCACAGGTCTTTTTCTGTCTGGGGAAGGGACAAGCAGGACAACAGGGCATAGAAGGACTGAATCTTATCCTTGATAAAAACAGGGTGTTATGGAGTCCCCAAACACAGTTGAGACACAGCCCCCATATGGTTTCACAAGGACAGGACAGAAAAGCATAACATACAGTAAAACAGTAACCACAGCCCCACTACTTCAGCCTCCAGGGCCCCAAATTGTTACCTGTTGTGAACCTTGGCTTAGTGGGTGGCTCCTGTACAGACATTGGGAAGGTGGCCGAGGCAGGTGAGGACTGTGCACGAGAGAGAGGCCGATGCCCTCCAAAAGAAACGGGCATGCCCGCTGCCTCTAGAGATGCCTGGTAGTTTCTCAGCTGGTGAATACGCTGCTGCTCCAACAGAAGAGCTTGCTGCAGGGGAAAAGAAGCAGGTAGTTCCTGAAAGCCTGTATGGCGTCTTCATAAAAGGATTATTATGGTCTCCTTTTCCCAACAAATGGGCACATGGCACACGTGTGCAGAAAATGAAGATGTGCACATTTTAGAGCAAAGTCAATGCTGGAACAGGTTGCCCAAAGAGGTGGTAGATGCTTCATCCCTGAAACATTCAAGGTCAGGTTAGACAGGCTCCAAACAACCTAATTTAGTAGAATACGTCTCTGCTCACTGCAGGGGTATTAGACTAGATGACCTTTAAAGGTCCCTTCCAACCCAAATGATTCTGTAAGTGCAGCTGGTGCATGCTGGCAAGGTTGTTAGCAGAAGCCCCATCCTCCCCCTGGGTCTCCTCTTGTGCCTCTTGCAGAATCACAGAATGGCAGGAATTGGAAGGGACTTCCAGAGATTATCTAATTCAATCCCTCTGTGAAAGCAACTTCACCTAGGTCAGGCTGCACAAGAACACATCCAGAGGGGTCTGAATGTCTTCAGAGCAAGAGACTCCACAACCTCTCTGGGCAGTCTGTTCCAGTGCTCTTTCACCTTCAAAGTAAAGAGCTTTCTGCGTTATGTTTAAGTGAAACCTCCTATGTTATAGTTTATACCTGCAGCCCCTTGTTGTGTCACTGGGCACCACTGAAAAGAGCCCAGCCACATACTGTTGACCTTCACCCTTCAGGTATTTACAGGCACTGATAAGATTCTGTCTCAGTCTTCTCTTTTCCAAGCTAAAGAGCCCCAAGTCTCTCAGCCTCTTCTTGTAAGAGATATGCTTCAGTCCTCTAATCATCTTTATGGTCCTCCATTAGACTCTCTCTAGTAGTTAGGACTGTCTCCACTGCTGCAGAAGTAGATTTAACAGCGTGATGCACCAGACCAGGGAACAAGTCTGGCTCAACTGGATCCCTGGCAGGAGAGCTGGTTCTCTGTGCAGCCACACCATCAGCTGGACAGGTTCTTGGTCTAAAGGGATGGCTGTTCTGGCTTTCAGTGCAGCTGCGGCCTAACAACCTCCACATTTCCTTTATTTACTCCCTCTTCTTTGAAACAAAATAATTGCAGAGGACATATTTTCAAGATTTTGGTGTGATCATGCACCCAGGAGTAGGGCAGCAGGAGCTGCACTTTCAGAGGAATGGTATCACTGTGGTCCTTCAGTAGCAGCATGTTACATTTAATTTATTTGTTTACAAAGGCAATGAGGCTTTGTACAGGCTTGGTTGGCAATGGTATTGATCCTTCAAGGCAGCACTGTTACGAAGGTAATGCTGTTCAGTAAAGAACTGAAAAATGCATTTTCTGAGCAATACCAGTCTGTGACATTCATGACAGGCAAGTCAGTCCTGTAGTGCTAGGAAGATGGCAGCAAGAGGTAAATGACTACATGGAGTAACCAGTTTGCACCTGATTTACAGACACTGCAACTGCAAACCTGGCACAAGTTCCCTCTCCCTAGACAAGGGGTGTGCAGTCTGCTCTTGGCTGCAGATCCTGTGTGAGGGTTCACCACGGCTGTAGGTAGTCAGATGCCGAGAGCTAAGGGCTGTAAAGATGAGCAGAACACTGACGCCTTAAGAGAATCATAACCTTCTCACCTTCATTACTGCTACCACAACAGGCAGCTTTGGGAGACTGCCATGTAAATGGGAAGATTATGCTATGTCGTTACTGGATTTATTACTTGCAATCCACAAGCCTCTGGTGCTTACCCTCAAAAGTGAACACAGCAGCAATCTCTGGGATCTCCAGCTGAAGAATGAATCTCCTTCAATGAACCTCATCCTTTGTTCCCTTACACAGTTGTTCTCTACGCCAGAGTTTTTTTTAAAAACATAAAATCCTCTGCTAGTATTGAGTCCTCAAAAAGCATCAGTTTTTCTTTCCAAAGAAACAAACTGAAAGTGGCCCAATGGCTGCAGACAAATTGACTGCATTTTGTGCAGGTGATCCAGATTCTCTTGGTTGGCACTTCAAAGTTGACATGGTAACTCCAGGGAAAGATGGCACTGATTTTTACCTGCAGGTTTCTCTACGTAGCAAACTTTCAAAGAGTTGGTTTCTCCCAGCTTCTTCCTTTTAGAGTAGTATAAGGTGACTGCCAAGAACCAAACAATTTTCTACAAAGAACCAAGTCCCAGACTTGGTATTTTGCAAGCTTACCTGACGGAAGAGCAGCTCCTGCTCAGCCTGCCTCTGTCCCGACTCCAGGTCCTGCTGTGGCTCTGCTTCCTCCTCATCACTCTCAATGGGTTCTTGCTTTACTTGCACTACACTGGCCAGCCCTGGGGCCTCCTTCTGGCTTGCAACCCTGTCGCTGTATGGCTCCTCCAAAAGGGCTTGGTGTTCTCGTAACTCTTCTTCTGTCTCCTCAGGGTGGCTTTCATGCTGGCGAGCTGGCTCGTTGGGTTTTGATATAATCTGAAAACAACCCAGAGATTTATCAATAAATAAAATGTAACTCATATAACAGGTAAGGATCACTCTGTTCTTCTCAAACAGCCAGCTTCATTAAAAGAGGAATTGTGAATTACTGATTTTATCTTGTAAACACAAGGTCCAAAACAGCCACTCAGTGGAAGGTCAGGGTAACCTTGGCATTAAGCACTATGAAATCCTGTGCCCCATGTAATGATGGCCCCTTCATTTTGCACTTGATTTTCCTTCCTAAGAAATAAGAGCCTCTTGTGCTTGCACACCTATGGATGCTACTTCAGTCACAAACCCATGCGGGAGAAGCATAATAACGATCAGTACATCTGGCAATTAAATTCTGAATAAAGATGAGAGATACAGACCCTCTAAGAGGGTTTCTGCTACTTTGCTTGCCCAGCTTCTTCTTGAATCACCTCCTGCATTTTATCTGTGAGAAAGATTCCTTTGAAATTTGCACTCTTAGGAAGTTAGTTTGAAGGAAACTGAGGACATTCAGTTTACAGCATCTGTACAGAAGGAAACTGCAAGAACAGCATCATTCTAACCAGATCTTCCTAACCAGAGGTAGTGAACTTTTCAGAAAGCAGCTGCTAAAACAAAGGGAACTATATAATTTTCACTACAATTCACTCAGACTTTTTCAAAGTTCATTGTTGAGATAAAATTCAGTTCTCCATCTCAGACTGCTTATGAATTTTATTTGGAACAACAGCAACAAAAAAAAGAACAAAAAAGAACTGTTTTTAAATCCGGCATAGGTAAATAAATCAATCTCCTTTCTTTAAAAGAGCTCAGGCTGTACTTGTTTCACAGGCTTATAAAGAACTGCTGAACTTTGAAAGTTCTCAGAGCAGAGCTTTAATAAGGATTAGGTCATTGGTACAAAAAGCAATATTGATTTTAAATCTAATAAAGCTTAATCAAAACATGGTTATTGAACACATGCAGGAGGAGTGACTACTGGTAAGTAACCTGGTCTTTGAAGAACAGTGGCTAAAACCTGAAATTAAATATTTTTCCCTAAATGTAGGAAGAGAGGTTCTGCCACATAATTTAAGCAAACCTATACAAAACAGATGTAGGCAGACAAAGGTAATGTAATGGATCAGTTGCTTGCAAGTATCACAGCAAGGATGGCAAGAGGTTGCTCAGAGCTGCACAAAGGATCTCAAGTAAGTGGGATTCAAAGCTCTTAAAAACAGAGCCTTGCAAGGACCAGGATGCAGTGCCATGGCTTTCCAGCACTTTGTGGATTACTGCATTTCAGAAGAGATAATGACTTAACACAGTCAGAAAAGAAACTGACATAAGATATACATGCATGTCCCTTTTTTAGTAGAAAGGCCATCCCTCAGAAATCCCAGGCTCCTGAGATCAGAGGCAAAGTCTGGAGCAAGGAAAACTTGGTGGAGGATCAGTAGGTTTAGGGAGCGCTTCAGAAAACCTGGACATCCACAAGCCCATGGGGCCTGATGGGTTCAACTTACAGGTGATGGGACAAGAGACAACAAGCCCAAATTAAAACACATGAAATTCCTTCTGAACACAAACCCCTGTATCTTTTACTGAAAAGGTAGTCAAGCACTTAAACAGGTTGTCTATAGAGGTTGTAGAGCCTCCATCCTTGGAGATATTCAACACACAACTGGATATGGTCCTGGGACAACCAGCTCTAGCCGACTCTGCTTGAGTAAGGACATCAGACTAAATGATCTCATAAGGTTTCTGCCAACCTAAAAGACTCAGTGATCAAAACTGCTTAAGGATTTTTGTGAGGCATCTCCCACTCCACCCCCCCATCTCCCCAGCTTCATTACTTGTAATGTACATTGGATAACAAAATCACATTAAGCTAAAGGTAATTCTTCCATTAATTTTCTTTAAGACCTCTTAGGCTTGATGAATATAATCTCCTTTAAAGATAATTAAATCCTCATAAACCATCTTCTGCTACTTCTCTTCTGGGACTGAAGGTCTCGAGCTTTGAACTTAATACCTTTTGAACTTACGAACTACAAAAAGTAATTGCTGGGAAAATAACTTACAATGTAATTGTCAAATCTAATGGAAATGAAAAGCAGTGTAATTCTCTAGAAGTTTTAAATTATTCCAACTCCATAAAAATGTAAGACTTAAATGAAAAAAAAAAAAAAGAAGGTTGAAAGTTCAAGTGGTCACTGACAAGGACATTTCAAACATTGAGTTTGCTCTCCTAATACAAAGCGAATCTCTTGGTATGTCACTTGTCCTAGTTGCTGCAACTCCATTCTTCTTAAAGGATAATTTTGCAAAGACACAATTTGTTATGAATATATTTCTTACAGTACATGAGTATGTCCATGCCAGGCTCATTAAAATTCCCTAAAAATCTTCATTTTTGGCAATTTTATTAACACGTTTGTGCAATTTAAGAAAATTTAGGGTAATAAAAGTGCAAGGGAAAGAGTATAAAGTTAACATAGCATTGAAAATGCTTATGACTATATCTGAAACAGCAAACAACTACGTAATGCATCATAAATATAATATAAATCCTTCCCTTAATTAGCTCTCTAGCTTACTTTGCAATGAGGTTACTCCTCTATTTTCTAAACACAGCTGCTTCTGGCTATCACATTCTGCCACCATAAAACACTGTTGAAAGCACTGTCTCTCTAGCCTTAGATACCTAACTATTACAGTACAGAAGAAACTACATCTCTAGTCACAAACGTTTTTTAAAAGACACAGTTGGCAACATTTCTTATCTACATCTCTGAAATACGAAGATCAGAAAGGAAAAAAAATCCTAACAATGTCAGTCCACAATACAAGGAATTCTTCATTTTTCTGTGGAATGCTTCAGAAGGAAAAAAAAAGCTGCGCTTCTTTGCTTGTAAAATTTCAGCACAGTTGGCACCTGATTTATTTACTAGATATGATGTATCTGTTTGTCATAGAACAGTTTGGGTTGGAAAGGACTTTAAAGATCATTTAGTTCCACCATCCTGTCACAGCGGACACCTTTCACTAGACCAGGTTGCTCAAAGTCCCATCCAACCTGGCCTTGAACATCTCCAGGGATGTGGCACTGATGATTTCTTTGGGCAACCCATTCCAACGCCTTGTCACTCTCACAGTAAAGAATTTCTTCCTTGCATCTAATCTAAATCCACCATCTTTCAGTTTAAAACCCTCATTCTATTATCCCTCATTCTATTATTACACTACCTGATATGGAATCCCTCTTCATCATTTCTGTAGGCCCTCTTTAAGTACTGAAAGGCCACTATAAGGTCACCTTTGAGCCTTCTTGTCCATAGCCTGAACAGTCCCATATCCTTATCTAGAATGTTGTTTAATGTCTCAAAGCCTGGTTCTGAAGGATGTCAATTTTATAGTGTGGTCATCACTAGAGCATTCAGAGAGTATCATTTCATATTTTATCATCTCTGTCCATGATAACTCAATGGCAGAAAGGCAGTGGAGTTGCTCCATGTCATCATATGTTCACCCACAGCATAGATTATGGTCAAACTATGCACTGGATGGGGGTTTTGATTTTAAGATTAGATGCTTTAAGTGTGAAAGTATACCTCCGCAGCTGGCAGTTCCATTTAATTGTCCTGCAAAAGACATGGAGAAGATGAATGTGCTGCTGGAAGCTGCTCACTGGCTGGATCTGCTCAGTGCAGGTGGTGGCTTCTGAGTGTGTTTTTTTCCTCTCCTTAAAACAAGTGCAAATGTCACCATCAGGTGACACCAGGTGAGCAGAGCTGGGACTCCCATTTTCCATGTAGAGCCCTGCAGTGAGCTAGGGAAGTCCCTATCAGCGAGCTGGCTCCCAAACAGGATGAACCACATACTTTGAAATACTCATGTGATCCCCAGTTTACTGCTGAGAGCAGCAGACCAAGGACTGAAATTAAAAGAGGAGAGCTTTAGACTAAATATAAGGAATAAAGCTTTTATACTGAGGGTGGTGAAATACTGGCTGCACAGGTTGCCCAGCAAGGTGGTAGAAGCTCCATCTCTGGAAACAGTTGAGGTCAGGTTGGAAGGGGCTCTAAGCAACCTCCTCTAGTGGAAGAGGTCTCTGCCCACCGGAGGGGGGTTGGACTAGATGCCCTTAAGCTCCCTTTACAACCCAAAGCATTCTATGAGTTTGCCCTTGTTTGCCTGATTCCAAGTTACTGCTCCAAAGCCTCAGGCACCAAGGCTTCACAGCCAAATCCCCTAGATGATTATTTTTAATCAGGAGCAAACCAACATATTTTTCCTTAGCCACCTTCTTGGAAAGAGGAAGAATTGTTTTGGCTGCACCCTTCTCAAAAAAATTCATTTGAGGTAGACACCTACCAGGGAAAGCTTAAGGCAAAAAAACCTTAAAGTTTGGAAAAATCACAAGCAATTGAAAGCAGCCTTGTGTTATTTACAGGAAATTCAACACAACCCGAACAGACACTGCCGTCAGTTCTGTGAATAGTTAAAAGGCAGCAATCTATTACATTATTTTTAGTTGTGCCCTTAACTTTTCTACACACGAGGGTCTTAAAATATCCATGCATCTGGGAAAAGTCTTTTTCCATGTCAGCACTTGGACGCAATCCCACAGGGTAAATTTGCCACACGCATACAGCACTCCGACCCAAACCATTTCAACTCATTACTTACATAAATCAAACACAGAGAAATCACCTCCGTGCAGTGGGTTTAACTGCACTCCCCCCTCCTGCCCCTGCTCTGGATACGACAGATCACAGCTCTAACAAAGCTGAAATTCAGAGTGCTGCGGGAGGACTCGCTCAGCTCCGGTTGCACACGCTCTCCAGCTCCTGGGAGGTCCAAGTGAAAGTCTGAATGAGTTCAGTGGGTACGTCACTGCAAAGCCTTTGGACGCTTGCAAGCGTTGGCAAGGGAAAAGCCTTCAGAACCTCAAACAAACAAACCGCCCAGCTGACATTTATTTCTGAACAAAGAAACTCTACCTAGCGCCCTGCGATCCTGGTCATGAAGTGTGTTTGGAGGGGGGTAAGGAGAAAATTTCTATGGCAGCAGCAGTTCTTCACCACCCCGGTGTGCAGGGCTGAATGAGGTCCAGGGCTCGCACACACGGTGTGCAGTGGCAGGTCTCCAGAAGTACATGATTGACGTCAGTAACTTGTGTAATCATCCTGCCTTAGCTCGAGTCTACAAACAAAGTTTTAAGGGGTTGTGTGGTGGTTTTTTGTTGTTTCTTTTTTTTTTTTTTTTTTTTTTTTTAAACACCCAGCTCTTGGTAGTTGCATTTTCTCATAGGACTGGAATAGTAAAAATATTTGGAGAGACCTCCACCATAAATTAAACTGCAGCAATCAGAGGTTTGCCTGCCAATGAACTGCCTGAAACCTGCTACTGGATACGATTGGAACTTCTTGAGAAAAGTCTTTAGAAAGCCTCAAAACCATACAAATCAATCTGAAAAGTATCACACTGATTATGACTGAGTCCCCCATTTTGCAACAGCCTTTTCATATTACAAATCTAGCAACAGACTGTGCCTTCTGAAAGCCTGGGAGAAAACCTCAGCTGGGGTGAAACATCACAGCTTCATATTCATACCACTTGTGATCAGAACTGTTGCAGTTAAAACGTGTGCTTACCTTGCCCTAGGCTGAAACATCAAGATGTTTTTTGTCTTTTTTTAAAGGATACTCACCACAATCACCTCAAAGCAGCTTTGTTTCAGCTTTGTTTTAACATTGGGATGCCCAGATAAATGATTTTGGGCTATGTGGCAATTGCAAAATCTGTGCACTGATGAATTGTGCTTTGCAGCCTTCATCTGATGTTCTCCCAATTGATTTACACAAGGTGAGGTAATAAACATAGTGCCTGCATTCCTCAAAGCAAGTTTTGTACTTGCATCTAATTAATCTTCAAAATAACCTCTGTGGGACACAGAGAGATACTGTCCTCATTTTCAGGGGAAGAAAGGAGTAAGATACTGCCATGCTTTACACAGCACCACCCTTTGAGAACGTGGAGATTGTGACGGTGTTTTGCCTCTTTCCAAAGGTAATTCCAGTGAAAAATGCATTAGTAAATCTGAGTATCTTCAGTTTCAATTATCTCCTGGTGTTGTCACATTTGAAATTCCTCACTTTTTATTTTGTTCTCCAATCTATCTTACTCCTCCTTCTCTCTTTGAAGATGAATATACAGGCAGTAGGTATTCTCCCCAAACTCCCTGACACTATTTTCATTTTTTTGTTACAAAGTTGACAAAAGATCCTGATGTGGATGAATGGCAGCAATGACAACTTCAAAAAGTATTACTGGAAAGCCAGAAGTTTGAAGTGTGCTGCCTTTCCACTGTCTGCAACACATGCATTGATCCTCACCTAGGTAATGGACGTCCACTTCCTTGATGATGTATACCATGAAAAAGAGGTGCAAGAATAAAGGTCAGTTGGGTTATGGAAGTTAAAGACCACATACAGCACGGCGTAAGAAACTCTGAAATAGCGTCATCTAGAGTTCAAAGTACTCCTGTATCAGAAAGAAGGAATTTAAAAAGTCATGCCTACCTTGTTAATGTGCAGTTGCTGTTGCTGGAATTGCTGTTTGTGTTTCTCCAAGAACTGCTGGTGCTGCTGCTGGATCACTAACTGCTGGAGGGCTTGGGCGTTCTGGGGAAGGGGAGCAGACTGCGTGCGCCCCAGCGGGCGATGCTGCCGGAGTTTGTGTATTGAAGGGGAGACCCGTTCTCCACCAACCAAAGACTGTGCATGGAGGGGCAGTCCTGAAAGATACCAGTCTGAAGATAATATGGAGGAAAAAACAGCAGAGAAGAAAAAAGGAAGAAGGAAGGGAGAAAACAGCTGTTGAGTAACACTGATGGAGACAATGACAAATATCGTTAAAACCAGCCACCTTGCCATTTATACCTGAGGCATCCTTAAAAGAGAATAGATACCAATTAATTGCCATTGGGTAAAGTGATACTTTACTTTCTTTTGGATTCCTTATTCGCTTGTTTACTCAGAGACCCTATGGAAGTATCTAATTTCTGGGTGATACCTTACAGTTCCTTCTATGCCACGACACGAACTAAGATCACAGTAGTAGTATGGAGAAGTTGGAAGTCTTACAGCTTGCCTTGATACAGGGAGTAATACCAGGTGAGTCTCTAGGAAAACACCAACCCAAGATGCCACTCTACAGGACCCAGCAATTATACAGGGTGCTCACTGGACATGCTGAATGATGATGGATGCTGATGAAGCTCCTTCCTACTCTTGACCACACAGGAAAGCATGTCTGCTTTTGGCTGCACTATACAACACCCCATAAAAATGACTAGAGATGAAAACTTCCACGTGATAAAAGCTTGACTAGGTTTGCACAGGAAAAAGCACATCCATGAAGCATTTCAGGAACATGGGAGCCATCAGGCTTCATTATTTCTGGAGAAGAAAAGAAAGTTAGAGGCCAAGATGACAAATAGCTAGAATTGTTTCCATCACTGCCCTGTGTGTAAATGCTAGCAACTTAAGGAAAACTTTCAGAACTTTTCTGTTCGGATAACTTCTGTTACTCACATGCTCCTGGCAATTTGAGTGTCTCTGATGACTACAGTGTGAAACACCTACCTGAGCTCTGGTTAGGGCATGCCTTCAGGAAGTCTCTTGTCTTTTTAGCTTTCTAGTTCTTGCTCTGCTCTCCAAAAACATAACTTCTCATACTTCTTCGAAAGTTGGGACTTGAAGGCACACCCAATACAAAGCCCAACCCAAGGGTGGAGGAGCTGAGAATAAATCTTTACTGTGGTTTCCTATACCCTGCGACAGAAAACCATCACTGGTGTGAACTGTTGTCTCCCTAACACAGATAAAGCTTCACCCACCCTTTTGGTTTATGTCACTGTATAAAACAAACTAAAGACTGCACAAGTGGTCAGTAACATTCAGAAATACTGCCCAGTTCTAGGGGCAGAAAAATTGTTATCTTCTCTCTCTTCAGTCTTTTGTGGAGAAGATAGAGAAGCTGCCTAGAAGCCAGCTGAATACAGCACTATAGAAACACCTTGACATTTGTGTCTCAGGACATTACCTCTTTTTCCCTCTGATTCATAGAACCACTCTACATGGAAGAACCTGACTCATTTAATAGCCTCTCTTCTTGAGGAAAGATTTTCTGAGTTTCTCCCACTCTTTGTTTTTCTGAAAAGAATAATTTATAAAATAAGATACTCTTTTACGTATGTGTGTATATACACACACACACACACGTCTGTGTGTGGATGAATATACAAATAATTTAGACAGAAGCAGTTCATCTTCCTTACAGCACAGTTCCTCTTCCCAAAAGTTCAAATTAGACATCAGAGAAGGGATACTATTCAGTCTGCCTAGGATGCCTTAAAAGACTACCTTCCTCCAAGTGAATGAGTGAGGTCCCCCTGTGAAGACCTTCCAGGCAGATGTCTTGTTTCTACTTGGAACAGACATATCAACACAAAGACAGTACCTCAAAGTAACCTGTCCAAAGAGGAACAACAAACCTAAGGGATTCTGCTTTAGCTTTCCAAACCCATCCATGTCAACCTTCCTGCACAGAAAGAGCATGTTATTGTGCTAGACAACTTTGTAGCCATCAGGAAAATTTCCAGAGCTGAAGGCTATCATCAGAATACCAATAAACTCTACTCTGCTCCCAAGGAAGCTGAAGTACTAACTTCAGCAGTTTGGTAGCCAGTCCACTTAGGGCTTTTGAGACCATGCATTAGCTTGCTCTCCTTCAGTTGCTGCATCTGGAACACGTGTTTCTTCTTGTTGCTCTGTTGTATTGTGAATATTTCTCCAAAGTGTTGGTTTATAACATGCTGTACTCACTCTGAAAACACCACACGTAGCAGGTGGACTAGAAGGAATACAGTTGGAAGCACACAGAGTACATTGTAAACTGAGGGAAGCTTCGAGAGAAGTCAAAGAGAAATAGAACAGCACTTCTTCTTATGCCAGCACAAACAGAGGAAAGTTTTGGTGATAGGATAAGAGGGGAAGTCAGCTCCAATGGCTTTTCATTAATACACCTTGGGCAAAACACAACTGCGGAATAGCCATGTCATGACTCTAGGCAATCCTGTCATGCCACAGTAACTGTGGCAGGAGGCAGAAACAGAAAATTACGTGAAGGTTCAAGGAATTTGCACACACTAGCTCATGGCCCTGAGAGGGCTGGGTAAATACCACACTTCTATGTTTCAGCTTCCCCCATATATCCATGCTTTACAAGCTTATCCCAACCCAACGTATATTCCTGGGATTCAAATGTAAAACCAGACACAAGCCAAGCCAGCGAGCCGTGCCATAACGCTTTGGTGGTCGACACCTCCCCAGAGCTTCCGTTAGAAACAGAATGAAAGAAATAAAAATCACAACGTGTCTCTAACTTACGCAGAACATCCTTTGTCCCAGCATTACACACTGCAAAACAGAAACGCATCCTACTGGAGCTTATTGCTTTGAATCAACCCTATTTATAGAAATACGCCTTCCCACAGGTACTTAGTGCTGAAAATATGACACAGAGAGAGTGATTCAAAGCAATTAGCATACTGAAAATGCAACATATACAAACAAATACAATCTGTTTGAATGCAGTTGATTTTGCCATGTTTTTGCCGTTTATAATAATGATGAAAAGCAAGCATTTTCATCTGTGATTTTGTAAATGCGTGCCTTTCATATACGGACTGGAAACCATCTGTGATAAACAGGAAGGGTAATCATAAAACACAATGTTTTTGTCTCCACTTTAATCTAAAGTGGTTGACTAAAGTGGAATCTAACAATATAGTTTTAAATCGTGACCTACAGGCCTACGCTGTACTTACGGAAGTAAATACTATTTGCTTTCATTTTGCCAAAACGACGAGGCAATTTCCCTCTACCTCTGGATGAGGTGGGCAACCTCTGATTTTGCAAGTGTCACCCATATCCAATGTATCAATGAACCCATCCCAAAAAGTTACCTACAGAATGTACAGATGATGCAGTACCTCTTTTGTACAAGAGACAGATTTTACGAAAACCCAACAGATGTCTCTTGCTTTCTTTTCCCAGCTGGGACTGAGTTTTGGACATCAGCTGCAGTGCACTCACCTGTAACTAAGGGTGTTTGTGCAGCTGGCTGTTCCAGTAAGACCATGTGTTGCAGAAGAGGGTTATGTGCAGTTCCCCCATCTCTTTCCAACGTTGTAGTGCTCAAGTAGGGAGTGAGGTGAGTGCCAGGAAATAAAGAGATCCGCTGCTGTAAGGTTGGGATGGCAAGTCTCTCTGCATCCTGCTGTGCTGATCCTCCCTGTGAAGGCAAGGGATGGTGCAATGGATTAAGGGATAATTCAATGCAAGTAACATTTCCAAGGCTGCACCCCATCCCCCAGACCACTTACACTGGAAGGGCCAGTTGCAGGCAGTCCTAGCGTGATGTTGGGCAAAGAAGGAGATGTGTAGAGAGGAAGCTGTGTTACCGAGCCCTCGCGATTCACAAGTCTGTGAGCCAGGCTGGTCTGGAAATGAAATCAAGAACATTGTCCTGGTGAGAGAGCATCTACAGTTTGAATCAAGGACACATTACACCTGCTGTGAGAACACATCAGAAATCTGGAGAGTGTGCAGGTTCACTACTGACCCTGGAAATACTCAATGAGGAAGCTATGCTGAGCATCAGATCCAGTCTAAACAAGCACAAACTTAGCGCGTACCCCAAAGGCCGCTGTCACGGCCACACAGCGGTGACAAGACCAGAATAACCGACCCTGGGATGACCTCACTCTGCAACTGCCACCAGCCTCACAACTCTAATGGAGAAACCTTTCACAGTTCCTCTGATCTTTCCTGGAGACTAAAGATCACCCTCTCATCCTCACCAGTACTCTGCTTCTATATAGTCTTCATGCAGTGTCACTGCAAAGAGTTGTAAAGATGTAACAGCTTACTACTCCTTCTGAAACACTTGCCCTTTCAAAGCTGAAACAGATTATCTTACAAAAAATGGCATTACAAGGGCTGTTGTTCACTTTAGCAAATCATCGACAATTTATGCTATTTACTAGTGTGCTTTAGCTTAACTCAGACTTCAAAATTTCATCAAAAAGCTTTAAGGTTGCATAGTTATGTTGCTATTTCCTGATTTTCAGGGTGAAACACAAGATTTACTGAATTATCTTAAGGCCATTTAAAGCAAGAACACTTAAGAAAAAAATACCTTTAATTTCAAAACAAGATTGAAGTATGCATTAGAAAACTCACTATAAAAAATGACATTAAATTGTTAGGAAACAAGTGTTCTAATCATCCTGAATTCCCTGCAGGTGATTTTTCCAACTTAAAATGGAATTCAGGTTTCAAAAAGGCTTTATATAGAATTTCTACTATTTAACTCAGGTGCAATTGTGAACAAAGGGATTATGATTAACTTTTTATTGCACTATGGAACAATCTGTATCGATGTAGCAGAGATCTGAAGAGTGACTTTATACATTTCAGATTCTAAATCATTGTCCTATAGGCAATGAGACTTTGCAGGTTATTTCCTTGGTTGCAGGACTGGGCCAGCTCTTGATAATAAAGAACTATTTTTCTCCCTCAAAGGGGAAAATTTGAAAAAAAAAAAAACCAACACCCAAACAAAAAACAAACAAACAATCCTGCAGCAACCTTTTAGGGGAAAAGTCCAAAAAGCG
This sequence comes from Ramphastos sulfuratus, assembly GCA_013399055.1. Classification (NCBI taxonomy): domain Eukaryota; kingdom Metazoa; phylum Chordata; class Aves; order Piciformes; family Ramphastidae; genus Ramphastos; species Ramphastos sulfuratus. Next base: position 82,417 of record WBNM01018100.1, on the reverse strand, counting down.
CCCAAGGACCCAAACATTTTCTATAGAACAGTTTTGAAGATTCTAGCTCCCTGGTTTATGAAAATTTAACTGGACCAGCTGACAGCTTTAACAGGACACTCTACCTCTGCACTTTAGGTTAGTACTGCTTGTGAAAGAAGGACAGTAGGAGTAAAGCCTTCCCATGATCATGTTTGTCACTGTTCTCAGGCATGGGGCTACCTCTCAAATTCATTCTTCCACGTACCACTAACTTGCCAGTTGTCCTCCCTGTGTCCAACTCTCTTGAGATTCCAAGTGTCCAACAAACTCAGCTACTTCTCATACTACCTTGTGCGGAATTTCATCTGCAAAGTTATTTTTTTGCATTTCCCCTCTGCCTTCTTGTGCTTTCATCAATGACATTCAAGCTTACTGAAAACATTACAAATCAGTGCTTCTGTAAAAAGAGCAAATCTGGTTTTAAGATCTCAGCTGGCAATTTACTGCCCTAAAGGAGGAAATTCAGAGGGAGCATTCTGCTGTTGAGTGGTACCTGGTAAAGACATGTGATTGTGTGTACCCACACACTTCCTCTTTCATGGAATTCTGAGCACTACTGGCAATTTTGCTTTGATTTAAATTACATAATGTTAGCATGGCACATGAAGAATAAGATAGCTATTGTCAGCAGAGTAGCGAAATATTTTACTGGTATCATAAATGAAACAAAACTACATCCATTTTCTCTTTGAACGAACGATCGATACTCTGTAGCTGTTTTTCAAACTGTCTCCTGGGGATTTGTTTTAAAAACAGTGAAGAGAAAAACACAGCAGCTTGTTGCTATCAGCATATGGTGTTTAGCAGCATTTTCATCACTTTAAACACACAGATCCCATCTATGGGTTGTACACAATCGTTTTTCGAATTGCACAGCAGAGAACAATTTCAACATGCACAATTTTCATTTGTAGTCAAGCACTTTCTATAGCCTTGCATCAACTGCAAAGGCAATGAGTATCATCTGCCTTTCAGAGGTTTTTGATTTAAAAAGTGTTTCAAAATAGATATTGTCTGTTTTAAAAGGAAGCAGAGAGCTGTAGTCTTTCTGCAGTGAAAGCAAACTTTGAAACTTAAATCATGACCTTGGATACAGCGTTCCAACACATCTGCAATGGTTCAAGAGGTGTCCTAACAAACTAAAAAGCAACACATTTCTCATTCAAAATAAGGCATGAAGGTAAGTAAAAAAACAGAGTTGACAACATTATTTTTTTAAGAGACATTTAAATATTTCTAAATATTTTAAAGTGGGAACATGAGAAAGTCTGGTTAACTGGCATTAAATTACTTTCCAACACCTGGGCTATCAGGTAATACCACTTTCATGAAGAAGACTATTTTAAAGAAACCCAAACCCTATCATTCTCAGTTACTTTTTCCCGAGTTAGCCTACATGATCAGCTGTTATCACACAAAATGAAATGCTGGAACAAAGTGTAGAGCTATTTTCCTCCCAAAACAAATGCAAAGGACTAGGATATTTAGCTAAGCCATTCAAGTATGTCTGAAATGTTGGAGGAGAACAGTTTGTGCAACAGGTTATCAACGTTCTGTTTGCCACCACACAATGATTTATGTTTCGTTCTGTTCCGTGACAGCCATGATCCAATATACATAACACAGTCCTGAGCAGTTTCAAAACTGAAATTGCACAATCATTTGTATGTGATATTTTCCCCCTATTTTACAAAAAGTATAAAACAGTGAAAAAATACCCTCTAGATATTATTTTCAGGGAAATGAAAAACTAGATTCTTTTCCTTCTTTATGCACAGGTGGTTTTGGAGATGGTTTATTAAATGATGTTCATGTTAAAATTCTAGATGAAAATGCTTCTTTCCTTGCATGCAGCAGCATGTGACCTACCCATCATGGTATAGCTGCAAAAGAGGCACAGATGAAAAGGAAAGACTTTGGCAGCACAGGGACTTTTTCCAAACCATCTCTGCCACTCATGCCTCAGCCTAAGTTTCAAATTTGCTGCATTAAAAATAGTTGATGGAAAGAGTTTTTCTTGCAGTCTGTGTCCATTTTATCAGTAGTTCAACCACAGATGATACACAAATGATTTTATGATTAGTTCAAATTATTTAGTTCAAAACTAGAATGGTTAAGGTGAATCTTACAGCTTCACCTTCACCTGCAGGAACTAACACTGACTTACAGGAAGCGGCCTGCTCTGTTTATATCATAAGAAATTGTTGAATCCTCTATTTTTTTTTACCAGCAGTAACCAGGGATTTGCAGTTTCTTAATTATAGACAAGATTGACAGCTCCTGGATCAGAAAGGGAATTCGGTGCTAGTCTTCCTGGGGCTAACATAAATGTACCCAAGATGTGCCTTTGGCTCAGCCAGTCTTCAGCTCTGAAAATCTGATATATAACCCCATGTGTCAGATAACTTTTTCCAGGTCTGCTCTGAGCTACTAAGTGATCAGTATGCATCTCAAAAACTGTATCTCTTCACGCTCCCAGTATCAAGCAAAGACTCCACCTTGCACCATCTTAACATTCACAAGAACAGTCTAAACCTTTCAAGGTGTACAGTAAGTCTAGAGTGGGTGTGTTGGATGATTTGCAGAGGTGAGTAGAAGGCATGTTGCCTATATTAAATGCGGTGACACTACATTAGAAATAAAAGTGAAAAACTGTGCAAAACTAGAAAGCAATAAGGGATTATGTTTATACTAGAAAAAGTCCTTTTCAGCTTTAAGTGATAATTTTGGGAGAACAAGTCTGTTTTTACAATCCTGAAGTTCAGACAGACACTACATTCATTAGAGCTAGGAGAACAGCTAATGGTAAACTGGAAAAAAAGAAATGCACCAGTGAAACAACACAACCACATTGGTTTTATATATATATATCTGTGGCTTATGGTGGGAGTCAGTTAACACAGCCCATATCTCAATATCTGCCTTTAGAAAATGGTGGGTTTCAGTAACCCTGAACCCAAGAGCTGCTGTGTTGAATTAAACTTGTTTACATGGCCCAGTACCCTGCCCTTGACATCCATAGCAAATGCTTCAAGTGATAGTGAAAGCTTATGGGATTATAAATTAGCACATGACATCGGGCATCAAGCTTTCAAATGCCTAAGTGGGGAAGAAAAGGTTAAATCTATCCCCTTCAATCCAGTCTGGTTTGGCCATATTTGGACTACTACACACAAATTCACCCCACATACAATATCTGAAAACAGATTTTAAATGCTTGCATTTGACCAGGAAACACTCTTCATGCTTTACCTTGCTAAATCACATTATTTTTACTCTCTCCTCACAACAAAACCACTATGAGTTACCACAAGCAGCTCACAAGTTGGCTCAAACTAGATTTAATAACCAGATAATGCATCCTGTCAGCCTAGATTGAGAGGTAATTCCCAAAGTCTGCTCCAAGTCACGATCTGGGTGGGTTTTTTTAGCATGCTGCACACTGGTTTGTATGCTCAAATTCCTAAAACTCTGCAAAAATTGATGAGAAATCCAAGTGTTAAAAATCAGAGTGAGAAAGGGCTCTGTACCTCTGCTTGAATACTCGTGACTGATCCTGCAATTCCATTCTCGGTGCTTATGTTATTGGAGCTGTTGTTTGGAGAGCTGGGACCAGATCCAGGAGCACTGTTGCATGCAGAGTCTAAAAACACATCCAAAACCAATTTTTAGCATTACAACCAATGTCCATGATGGTATTTAGACAGATAACAACCCTTTGAGTTTTGTTTTAAAGGAAAACAAACCTTCTCCTCTCCATCTTCGCCCTAAATATTCACAGGGCTCTTAAAATACTGACGAATGCTTTCAAATGGTCTGTCCAAGTACCTACTTACCATATTCATGTCTTCTCCTCACAGAGAACTATATTAATTCTTAAAAGAATTCATACAAAGTTATTAATGCACTTAACAGTGCACTAATAACTTTAAATAGGACTGGAGGATAATAAAAGACACAAAAGAGGACAAACTGGAGGGTATCAGATTGTCCAGTGCTTCTCTCGCCCCCTTTATCTTACAACTCTAATGACAACCTCTCACCATGTATTGCATCAGACCTCACACTGGAGCAACCAGGGGAACCACCCCAGCATTGACATTTTCCCATGCAGGCTTCTGGTGCATCTGGATTTACTAGAAATATGCTGCCAGCACCAAGCCCTCAGGCTGATCATGCACAAGAGCTGACCTCTGCTTCTGTAACAAAGGTGTCCTGCAGCACTGGTGCAGGCAAGTGGGAGCATGGTAACATCCTCATGGTCTGTGATGTGCCCACACTGTGTCAGGTCCTCAGAGAAACATATTCTGATTTGGTCAGCCTTTCGCACAGCACAGCAGCTCCCAAACACTTTCTGAGGACCAACTCACAAGGATGCTATTTTGCCAACATGTCAAATGACGCAGTTTTAAGAGACTTGAAAGCTGAGTGACATGGGACTGGATGGACTACTGGGCATGGCCATGGCTGAGACCACTTTACAAAAACCTCAGACAAAACTCCACAGGGTAAAAAGCAGTAAATTTGTTTCAAATCATTGTCTCAGGTTTTTTTTTTCCCGTAAGCCTTCTCCACTCAGGGAGTAAAACATGTTGGCAAGACGCAAGGCAGAGTTAATCTCCCAAAGTAATTCTGTCAGTACCTGAACTCTCAGAAAATCCTCTCAACCTTGTATGTTTTATCAATATATTCCTTATGGACTCACCAACCAGAACCACGGAGATGCCCAGTGTGCAATCAAAGCCATTAATGATATAGCAATAACAACAAACAGAAACAGTTCACAAAATTGCAACAGCCAGAAAACTTGTTTTGGAAGATCTCTCACCTGGAGCATGGCACAGCTTCCAACATTTCTCCTTTTATTTTGGAAGGTAAATAACATTTTTTTTTTCCCCTGAACTTTCCTCTTTCCCACATACAGGATTTGCCCAAGAAGAATGTCCCAGCAGCTGCAGCAGTTCAGGCTGCAGCAGTCCCATAATAGCTCTAGTGTATCCCAGGAGAAATGAGTCAGTAACTACAATTTTTGGGGATTTAAAAAAAATCCTTCCTTTGTGGCACTATTCTGTATATAGTATTTTGAAATTTTGACCTTTGCTACTTTGCTGGGAGTACCTGTAAAGAGATTTTTTTCCTTTTTTTAAAAGAAAAAAATAAGAAAGCTTTACTGCTTTTTGTTGGCTGTGCATGTGGGAAGGCACCTCACTGGCAAGAAAACTCAGCACTGAGTGACACCCAGCTGAGCATCTAACACTGCAATTCTCCATGGAAAGCAACTTCAGGGAGCCTAGGTATTCTGAAAAAAAATCTTCTGACTGCTGGAAAATATTGGCGTTTTTCCCATAACCATGTCACTAACTGCAACACATTAGATCTCATTCATACTATCCTAGTTGCAGGGAAAGTACCTGGAACAGTCAAACTGTGACTCTATGAAGATGTACTCTACAAAGATTAACTTGTATTCCTTGAAGTGGGCCTTGTTTTAAAACTTCTTTTCCAGTCGTAAGTTCCCTCTTACTGTAACAACTCAGTTTTCTAGCCGGGCTCCAGGCTGGTTTATTGAACCAAGCCCATACTCAGTGAGGAGTGGGGGTTTCCACTGCCATATCTGCGGGCATTACTGGGATCAAAGGGTCAACCATCAGAGCTCAATTTATCCGAAAGCCACACGACAATAATAGTACATGAGGAGCAAAGGGAATCTGATTTTCAGATTCAATATAAATTATGCTTAGCTGTTGGAATCATGTATTCCCTCTGCAAACAGAGAGGTTCTGACACAGAGCAGTGCACAGTGGTCCCAGGGTCTCCCAAAACCACCTGGCTCTCTCAAGAGACCTCACTTTGAGTCAGTCTGAATGATTATTGCTCTTAAAGCGAGACAAGCCTGGAAAAGCTGTCATGCAGTGGTACTTACACAGAGGTATCCCTAGATGGTGCTAAGAATTAACTTTATGGTAATCTATATAATCTGCTTTACCCTGATCTGTCCTTACAAACTTCAGTCCCAGAGGACTAATACTCTTCAACAAGAAACTGTCAAATAAGTAGGCAGAAATATCACATATATATATATAAAAAAATGCCTTACACGTTTTAAAACTTCAGCATAATTATATTGCTTAACAAGGAAGCACGGCAGTCTGCCCAAAGCCTAGAACAAACGGGTTACACTGCATGTACTGCCAGAGGATGGCGCCATGAGTGATGGTCTCCCCACGGCTATCAACAAGATCACCGTTGTGAAATTTCATCTCTAAACAACCTGTTGCTGAAGGATCACAGAAATGCTTGGGGGAAAATGCAGCACTCTGGTGACGCAGCTGCATCCGTCTCTGGATGGCTTGAACCACAGAAAACACCTCACTGAGCTGGTAACAGTGTTTCTATGGCTGGTGGGTAGGCAACAGCCTAACGCTACTGATGCCCACCTGCATCACCCACCGCTGAACTCTGCCAACTTCATACGGGTTTTGCCAGTGCTCAGAGGCACATAAGAGATCCAGACTGCATGATTAATTGGGTGTAGAAATTAATTTTGGGAAGAGGCATCCCCCAAGCATGTGGTGGCCAGTGCATGTTTGTTGCTTACCCGACGCACCTGTGACATCCAGTGGGCGCTTCTTCAGAGCGGTGACCACCGGCCCATCTTTTCTGCGCAGGAGAGGGCTGCTTCGTCTTTCAGCAACTTTTTGCTTTAGTCTGGATCGTAGCTTCAAATTGGGTTCAGATGCTGAACAGAGGAAGGAAAAGCAAATAGTGCTTTGGTGAATTTTATTTCTGTAGGTTTTCCATCAGCACAAAGTCGGGGTTGCAGTTCAGCATTTGCAGAAGCCTAAACAAAATCAATCATTCAAAAGCATACTTGTAGAACAAAGATTTCTTAATATAATGAACCGGTCTCTGCCTATGTGATATCTGAATTCACTGGCAAAGTCATCAGCATTTTAATTAAAAAATAATAATCATCCTGCAATGTCTTCTCTAAAATGAAGAGACGGATTTAGAATCTGCTGTGAACTCCTTGAGCCTGGCAGCAGAAGGCACCATTTGCATCCCTACCATCTCTGCTTCCAAGACAGTCATAAACTTAACTTACAGGATCAGAAACATCAACACAGAATTGGTGAGACAGCCAAGATGTTGCTGTTTGGTCAGCATGGAGCATCACCATGGGGCTGAGATTCTATCTACAATGTGTTGCTGAAACGGGCAGCTCTACGCCCTTGGAGTCATCCTACCTCCGGGTGAGCTGCCTTAAGAAAGACCAGAGGAGGGGGAATATGAAAACCAAACCCTGCAACCAAAACAGGCAATGTTTTCCTGTGGCTTTACCTCCCCAAAACAACTCACCTTGGAGTCAGACGAGCCTGTCAACTCAAGAAAAAGGGTATGACAGCCAAGGCCAAACCCAACGCCAAGGAGGAGAAGGTTTATTTGGGGAGCAACTTTGTTGCATCATCAAAGTCACAAAGTTAAACCATATCTAAAGCCACATCGAATGCTCAGAAAATTCAGGGCTGCCAAGGGTAGGTGTGCATGTATTTCCTGAGACCACAGTCTGACTTGCTTTGTGTACATCACACACTTCAGGCACACTCCTAAAATCTTCTTTTGTACCAAAATCCTGAGATTTCATTTCTCCAGAAGTCAAGGCAGGGCTCCTAGGAACCCCTAATGTCTTTGAGTTAATGATGGCTGGCAACACTGAACATGTTTGCATGGCCCAGCTTATCAGGTTTTTATAAAGGTAATGAAGCCTTAAGTCAAGATTCCTCCTGCAAGATGATTTTCTCTGTAAACTTTCTGATCTCTTGAGTATACATGAAATATCTGCTTTGGTGCTTGAGGGCTCCTGACAGTTATGAGATTTGTGAACTGGCCCAATCTTTTCCTTTCCTCAACCTCTTAACAACTCTGCAGCTTAATTCCTTTGAACTGGCAAATCCTGTACTCTCACCATTAACTACCGATACGCTTGGCTCACTACACTCCAGGGCCAACAATCTACATTTCTTTAGAAGAATTAAAATAGGGTTTACAAACTGATTTGAATTAACTAAGTGTGGCTACATATATATTTCCCTGCAGTTGGCTTTGACCACTGGGTCACATAAAAGATCAAGCCTGACAATGCTAATTCTAAGGCTCAAAAATCAGAGGGCTGATGAATTCAAGATCAAATGTCTATAGTTAAGCCATCAAAACAGTCCTTTGATGAAAAATTTGGAAGGGGGAAAAAAAAAGTGGGGGGGGGGGGGGG